>KZ308829.1:239359-266527 GCA_000376725.2 Ladona fulva
ATCTAATATTAAGCCCTATTAAAATTTTAAGCATATAATTCAATAACAAAAGATATGTGGAGTGAATTTATCCCGATAACCCAGAAAAGATATTATGTAGTAACTGATACCATCGCTTAGATGAGACAGTCTTTTGTCTGCCGATTCTACTGAAAAATTCTGATGCTCGAATTAAATAAATTCAAAATAAGAAAAATAACCATTTGAAAGGGGTTTCAGCAATTAAAAACTACAGGTAAATGTTTTACTTCAAAGTATGTGAAAGGGGAGCTTCAGAAGGGGTCGTTCGCGAGGCAAGGACTTGTTGCGCGCGGGGCTCGAACGCTATACTCCATTCCCCACATCCCATCCCCTCCATCTTCACTCCATCCCTCCTTTTACACAATAACCCCCGCTATCCTCCACCAATCTCTTCCAACTGCTTCTCCAATTCACCCCTTCTACTATATTTATGCACTCTCCTCCTTCACTTTACCCTTCCTGAACTACCCTCCTCCTCCCTTCGCTCTCAGCCTGCACTTTTCCATTCCTTCCCTACCCCGATCGCTCCCTCCTTTTCTCTATCCCACGCCGTCCTCCCTCAACCTACACCACCCTCATCAGTCCGTTACCTCCTCCTCAACTCTCTTCTGCTTCTTCCACACTTCTCCTCAATTCGTCTCTCATTCCCCGCTTCCACACTCCCCTCCGATCTCTCCTCCAATAGACCTTACTCCAATTTTTCTCCTCCTCTAATATATCTCTCCAATTTCTTCTCGTACAAATTCCTCACTTCCAGTCTCTTCTTCTCCAATATATCCATTTCCGATTTCTCATCCTCAAATTTCCCCTCTTCCAATATCTCTTCCTCCAACCTCCCCAATTCCAACATCTGCTCTTCCAATATCTTCTTCTCCAATATGTTCGTCTCCAATTTCTCCTCCTCCAATTTCCCTACTTCTAATATCTCTTTCTCCAATATTTTCTCTACGAATATCTCCTGTACCAATTTCTCCTCCTCAAATATGCTCATTATAAAGCAATCAATAATAGATAGCACTTGGGTCCGATACTCCGAGTACGAATTAATGAAGTTTTTTATGTCATTTAATTCATTCCCAGCAGCTTATTATAGTCAAGATCAAGTTAAAGAGCCTTTTGAAGAATTAATATGTTTTATCAGTCTTAGGTGAGAAACGCTACGGATAAAGAACATCATTCCTCATCGAAGAAAGTGATCTTTCCTAAAAGATAATTAATTATTTCAATATAAGTGTAGTTTATATGAGTTCCTTGGACTTTGTGGGAAGTCTATGTCTATTTAAGTACCCTGCAAGTCGCCTTTTGGCGTGTGGCAGGGGGTTCATGCATCATGGTTCTACTTCCCTAATCGATTACTTTCGGGTTTCGTTCGCGGAAGAAATTAATTCTTAAGTCGATTTGTTCTAGCATTTTTTCCTTGGTCTTCTTCGCAGTATCCGAACGGCTTATGTAACATGGAGTACGCATTATATCCACTACATCACGTCTGAACGTCCTTCCTCTAAATTTATCCAGTAAATTAATCCTTTGTCGAAATCTTCTAACTTCTAAGGAATCCCATCCTGCGTCCTGAAGCACTTAAGAGACGCTCACTAATTTATCGCTGCAATTATTCACAAAACGTATCGCCTATCGCTGCACCTTTTCTGATTCCAGAATACAACATTTATCGGCAGGGTCCTATACTCTATACGCAAACTCAAGATGAGGCCTAACTAACGGAAATAACATCGTTCACGAACTTTTTCTTCGCTTCGTTCGATTATTCTCTTAACGAAGCCGAATTTCTTAAGTGCTTTCCCACATATATTGTGGATGTGGGTACTCTATGTTAAGTTTTTCGTGAAAGTTACTTTTAGATATTTCTTCTATTCTACTGTTAGTAGGTCTATTCCACGGAGGCTGTACGAATAGTCTTTAATAATAGATTTTCTTTCGAAGAAGTTGACCACTGAACATTTGTCTACATTTAGCTCTAATTGCACCACAGTAAGAGTAAAATAGTAGTTTTTTGTTCCACAGAAATGTTTATTGGTCATCGACGGGAATATTCACGCGATGGATGTTTAATACTCTCACATTATCTTGCAATGTATTTCGTTTATAACAAACTAATTTCAGATTCCTTCGAAATAAAGGGAAAATACTTCTAATTAATAACTTTTCATGAACGATTCCTTCATGGAACAGAAATATAACACAATGTCGCGCTTTTCACTCCGAGAAAGACAGGATAGTGATGATTCTTTTGTTGTTACCAAATTCGGATATTTCGGTTTGTCATTAATTTATTCCGTTGAACTTCAAGTTTCCATCGTATTTAAATAGCTCAAAATGTCCGAAGTTTAAGTCTTTTCTTTACAGAAAACAGCAATGGTTAAACTTCAATCATCTATCCACCCACGCTACCTAAACATCCGCTGACTTCCAATCCATAAAAAACGACACTAGCGAGTTGCTCACCTAATTCAAGCAAGTTCACATATTTTCTATTTTTATATTCTCTTGTGCCTCTAATTCCCGACAAATGTTACTGCGAGAGGCGGATGGCTGCGATTAGGAGCCAAGCCAACTGTTAATCGTTTCACTGTCTCACCACATTTTGGTTCTTTTTGCCAGGTGCCATATCTATTGTTGTGAGGGGGTTGTTCTCTCACAACTTCCGCATATTTAACTATGTATTACTTCTCGGGAACGCACGACTTATATGATATTACTCTGAACTCACCCATATTAATGGACTATACTGAACTGTATACTGCTTTTACCCACTCGGACCCGAGTAAACGGCATTCTACGGGTTGTGCATCGAAAGTATTTAAAAGTTCATAGCTTAGTGTTAAACGGGACACATTGCAAACCCAATTATAATTTTTTAGCGTAGATCCACCTACTATGGGGAAATATGTGGATCGCACCAAATTTACAAGTATACACGCTAATAACCAGAAACAAGTATCCGTTTTCTTTGTAAAACAAATCGAAATACCAAAAAGGCACAAAATCGAAATTTGTGAAATAGCCTATTTCATCGCGAAAGGCACCTCCCTCTATCTAAAAAGGGGTATCTCTAATGTTTACGCTACTGCTTTGGAAACCTGTGCCTATATCTTGCGATGAAGACGATGATTTTGCTTATGCACCATTTGAATTATATTTTTTTTTTATTATTATTTGTNGCGAGGCAAGGACTTGTTGCGCGCGGGGCTCGAACGCTATACTCCATTCCCCACATCCCATCCCCTCCATCTTCACTCCATCCCTCCTTTTACACAATAACCCCCGCTATCCTCCACCAATCTCTTCCAACTGCTTCTCCAATTCACCCCTTCTACTATATTTATGCACTCTCCTCCTTCACTTTACCCTTCCTGAACTACCCTCCTCCTCCCTTCGCTCTCAGCCTGCACTTTTCCATTCCTTCCCTACCCCGATCGCTCCCTCCTTTTCTCTATCCCACGCCGTCCTCCCTCAACCTACACCACCCTCATCAGTCCGTTACCTCCTCCTCAACTCTCTTCTGCTTCTTCCACACTTCTCCTCAATTCGTCTCTCATTCCCCGCTTCCACACTCCCCTCCGATCTCTCCTCCAATAGACCTTACTCCAATTTTTCTCCTCCTCTAATATATCTCTCCAATTTCTTCTCGTACAAATTCCTCACTTCCAGTCTCTTCTTCTCCAATATATCCATTTCCGATTTCTCATCCTCAAATTTCCCCTCTTCCAATATCTCTTCCTCCAACCTCCCCAATTCCAACATCTGCTCTTCCAATATCTTCTTCTCCAATATGTTCGTCTCCAATTTCTCCTCCTCCAATTTCCCTACTTCTAATATCTCTTTCTCCAATATTTTCTCTACGAATATCTCCTGTACCAATTTCTCCTCCTCAAATATCCCCACTTCCAATACCTCCATTTCCCTTATCTCCTTCTTTAATATATCCGTCTCCAATTTCTCTCCCTTAAAGTTTCTTTCTTCCAATTTCCTCTCTTACAACATCTCCTCTTCCAATATCTCCTCTTCTAATATCCCCTCTTCCAATATCTCCTCTTCCAATATCTCCTCTTCCAATATCTTCTCTTCCAATATCTCCTCTTCCAATATCTCCTCTTCCAATATCTCCTCTTCCAATATCTCCTCTTCCAATATCTCCTCTTCCAATATATCCTCTTCCAGTATCTTCTGTTCCAATATCTCCTCTTCCAATACCTCCTCTTCCAATATCTCCTCTTCCAATATCTCCTCTTCCAATATCTCCTCTTCCAATATATCCTCTTCCAGTATCTTCTGTTCCAATATCTCCTCTTCCAATACCTCCTCTTCCAATATCTCCTCTTCCAATATCTCCTCTTCCAATATCTCCTCTTCCAATATCTCCTCTTCCAATATCTCCTCTTCCAATATCTCCTCCTCCAATATTTTCTTCAATATATCCATCTCCAATTCCTCCTCCTCCAGTAGATCCATCTCCAACTTCCCCTCCTCCAATTTCCCCTCAATAAATTTCCCTTGCTCCAGTATCCCTTCCATTCTCCCTCCTTCCAATTTGTTTTCTTTCTATTTCCTTTCTCCGATCCCCCATAATCTCTCCTACTTCAAACACTCATCTAAATACTCCTCCTCCAACATTTCCCTCCTCATCTCTCCATCATCCATCCTCCTCATCACTTGCCACCTTCATCCAACATGTCTCATTTCTCCTCAAAATTTTCGTCCTCCACCTTCACTATCCTACTCTACACTCTCTCTCCTCCTCAATTCCTTCTCCTTTCCCCTCCATTCTCTTCCACCGTTCTTCTGAACTCGCCACCTTCTTTTTAACTCTTTCCTTCCTCTTTCATTATCTTCTCCGTCTTCCACCTGCAACACCCTCCCTCCCTTCGCCTTCTCCCAGACTTTCTTCGTCCTCCTCAAATCTCTCCACTTTCACATTCCTCCTCCAGCCTCTTCATCATCCTCTTTCTCCATCTGCCACCCTTCTTTCCCTTCTCCTACAACCCCGACCTCCACCAGTCCCTCCCTCCGTCTCATAAAACATAAAGGATCGGGGATTACAACGGAATTGAATCGCTCGCATGTGAGATACTGTGATAGTATTTTGTGTTGATTCCCAGACCAAATCAAAAGAATACCGACGGTGGTTCATCGAAACGACACTTCCAATTGTCATAAATTGCAAACGGCAGTGAAGAGTATACAATAGACTAGCCTCAGGTGTTAAAAAGCTGAGGCAATCACATGAGTGGCCGAAATTACAACGAAATTCGCTGAAAATACACCATTCTTGTCTCGTCACCGTTTATATTTGCGACAACTGCAAAAAATAGTTACAGTATGAGAGTAAGTGCCCACCATTTATTACAGAACCCGGGGGGACATTCACTGGAATTATTCTCATTTAAGAAAATTCAGTTCATAAACTATTCCACCCATCATATCACAGTTTCAGTCCATCTTCAGGTTCTCTTCAGAAGCATTTGCGTTCGTAAGGATAAGTTGACCTAATGAGACCCGCCAAGTACTTCAAAATCAGAGTTCAAAATAAGGAGAGGAATAAATGTATATTTGAACTATATTTTGGAAAACAGAGAGATGATGCATTTCCCTAAAAGATATCACAAAAATAGAAGGTGAGAACAATAGGGAAAACGTTGGACAAACAACGAGGAACTAGACTACTTTCTTTTAGTAGGATCTATCCCCAACTCCCAAAAGAAGGGAATTCCTTTGTGAAGAACCCCTGAGGATGGAGGCTTTGTTTCCGAAATGATCATTGGGCCTTTCCTGAAATCGGTGATCCGGAGCTTCCCGTTTGTCTCTGAGCGCGAGTTACGCTTGCCGACAGACGGCTTACGGAGTGTTTTAAACCTCTAATGAATGATTTGTTATTTTAACGTTACATTGCCACTATTTCCGTTTGTTAAATTTCACTATTTTGGAAAATCTAAAATGAAAATGAACATGGGAAAGATCCCGATGTTGAGAGTCACCGAGCAAAACCGTAAACAAAAAAAAAACGTGCTTCCTTCTTTGGGATGTTAATCCGCGTATTAGTAGATGTAGCTGGGATAAAAGAAAAATGGCAGCTATAACTTAGGAAGTAGCCATAAAAGTGGATAGACTGATGACAAAAGGCCTTGAGAAACCCTTGGAAATGTTTCATGCTATGGGTGTGAAACGTGGACCTCAAAACAACGGTATTTAAATGCAGAAAGACTCTTGACTATAGGTTGGTTTGAGAGAGGGAAACAGGAGAACAAAGTCGATCAATGAGAAAATATGAGAAAATTTTGTGGATGGTAAAAAGGGTTCAGATGGAAGAGAGGGGCTGATAGGGGATGTAATGCAGAAGAGAGTGATGGATGGAAGGGAGACGAGGGTAAGAAAGACAACTTGTCATAAATGATATTGATTGAGGGATAATTCATCACAGGATAGAGGAGATAGTGGTATGAAGGTTAGATTAAGACGCAAGTTCCTGTGCATAGATGATATAGATTCCTAAAGATATAATTGATGTTAGTTATAAGTAAATGTAATGCGGAAATCTGACGTTAATGGGGCTTTTTGCATTGACTCTTTCCTCTACTTCGTAAAAGCCGCCGCAGCAGTGTAATCTTATAAAGAAGTGAATGAGGAATACGTTTTCCAGATGTATATACCGGACTTGTAGGAGTATAAAAAGTTTTAACTAATTATCTGTGCATGTGAATCACGAAATTGCCAAGTGAAGAATTATTGTCTCTTTATAGAAACAAAACTACCTGAGTTTTCGGCTTAAAGTTGAACAAAAATAAGATGTAATGCCGTCTCTTTGACGTTTTTAAAGAGGGATAATGCTCCCGGCATGCACCTCTAAGCTGTATTGTAGCATTTTAGCGATAAACATTCCTACTCAAAAAGAATTTTAAGTCGTAATTTTAACTGACTAATACCTTTTCATCGTCATCAGATCTTAAACTATTGTGAGACATTCTTTCGTACACTCCCGTGGCGTTTATCGGCCATACTGAGATACTAAAGAAACAAAGTAACATCTACAGAAATGACGGTTACAGTTTGAACAGCGCATAAAAAGGGAAACTCCAGAATGGCGACCAAGAAGAGAACGTCAAGCCGCAAAAAGTAGCTGACCTTACAAAAAAGGGCGATAAAAAATCTAAGCAACACTGTTGTGCATGAGGACGTCAACTAGAACATTGAAGTGCGACAAAGAATTTTAAGACAATGCAATGAAACACATACTAAACCACAGCATAAAAAAAACATGGCACAAGATCGACAGGCCATGCCTCTTTACCTAATTTGATAGATATATCATTATGTCTTCGAGTGGTCGGTATTATACGGTAGTGTTGCAACGTGAGTTACTTCAAGTTTAATAGTAGGGGACACCAACAAGTCGAGTCTATTCATATTTAGGCTGACGAAACTTTTCTTTTTTAAAAGAGTCGACGCGTGGAACCCGAGATAATGTGCAGAGATTCTACAAGTTTAGTATCTCGACGGATAAGGGTTTGCAGGCCGCGCTCGAAAAGTGCAAAGCTGGCTGACACATCTCTCCACTTCCAGGACCAAGTCCAGATTTGACTACTGCAGACTTCTCTGCGTCTCAGGCGCTGCGTGGGCGTCATTACTCAACCAGAACAGTTGAGATATTCTTATTACTTGTTATAATTTCGGTTACCTTCTGCCGACTTTAACGAGCAAAGAATGCGGACTTTTCCTCGTCGAGGGGCAACCTCTTAACGTTACAATACCCTTCAATGACAGGCATGATTTCTACTGGCAGTTTAATAAGCATTTTTAAGTAATCGCTGTAGAAATTAAGGGTAACCTTTGGTGCCTTTCCATATTCTGAAGAACACAAGCAGGGGAAACCTGAGGACTACCTAAGTGACGCCTACGCAACTTGGGCTGAGAATCACCAGTCTAAATTACTTACACATAAAGCTGTTTTCCCCGCGTCTACCCCACGACTCCTCCGCAAGCTTTGATACCCCGACACAATTCCATTTTGTTTCGGGGAGCGTGTATTTTATCCCTTCCGAAATGGCGCTGTCCCCAGTCCATTATATACACAGACACGAATCGACGGAAATAAACAACGCTGTGATAGCGCTGAAATACGTAGGCCGCTATATGCATGGAATTTATAGATTGCTAATGGCAAGAGATACTAGATCTACGAGAGAGAAAAGTTGACGAAAGATCGAGAAGGTTCGGATTAAAAAGATGTTAGTCTAGGTATTAGAACCTAAAAGAGGGAGAAAAGGAAGTTTAAAAGGAATGTGAACATAATCATTCCGGCTTTGGAAAGGATTTAAACCGAATGGGAACCGCGTCGAAGAATACAAACGGAATAAAATGGACGAAAGGGTTCGTTGGGGACGCCACCGAGTGAGAAACGGGCCAACAGAAAGTTGATCGGATGCTAACAGTTATCCTATTCGCCATCCCGATTGCAGCACTCGTTCTAACAACATAATCCATCACATTTTTACTCCTTCTCGCCGATCGATCGAGGCTCTAGCTTAGACAAGAAAGTAGTGAAAAGAAGCGAGTGGAGAGGTGCGAAAGAAAGTGGGGAGCGGGAAGATGCAGATGAGGTCATGCCGTCTTAAGTTTTCGGAGGGGAGAAGGGGTTCGTTAGGGAGCGCTCCGGGGTAATTGGAGGGGGAGAGGGTGTGGCAGCAGTGAAGGGAGGTAAAGGGTGCGCGAGGGAGGGCTTCGGAATAAGAAATCGGTGGAGCGGAGGGGTACGACGAAGAGGTAAGGAAGAGTTCGACCACCTCTACGAGCGGATGTTTGCGCGGATTAATTGTCCACGGAGATCTAAGAAATCGAACGGATTCTAGCGATGGGGGCCCGCGTTCCAGAGGGAAAAATCCGCCGGGTTCCGTTCGTCCAGATTTAGGAGGGAAGATGGACGCCTTAGATCACGCGTTAGATTTTAAGCCCCGAAATGGCTTCGAAAGATTTGCTTCGCCGCAGAAAATGCGAGGCAGCGGTGTGGGGGAATCTACGAAAATTCGTTCGTCCAGATTTGGGGAAGATGAGCGCCTAAAATGATAACGTGTAGGTTTAAGCATGCTGGTTTCCGAAGACGAGTTTGCTCTAGCGTAAAAATGCTGAGGGCCGAAGGTGGCGGGCGGAATCTGCGGGACCGCAAATGAAAATGTTTATCGACTCGGCCGTAAATTCGGGGCTGCGTCTCGGGCAGGTCTCCGCTCTGTTTAAGACGTCCGAATTCCGCGAAGTCGATTGCGAGTCGTAATCCGCGCCGTGGTCGAGTTTCTGCCGCGTGCACGGCCGTTAAAGTGGACGATGGAGCCGCAGCGTGTGGAAGACCGCGAATTCGGAGAAGTCGTGGCCGCTCCGAGGCGGAATGATGGCTGCCCACCGGAGCTTTTCATATCGATTGCATCCTAATTTTCTTTGTCTCGTCGTCGACGTCGATCGATCACTGCTTTTAAATCTCGAAAAGCGCCCATTTTCTATTTCTCTGAGTAACCAGCGCGAGTTGCCCGCTCCGGCGTATTTCCCCTCCACGAAACACTTATGCGTCGACTCAAACTTCGCGGCACGCAAAACCGTACGTTTAATAGTTTCGATCTCGGTTCTAATTGATGGGCGATCGAACCGATAGCGTGGGTTGAAAAACTTAACTCTCTCACACGGAACTCAGTTTTGACAATTAATTACCCCGATCGTATGTAATTAAAATTTTCGAAAATTCTCGGCAAATTTTTCGGCGCCTCCTTGCGACACATTAGAAAACAAGCTCTGATCAAATCATCGTCACTGTGGTAAAATTCGCTAGTTGGAGAAAGGAAATGGATCGTTTCGAAAGAAAACGTGTATATTTTGAGCTATTGCTCTGCCCTAACTGCCAAGAACTAGAGCATTAATTACACCCCGCACCGGAGAGTGCACCAGCAGCTTGTGAAATACTTTCGGACAACAATGCTTGAATTAAAGAATCTTTCGAGAATCGTTCGCCGCCCGCGATCCTCTCCGCGTTTTCGAATAACAGCCCTCGTTGGTCCTCCTCCCCGCCCAGGACAAAACCGATGCCGTTGGAAGGCGCAAAATAGAGTTAGCCGAGGAAGCACGGAGGAAATATCTCCCCGAAATTCCAAATAAAACGCCATTTAAGAAATGACCAAATCCGAGACGAGGAAAATCCTAGGTAAGGAACGGCGATTCATCAAACCATCGCCTTTACTCACTCCCGGACGCTTTTGCATTTCCCATTTTCTTCACGCGTCTTAATTTTTGCAAGAAGCACGGAGGACCGGGAAATGGGCGAACGTGGGGGCGAAGAAGCTGCCCCAAGGAGCGGTGAAGGGGAGGGAGGAGAAGAAGTTGGATGAGGATGCGTTAAATGATGACAGTGGGGCAGAATCAATACTCGGGGCTCCTGTTTAAGTGAAGGACACGCAAGGAAAAGGGAGGGAAGAGGCCCTGGGGGCGGGGAATAAGACGATGGCGGTGGCAGGGGGGAAGAGTGGATGGGAGATAAGAAATGAGCGGGTGGGGGAGCGCGAGTACGAGGAATGGTTAAGTAGTTGCGAGGAGAAGGTAACAAAGAAGGAGTGGGTTTTTTTCGCTCGCGGAGGGAGCGGCTCCACATTTTCGGGAGAAAATGAAGAGGGAGAGACTACGGTGACCTTTCGCTGCGGAGAGCCAGTGACCTCCTCACTGAAAAAAATGTACGTGAAGCCTATTTTATTTCGGGTGTAGCATTTTCATTATCGCGATGGAAATTCCTACCTTTGGAATGGATTTCTTTCTTCCACGTTTTTTGGCTCTTCTGCTCGTCGGGGAAGTTTTTTCGCATTACTTAACGCGATTACCTCGCCTTATGATTTCGCGACGTTAGGATGGAATTGCGGGTTTTCGGGGATAATCGCGGAGTATGGTGGATGTTTACTTATCGGGTTCCTTGCGGAAGAATTTGTCCAGAGGTTTCGGCCCCGCGATCCTCCTCGGAAACTTTGATGCAGCTAGGGAATTGGGAGGAAACTCTCGTTTAACGTAACGGTGATCGAGAAAAGAGTTGCGGCGAGCGATCGAAAGAAATTGACGCCCCCGATCCGTTCCGTGAGTCGCACGAACTAATAGATCAGCGTAGATACAAAAGAAAAGCATATATACGGGCATCTGCACGGAGTTGCTCCAATGCCGCCGAGATGTCACACGGCGCTCTGTATTGTTTTTGATTAAGAAAATCTTTCTATTTTTATGAATGATACCCGACTAGGATAGGATGTAATGAGGATCTTATCAGAATTGATCATAACTTCTGATTGAAACACCGAACAATAAGCTGTAAATCTTCGATATTCACTCAGGCGCCCCCCTTGAGGGGAACCTGAGGCGGTTTCGTCGCTCAGATATCCGCGTGGATCTTAATCACCGCTCGCCTATTCATCGACGAATGATGGCTTCCTCCAACTTCTTCCAACTACTCCTATCCCATGAATCTTTCTTCCCTTTACCTCCCAAGAATTCAACAATATTCCTATCCGAGCTATCTTTAGACCTCCATCTCGGTCTCTTGATGTCCATTTCATCGCACTGGATTTCAAACATCGATCATTTCTTAAACGTCTCCTTAGTCCAACGAGTCTTTCATAACGGCTCAGAATGAAAAGGCGAAGAAAGCATATTCTTAAGGGATGAACTGCAAGCATAGAAGGATTTAATAATCATTTTCCATGTTAATTCCTCTTCTTTTCCATCATCCTTCACATTTATCTATGCAATTTATACTCGGTTCTCAGTTTGCAATCTTTATTTAGCCGAGTCTTTTTGTCTTTCAATGCTTATTGCATTAGTTGCCGTAGTATTGTTATATGTGCTTTAATATCTGAGGTATTTCGCTCGAGGACCTCCATCGGGAATCGAAACCAGGACTGCTTTCACCGAAGTCGAAAGTGCTACCCACTTGGCTATGCGGGAGCCCTAAAATGCGTTTATTTCTTTATTCACTTCATTGTGATATATAGGAAGGCAACATGATTTGTAATTACTCCAATCTTTTTCACATTTTCTCATCCAGCAGGACATTTGCTTAATTCTCCTCTTTTGAGATGATTTCGGATTTAGAGAAGCATCCATATACCGTGGGAAGTATATCTATTTCTGGAACAAATTCTTTGAAATTTTTTGCGGTCCATCCGTCAACTCCAGCAGCATATCTTTTCTCCAAACTCTCCGTTGTGTGCCTCACTTCTTCCGGTGTAATTTAAATTGCGACGGTAATTCCCATCTTATATTCTTCTTCTATTACGAATATTTCTTACATTAGTTATTCAAATTCTTCTTCTCTCCCTTTCTATTTCATGTCATCTACTAGTTTCACTGCCCGAAAATTCTTATGAAGGCAATGCTATGTATACTTAACATGAACTAATGTTCAACTTTAGGTCCGAAATTATAATAATTTTACAGAGTTTAAGGAAGATTATAATGAATCTCCATGGTAATTCATCATATATATGGAAGATTAACTAAAATCTTCACTAAATGTTCGTTTAGAGGGTTAATTACTTAAGTAAATACTTATAGTAATTTATGATGATCTTTATTGCTCCATTAGGTTGAAGTCATGTTTTCTCTTGAAATTCTCGATACATTTTTAAAGTTTTTGGTATGGCAAAGGGCAGTATTCGTATAGCAACGTTTTATAGTTTCCTAATTCTTTTCCTAAACAACATTTTCTGTTTTTCGATGTCATCGGACTCTTCATTAACAATCCCTACTATATCTCCCACTTATATTCTATTCTATGCCTTGCGGCCGATTTTTCTCCATCTTGAAATAATTTGTGGCAGAGCCATGACAATTATGTATATCTTTTTAAAACAATGGCCCAAAGAAGAGATGTACTATGAAGCAATTAATTTTCTTCGTTCTTGGACCCCTACTTTCTATGCTAGTAACCCTTTTGCAACTTCAAAGAGCTCCCGAATATACCAGTACGTAACGTCTCCCACTTTAATGAAAGCGGTCCCGGGTTCGACAACTGGTGCCCATTTGTGTAAAATTCGAAGCACTTTTAACAACACCAAAACTAATGCAAGTACAATAAATTAGGCTCTTTTCTTAATTTTTATGAATTTCTTCAAATAGGGATCTCAGTATAATACATACAACCACCATAATGCTGGAGAATGGCCGAAAAAGTGTGGCTGAATAATGAAACGCATCTATATTGAGGTTACTTAGTTAACGATTTTAAGAGAAAGTAAAGGAGATGAATTAGATGGATAAATAATTTGATTAATGAGTATTGAAGGTCATGGCATTTCAACATTTACGGAATGTGAATAAAGAGATAATTCTCGTTCTGGGTTGATGATGAATTACCTTGAAATTTGTTATCAATTTAGGTGGATATGTCATATTACCTAGACACGTTTAATTTTCCGCTAAGTCCTTAAGTGCAATCGCCCCTATAATTAGTGGCAAAAAGGGTGTGAGATACCAGCAAGTAAACAACACAACTTACAAAAGTTCATTCGCTTGAATTACCACTATGCTTAAACATAGTATTCACACATTCAGCTGGCTATTTAAAACTCTAGAAGAGTATAAATCGATATATTTTAGAGATGGGCAATGAAAAACATAGTTAAGTAAATTTAAATAGTTAATTTAAATTACACACACATGTATGTAAATATGTATGAATGTATGTATAAGTGCATAAATATATTACATACACATGTATTTATTTATAAGATTAATTCGAGGGTAATGACTGGACATTTCCAATCACCTCAGATGGGGTCTGACTGGCGTAAAGTGGTACCGCTCACGGACTTTTTTATCGCTCCTACCAACGAAGCCTAGTTTCTTGAGCACCCCTCCACATATTACGGATGTTTGTACTCTGCGTTTCATATTCGTGAGGGAATCTAAGATAGTTCACGGATTCCACCGTAAAAAATGTGGACTCGTACGAGACTGAAAAGATAATGTGTTTAAAATCCTAATTAGAAGAATGAGAGGTGGTGTATTTGTTTGTTTGAGTAAAACTATGAAGCGATTCTCCAAAACAGATACAGAAGGAGGAAAATGAACGAAACGAGTGGGGTGTTTTAACCATAAGAACATAGCATTGAATGTGAGAACCTGTGAAAATAGAGAAGAATGTTTGTACTGATTGAAGGAATGTGTGATGATTAATACTGATGAAAGTGCACGACAATCATTACAAAGCATATTTATTTTAATATTGCCATACAGTAGTGTTATTTCTGCAATGACTGGATTATGGAACAACTTTATTAATATTATAACAGACGTCACGGTTCTGCTTTTACATCGTAATTATTACAATTAATTTACCTCTATGGTAATTTTATAATACCAATTTAATTTATTTGGTAAATTACACATATTTATATCTATAAACTTCTATTTATAGTATGAATTAACGGTCTTGCTAATGGGATTGACGGTGAAGGTAGGACCCTTGCGGACGACGTGGTATTTTTCTGGGAAATGGAAAACAGAAAGGATGGATCCACGAATTTAGAAAGAATTGTGAAACGGTATGATTATTAGAATCATGAATTAGAACATTTTCGGTGTAAATCCGAACGTTTCACAAATAATCGCTGCAAGGTGTAACTAAGAGACTTTCCTATAGGATTTGTATCACTGGAAAAAGGAGATTGAATTTGATGATAAATATGCCTCATAAATTCGGGGATAGTACGTTCGAGGAAGACGTAATTGATTTCATGCGTCCATCCTGTTTCATCGGTCGATCATAGGATGCTGGGTTTCACTGACAACTCTGTCTCCTGGTTTTCTTCCTATCTTCACCATCGCCAACAGAAAGTAGTTTCCGACGAATTGGCGTCTGTATGGATTGAGATAGATCGCGGACTTCCTCAGGGCTCAATTTTGGGTCCCCTGCTTTTCACTATCTACATAAATGACTGTATCAAGGAACTGAAACATTGTAGTTACCATCTCTACGCCGACGATCTACAGATTTACTTGAATTCAAGTCCTTCAGAATTGCCTCAATCGCTGCGTAAAATTAATTGTGATCTACAGCTCATCAGTAACTGGAGCAAAGACAATTTTATCAACCTTAATCCAGTTAAATCTCAAGCCATCATGATCGGATATCCTAAACTACTTAACTCAGTAAATAAAGATAACCTACCAGCACTTAAACTGAATGGCAATGAGATCCTGTTCGTAAAATCGGTGAAAAATCTCGGCCTCTATATGAACGAAACACTCACATGGTCTGATCACGTCCTTCACATATGTAAAAACGTAAATTTCTCGCTTCACACTCTAAGGCGTGCAGGAAACTTCCTTTCCCCCTCCGTGAAATTACGACTTGTTAAATCCTTAGTCATGCCACACTTTGACTATTGTGATATAGTATACCAGGATCTATCAAGGGAACTTGCCATGAAGCTGCAACGAATGCAAAACACCGCGGTGAGGTTTATTTTCAACTTGAAAAAATATGATCACGTTTCCGAATACTACTCTAAGCTATCGTTACTTAAATTAGAATCGCGACGGAAGCTACATATCCTACTATCCACATATAAATTTCTGAACACGAAGTCTCCACAGTATATTTATACCTCATTTGTATCTCTAAATACCATTCACGACCGTAACACGAGAGGCTGTAAGAAACTCCTGATCCCCCAGCATAGAACTGAAATATTTCATAAATCTTTCGCAGTCACAGCTAGTAACCTTTGGAATTCACTTCCATCCGCTATGGAAAACTTACCATCCATATATACCTTTAAGCGTAAATGCCACAATCATCTATTAATCCAACAAAGCTGAACTCAAACGTTTTGACCGCATCCCAACTCTTTCAACACACTATGAATGCACCAAGTCTTGGCCCTCTCCCCACTCTGTTAGAAAATCTGTCTATTCTCTTTTCTTAAGATCTGTTCTGTCCGTCTGTTCTCCACCATTATTTATGTTATTTTATTAGTGTAATTTTGTATTTTATTTTTCTTCTTTTTAAAGCTAAATTGACATAACCAATGACGATATTGTAAATATCTATGTATAGTGATTTCCATGGCTTTTGTTATTTTTGGTAATCTGTAGCTTTTATTATTTATTCCTTTTTATAGATTCTTTTCATTTATTACTTTTATTGCTAAATTGACGTAACCAATGGTGATACTGTAAATATCTATGTATTGTGTTTTTCCCACTTCTTTTATTATCTTTGCAATGTTTCTTTTCTTGTATTTCTAATCGATCTCCTGTCCTCATCTTTTTTCTCCCCCTTCCTCTTCTTTTTTTTCTTTCTTTCATATCAATGTACATTTATCATGCTTTTTTTTATTCTTTTCAGTAACGTTGCAGTCACTTTTCATTTTCTAATTTCCCCCTCTTCTTTAAAATTTTAGATGCTACTGTCTGTAGGTTTCGCAGGTTTTTCACGCCCCCCTTCCTGTGGGCGTTTTCCTGCAGGGTTCTATTTTTTCCTAAGTGCAATAACTTAGGTTTTTTTTAACCCGCAAACACATCTCTTTGTTATTTTTCTTTTATTTTAGCCCCATAAACTATTTCTTTTCATCTTTTATGACATAGGGTTAGATGTAAGAAGAGACTTACTAGTCTCAATCTCGCCCTGAAATAAAGTCGATTTATTATTATTATTATTATTATCATATAATGCTAGACAAATTAGGAAAATAGATAGTATGAGAAACCGCTAAAAAACATTCATTTTATCCCCGTGCGATACAATAATTACATTTCTGTTCTCTCTGCTATCGCATCATGGCGACTTTCTCTTACACTTTCATCCCCTTTCAAAATTTAACACCCTAGGCTTCGTAATACTTCTTTTTCATTTCGCTCGCACAAGCAATGCTTCTGGGAGGAAGCCGTTGAGATTTAAGGCAGTCATTGAATCACCATATCCTATGTAAAATATGACTGTGTATTGCTCGGAGACAGTGAGAAAGAAAATTATTTGCTGCGCAGTGTTAGCAAATATTTGAATTTTCCAAGCCAGTAATTGAAGGTGAGTTGATTGGCGGGGAAACTATCATAGGATTATTAAATTTATATATTATGAAGGCTTTCACTGCATGAATATTCCACGTTACGATGATTTTCGGGAATGAACAATACAAATTGTCAATGCAAATTACGACATTTCGCCAACGATGCAGGTTTCTTCAGGTCAGGAGACGTCTTAAAAGAGAGCGTCGTCATTTGTACTGAAAACCAACTGCGTAATCCCGAAAATCATCAATTCATTTCAATAATATTTCACATATTCTCCAATCGTCGCAGAAATTTGAAAATTCGATGAATTGATTACTGCTTAGTCAAGCCACAGGGACTATTTGGGAGCCACAGGGAGTATTTCGGTGTCAAAACGTACTTAATTGATTCTGATAGACCTGAAAATTCACCGTTATTAATGGATAAAATATATCTATATTATATTAATTTGACATTCACTTCAGTTAAATATTGTCAATTAATATTCAGCCTGACAGCAATCGATCTTCTAAATACCCCTAAATCAATCGCGGATGTTCTTACCACAGCGGTGATGCATTCGAATTTGGGTCATACTATGAAATGCATTTTGCAATCATCTCTCGATATTTTATACAGTTGCAAGGTATGAAGAATGAATTATAATTCATACTTATACAATTTGATATTTTGGTACTAGACGATGAAAACGCTGTGTGTTAAAACGAAAACAAACTTTTTACATCTGACATCTAAAGCATAAAATGTGTTTTACTGCCCGAAATTAGTGAAATATTACTCTAGGATTTACAGAAAATTATGATTTTTACATCGTAGTACGACTGCTAACTTTGAATTCGGTGATCTACATAAACCTCCTATAAATGGATGTGTGAGCTAGAGGATTTTTCTAACAGCCTTCAAAGAAGAAAATAACAAAAATCAGAGGCGATGAAATATCTTGGAGTCAACCTCAGAAAGAAGGGACTTCGCTTGAATAATATTATTAGTGCGATCCACAATAATATAACAATCCAAAATTAGTGAATTTTTGAAAATTTTTTGCCGCGCCAAGTTTCCTTCATAAAAAATTTTTCTGAACTTTCTAACTTTATGCAATCTTAAATGTTGCGTAATGTTAGCATAGGATTAAGAGAAACATATGTTTTACACCGCAGTACGACTGCTGGCTTTTAGACTTGTGCATTATATTGACCTCTTTTAAATGGATGTCTGTTAGACGATTGTTCAAACTGCCTTCAAAGAAGAAAGTAACAAAAATCAGAGACGATGAAATATCTAGGAGTCAAACTCACAAAGAAGGGACTTCGCTTGAGTCCCACAGCCGAAATACCACTACATGTGGACGGGCACTTAAGAAACTCGACTTCGCCAAGCGATTGGACGGGAGCAGCGAATTGAGTGGACTTAGGCGCGTTACTTAACACCACCTAAATAGGTAATACATGGGATTTCGCTGCTTTTTCAATTGTTTTCGTGAAAAAGGACTATCCCAGCCTAAGGCCGGATTGCAACGCCAATCGAGAAGCATTTTATTCTTTATTTTATAGGTCGGACTGGGATGGAAGAATGAAACTTAGAACTCAAGGTAAACCTACTCGAAACACGAAAACCTACCTACGATAAATGAAGGGGTAGGGAGGGAGTGTGTTCTCGAAAAACAAAGGAATAGAAATAAATCTTACCACTCGCTACTCAGGCTGATGAGACGATATAAAAATGATCAAGTTCGATGCTTTGAATAGTACATTCCCTTATTTTAGTAAGAAAAAAACATTTTCCACTTGGCAGTAATATACATAAAATAGACCCCTCGAATCGTGCACTCCTTGCCATTCGGTCTCTCTCTCCCACGGTATATATAGGCGTAAACATTTCGGACGAATCGAATATTTGTATCGAGAAGTTTCTAATTAAAAATTACGAATTTATTTCCCCAATAAAGCAGTTCTTTTTAATTTGCAGCTATTCACGACGTTCTGCGAAGTAATGCAAATATATATTATATATATATATATATATATATATATATATCGATTGAATTTTAATTGGAATGAGTACCGTAGTTCATACGTTCTACACAGGGTAATCTACAACGTAACCGCTGTAAGAATTCATGACTATTTCCTTTTAAACTAGATTTGCCTCATTCCGACACTCACTTAACCGACAGCTCATTTCGACGACCTCGATCGAGCGACCACTCTAAGCCGACATGTTTCTTTCAGCGACTCTCAACTTGCCAAACGTTTTTAATAAGTCGGTAACAGGATATTTGTGAAGCAGTTGTGCAGTGGCTGATGCGTAGTTACAGAGCCGCTCATAGCATATCTGCCGCCCGGGTGTGAACCAAATTGCCGCCCCTTGCATTAAATACCAAAGCCGCACATTTCCTGATTTCCAGGTACAAATTACTTGTAAGACCTTCAAAAACTAGTGTTTTATAACTTTTTCCCCAGCTTACATCGGTCGCTACTCATTAGTAAGAACTAACTATGCAGATTCCGTATCGGATGTAGTGAATGGTCATTATGAGTGAATAGTTCACATTACTTTTAAGGATCAAGGTCTCCGTCAATAAAACACCCAAAGCTATTTGCTAAAATTATGAAAGACTCTGATCAAATCTTTAGTAAAATATATTCTGTAGTAAAATATATCCCAAAACGTGAAGAGGATTTATTATTCGTACCAGAATACCTTTTATTTATTCCGATTCCTCGATTTAATCCACGGTACAAATATTCCTTCCTCGTCTTGAGTTATCCGTAATTCTTTCCTCTAAATGTTTGCCAGTCTTTAATTTCACACACAGAAAGGAACATACTCTGAGAGTCTCGTGTGGATACATGTGACACAAAGAGTGTGTGTCCTTTGGAAGTATAAATCATTTCCAATGAACGTGGGTCGTTTGGAAAGTACACCCATTTGCACATAAATTTTTCACAAGTAGCAGATATCACTTCTCATGAAAGAGAAAGCTTTAATCATCCTTTTGTTGCTGCCGCTTATGAACAACGTGTGGTGATTCGTTTTCTCAACGCACAAAATGTTTGTCTTCGTGAAATTTATCGTCCGATTTCGTCTGTGCATTGAGAAGGCAGGGTTTACTAGCAAGTAGAGTCCAGCTTCTTCATAACCACTCTCGCCACCACTCTGCTGCCAATACGGTCTCTACTACAACATTTTGGGTGGAAATTTTGTATCATCATCCGTATAGTCCGGATTTGGCACCTATTTTCGAGCAATTTTCACTTGATTTCTCATCTGAAGTCTTTTTGGATGGACGGAGGATTCACAGCGACGAGGAACCACAGGAAGGCGTAAAGAAATGGTTCAATGAACTGGCGGCAGACTTCTACGAAGAAGGTGCAAAAAATATTATTACACGCATCGACAAATGCCCATCAAATCGCTCTTGAAAAGCAAAAAATATATCATTTTACTATTAAGCAGAACAAATGCTAATCTCTTGTACAATTATTTTCCATAACTCCGGTCGGGAAGTACTTCGCAAATGAACCACGTATATCATGAAAAACGTAGTGTTTTTTCAAATATTATAATTTTCTTTTGAGTATTTGCGTCGGCGTATTAACAATTTCTACCAATTTTCCCAAGGAGAAACGGACATGAAGAAAGTCTGACAGGACCGGGACTCGAACCCGGATTTTCCTCTTTCCGGGGACTGCTATTGTTGAGGAGACCCGGGTTCGAGTCCCGGTTCCGTTCCGAGTCCGTTTCTCCTTGAGAATAATCCTAGGCATCCCCCCAATGTACATTGTCACCTTTCACCCTTTCCCTTGAATTTCTAATAAGCCAAGAGTCGATGAAAAAGGTGTCGGTGTTCCGAAATGTCGATTAAACGAATGTTGTTCCACATAGATCGTCCGTATGAACTGTCGGACAAACGAGAGGAACACGTTTAAACGGATAACAGTACACTGAGCATGAGAACAAACATGGAAGATTCGTTGAGTTACGCCAAAAAAACATACGAGATGGTAAAACGTAATCTCAGAACCATTTGAAAGTAGGTTTATGGCTGGAAGTGCCGAATCGAGAGAAGCCATTCCCGCGGCGTAGGAAAAGGCAAACATTTCCAACAACAAAGAGCACATTCGTCGGAGTATCGCCGCGCAATTAAGTCTCATCGCAGTCGCTAGAAAAGCCTCTAATTCAGGGACGTAAGAGCAGTTATTGAGAAGCCGAGTCTCCGGTCGATGAAGTAAACAGAAGCGTCTTACGGATAATGGTGGAAGGTGCTACGGTCCGGTTGGAAGGAATGCGTGATTAATACCGTCTCTAAGAATGTGCGTGTCATGGGGAAGAGGAGGAAGTCACGCCACAGAAAGCAAACCTTTGTTCTCGTTGTTGAACCTAAGGTGCATCAAAGGGGAAATGGATCGTGAGAGAGGGCACGGCATATGGGAGCGAGGGATAGGAGGAAATCAAAAATGTAGGTGAATACGGCCGAGAAGTTGGGAGGGAAGCGTTGATTCGTGACTGTATGTTGGTAGTCGTCGTGAGATATGCAACCGGTTGGGTGGTAAGGACGAAAAATCCCGGCGATAAGTGCAAATAGGACTGGTGGAATGGATGGATGCTACGGCGAAAAGGAGAGCCATGAGGCAGAAACCCAACCAATCAATTTCCAATACCACCATCTGTTTCATTCGGTGCATTGTCGTTAATTCGCCATCGGATGATTCTTAGTAACGTCTAATTCGAAGTGATCTAAAGTCCCATGCAAACAGAACGGGATCATTCGTTCAATTTCATACCTCTCAGAATTTGAAATACGTGTGCAACGCAAATCAAAACGTACAATTCTAAAAAGAGTAAATATATTATTAATATTATGCTCCATGATTTACTAATTGTGTGTTGTAAATTATAACAATGTACTTTTCTTTTCGAAATCTTTCGAAATATTCAGAATATAATTGGGTATTCGCATTTTTCTTTTCATTTGTCCACCTATTGTTATCAGTACATTATAATTCATATTTCGCTTATAGCCTCCAGAAATTATTTCAGTATTATTTTGCGTTACAATTACTTTATTTGTTACGTGACGTGATAATTTCAATCACTTTTATTTCCAGTCTGGGCGTGTGCTGGTGAAATCACGTGACACGAAATTCAAATACCCGAATCCAAAATGTTTAATTTAATAAATTACTTTTATATCCAGTTATGAATGTAATTTCGTCAAGAACGCGCGAATGAAAGACTTTCAATGATAAACTGCGAATATCATTAATTGATAACTTTTAAATCAAAGTGTTTCGTAACGGAACACCAAGATAAGAAAGTAACGCGGTTTCACTTTGGTGTGACGGAGTGGTAAGAATAATCGATTCTCAGCTGCTCGTTTAATCAACTCCCGGATATTTCAGAGTGGAAGTTTCTGATTTCGTGATTTCGAAATATCGAGGTTCTGCTGCATTGATAAAGGAAACTTAGCCAGCTTACCGGTATCCTTCAGCGAATACCAGGACTGATGTGATCTTATAACATCATATTGAATGAATGGCTCGAAGAATCCGTGGAAATGGCGATATAGAGTTGGTATTGTGCGGTAGAAATTGTGCGGATGACTCATATCAGAGGTACTTACACACATGAATAACAATCGTGCAACCCTTCTTTCCCTATTACCGCCATAGAAAATTGCCTATTTACATGTTATTAATATTGGCGTAAGTAAAGGCATATTTAAACGCTCAAGAAATGCTCTTTTTCCGCTCTCACAGTGGGTAAGATTTTCTGCACCTATGATATGAGCTCATGAGGAAAAAGTCATACTAATTAATTATTATCATTATGATTATTATCATCATAATTTATAAGTAGGCAAAATTCAGGTGCCAACATTGTCATGATTTACAAACATTTTACGTAACAATATCATTGTATATTAACTTGTCATTTAGTAGCCTATGGTACGTTATATGGTACGTTCTATGGTACCTATGGTACGTTCTTACATTATCAACTACTCTAAAGGTATAGTTCATATCATCATCATAATATTATATAATCACAAGCTTTGAAATATGATGTATTTTGTGTACTGTAAAAAAGTAAGTTCTTACAGAGAATACCAACGTTTGCGTTTCTTTCCTATCTTTACAACGCTATGCAGCTATAACTTTCAGCGTGAGATAAATACATTTCTAAGGTAAAGTTTTGTTCTGTGTTTTGTTTGGTGCACACGAAGGTACACCCTCTGAAGTTAAAATCTTTGTCAAACATTCAAGTCGCACGCGTCTCCGCAAATATATGAAGACCTGTAAAGTAAAAAAATGAAATGAGATGAAATTTGATGAGTCGTAATGAGGAAATAATTAAGAATTCAAACCCCAAACAGTAACATTTAGTATGGTGCCTTTCCTATCATTGAAACTGGATGTTCCTTTTCCACGTCATCTTAATTTAAATTCTGCGATTGTGTTCATACAAAACCATAATTAAATATACTTATACGAAACAACAGACGAACACAAAAGAACAAAATTCCACACAAAGAGCTGGGAAGCAAGTTTTGTTGTTTCTTTCTTAGCGAAAAACTACAACTCATAATAAATATCTGTCCCCTTTCACACTCCGAAATGCGACTTGCAGGGTATTTATGTAAATGTAGATGTAAACATTCCGATTCATGTAAAATTTCTAACACAAAAAAATGAAGTTAACTGTTATTCAAAGGAGAATAATGTTTTCGTTTAATTAAAATTAACGTAAACTACAACGAGGTAAATCGCCCACTGTCTGCAAAGTCTCTATTAGAGCTAATGCGCCCGATTGGAGGTAAAAGCTTAGACATTCCTGCGCTAGTCTAAGCTGAAAAAAATGAAATACAAAAGTACTAAATCTATGGGTAGAGCTCATTACATATTGTACTTAATGGTGTATCTCTGCATTTAACGTACTGAGCAACTTGAGATTGCCATTTGCACATTAGGTATATCTCCGATTCCTCTTCATCGATTCCCGTCTTCTATTTCATCGCTCGGTTGTTTAGCTCCCCTATTTAATAGCGTCCCTCCATTGGTATCTCTTTATCGGGAAAGGGACGAAAGAAAACCAACGAGTGAAGAAATGTTTCCAAATTTTAATAGAGGGACGAGCGATTTGCCGGCACAGAATCGACGTCGCCGTATCGAAACGTTTCTTCAGCTGAGTGGAGCGAAGTCATGGTGAGAAGAAATTCAGTGAGAATGTGACTTCCGGTGGATTCGATACTGTTTCGCGGTTGAATAGTGGATCCGAGGCGACGCTCGCCAATCTAGCGGAAATTATTCCGCGATCTACGGCGAAACAAAGTGTTTAGATCGTCTCCCACCGGAGGATTCTGCTCAAACATGACCTTGCATGTAAAGAGTACTTACTATTACCTCTAATGATTTAACGGCATTTCACTCTCTATCGCAACAAATTGAAATTAGTTTCCCGATTGCTTTGAAGATACTATCCGTGGTTTTCACCAGAAGATTTCAGAAAGATTTTCCGTGTATCCGTAATCGAGCATTGAGTACAGAGTACACCCAGGAATTGCAAGGAACAGCTTGAAAATTCTCCACATAAACAACGGAAAAACCGATGGGAACAGGAGTGAAGTATATTCAATGCGCCTTGCGCCTATCAATGCATTTTTGATTGTGTTCATACAATGCCGCAAATAAATATCCTCATAACAAACAACACACAAACATAAGGCGACAAAATCCCATAAAAATTAAGAGCTGGGGTGTAATTTTTGTTGTTTCTCTCTGTGTCAAAAACTACAATCTCTGCAATGTCTGCAATGTCTGCCCCCTTCTTCTCTCTTGGGTGTAATGAATATTCTATGCAGTCGTGTCTCACAAGCAAGTTGTAAATGGACACAGAATATGAATTACATACCGGACGCGGTGGTGGAAATGCTAGCATATTAACGTTCCAACCCCGAGGTCCCGGGCTCGAGTCCCGGCTAGTTGGATGTTTGTGGTAAGGGAATGTTTGTGTGTGCTCGTGAATGAAAATAATTATTAAAATGGGTCAAATTGGGATAATAGTCCTGTTTTCATTAAATTTTTTATTATTATCAGATAGAATAAACTCAGGCGTTACTTCGTGGATAATAATAATAATTATTATATTTCGTTCTCGCCACAAAGTGATTGGAACGGACTGATGTCAAGTTCCATACAATTACNGCTGCCAAAGCACTTTAACAATACTACTACTACGTATATTATCTTATCGTATATACAGTCGCGGCAAGTACTCTAAGTAAACTTCCTCAAATTCGCACAATGCATTGTTATGGGAAAATTCTGCGATTTGGGGCCAGGATCGAACCTATGATAGCTAGAAACGATATTTCACTTTTCCTCAGTGTTTCTTGTTCGGGTATAACATAGAAGGGCGAAGTTAGTTACGCTTTGAGGTAATGAAAATCGGTATCCTATGGCAACAAAATAGTTGATACTGTGGTATGTTATTAACATAACCTTCTAGAAATATCTACAAGATACAAGATAAAGAATATCTTGGAAATAGAGGATGATATTTAATGGCCATTTATAATTTATTTTAAAATAAATTAGAGAAAATATTTTCTTACGTGGAAAAAGTTGTCATTTACTGGGGGGGGATGCACGCGTATTGCGTGGTTGCTTATCTCTGATTTTCAAACGCAAATTTTGCACAAACAATGGGCCTCCCATAGGATTTAATTTTATATTTTAAATCTTTGGTAAACAGTGATTGAAAATTCGTTGGTAAATCATCCTTATTTAACTAGCATCTAAAACTATAAGAATTATAATTCTCAACTCCATTTTAAAGGACTTTCCATTTTCTTCCATATCAAAGTTTTGGTGCATTTCTTTATGTCAGGAATATACTATTTCCCTTTCGCATAATATCTATGCTGTTGTAAGTCAACCTAGAAACGTATCGTTATATATACCTACTTTACTTTTCGAATGCACAATGGTGTTTGCTTTCCCCTTACGTTGCTTTCACTGTAAAGTTATTCCAGAGAAGGCGAGCTGGGCCCTCGCAAATACTTTCAATAGACCCGATATGGGTCTCCAACGTGCGATTGTTTTGCTTCTGTTTACGATGATCAAGGCGGACTTTTCCTGATGTCATTAACAAGCTGTCTTTTTTGAGTTATTATCTCTTATTTTCGGGTGAGAGAGGCATGAAACATTTTTTTAGCTAAGGTAAATACATTTTTTGTATTTACCTTAGCTACATACATAAATTACGCTCACTTATGACTAGTATATAAGTAATTTGTAAGTAAGATGACTTACAAATTTAAAGCCACTCGTACCTGGAATACTGTTAATAGTTATGGCATGGCATGGTACCAGCTGATAACGGAAATTTCCCCCATGCCTTCCACCCAAAGAGAGATTTTGCACTTTTGAAAGGAACAACGTACACAAATCCCGCATCCTAGTCATTGCCTTCCTAATCATATTTCTTAATTCGAAATGTGTCGATTCCCTAGTGTAGCTGTTTCCATAACTCTTAAGTTAGTCTGAAATCGGTTTTGCTTTATTTATTTTACGCCTTAGCCTTTGCACTGCATATTTTAAATATATACTATCATTAAATTGAATTTTCAAGGAAGTATGTAAGCATAATATAAAACAACGATTCTCTCAATAGATTTACCCTATTCCAGGAAGGGATGTTAAATAGGTATTAGAAAATACCGATGAACAATATTCTGTGCCAACAATTTCCATTAACATTTCTATTAAGATTAACGACCCCGAGCTCATTTTTACGGTATGTACTTAAGATTGAGTTTTATTAGTTGCTGTTAACAAATTTACGATAGGCCTTATAGGAATTGCTCAAAACTAATTTGCAATTTTAATAGATTTTGTGGTATTTAAATTTCCTTGTTATCGGTTAAATCGTGGTCTGCAAGGCACGAAACCAGCAACTCCGTTCCGCTTATTAAAGACTATGTTGATCAATAATTACTAAAAGGAAACAAATTATGCAACGGTAAATATATATTATTTACTTAATGTATATTTAATTAGATTATAATCTATGAACCAAATTTAGAATAAAGGAGACTATTCA
>KZ308829.1:266627-323538 GCA_000376725.2 Ladona fulva
TGATCACTGTACAAATTTATTTGTACGACAAATAGGAAACCATCTAATAGACAAGAAATCTTATTTTTAGATCCGTCAGACTTCTAGTTGGACATCACATGTTTCTTTCTATTGGGTGTATCTTTCCTATTGAGGGTAACTGGTATTGCTTTTATTATAATTTTCCGATTAACAATGAAAACATCAATGTATGTGCAGATGTCTATTATTTATGTTTCAATCGTCGTTATATATCCTATATCATATACAGTAAATGCCGCCTGGCTAGACCATAGAGAGGTCACACCATGGACGTGGCGGTTTGACTGTCCATGTTAGCACAAAATTATTCAAACATAAGGATAATAGCTAATGTAGCTTCTCTGTAAGCAATTTAATAAAGCAATGTCTTAATTTCTAATACTTATTTTTGTATTTCATTTTTACATGTTAGTGCAGAACCACACTCCCGATTAGGACTCACAAAGTGAGTCCTAATCACCTCCTCTCCTCCACTCCTCACGTGTCGCTATTTTTCACACTTGTTATTCCTTTACTCACTTTGTGAGTACTCTAAGCTATTTCCTCTCACATCAACGAAAACATTTGTGCCTCTTTATTATCAAATGTATTTAACTTACCACAGATATTGAGGCATTTTTTTCATCTTTTCATAGCATTTCTTTGAGCTTAAGCTTTATTTCAAGAAACGCTTTGTAGTGAAATAGTGTCTCAAATTCTTCAATTGAATGTCAACTGATTTTTTTGTCGAGACTTTTTATTTAATTCAATTTATATATATTTTTTCCAGTTAACATTTCCTGAATTCTCAAAGCTTTTTTGGTCAGATGCTGCCACTTTCAATCTTACTGTAGTTTGATCCAATGTTTTCTGGTTGTAGTGTAGAATGAAGTGCACTTATATATACTAAGCACCTGCTCTGTAAAGGAGGAGGTCAGGCATGCATTCCTCTCTTCCCTTAGGCCTACAGACGTGGGCATCTTTTTCAGAGGCCCTTTCTTTAACTACTTCTTCGGGGGTAAGGTAACTTAGCTCTAACTTCTCACCCGCAAAATTTGTTGACATAAAAGACTGGCCTACAGACGATGACTCTCTGCACAGAAATTGCGCCTATTACGGGAAAGGGTGAAACATGTCCCGATGAAAAGTAAATATACCTTATGTAATCATACATATTACTTATATTATCAGGCTCCCGGATAGCCAAGTGGGCAACGCGTTCGACTTCGGTGAAAGCGATCCCGGGTTTGATTCTCGGTAGGGGCCTACGTGCGAAATGATCTAAGCTGCCAAAGCACTTTAACAATACTACTACTACGTATATTATCTTATCGTATATACAGTCGCGGCAAGTACTCTAAGTAAACTTCCTCAAATTCGCACAATGCATTGTTATGGGAAAATTCTGCGATTTGGGGCCAGGATCGAACCTATGATAGCTAGAAACGATATTTCACTTTTCCTCAGTGTTTCTTGTTCGGGTATAACATAGAAGGGCGAAGTTAGTTACGCTTTGAGGTAATGAAAATCGGTATCCTATGGCAACAAAATAGTTGATACTGTGGTATGTTATTAACATAACCTTCTAGAAATATCTACAAGATACAAGATAAAGAATATCTTGGAAATAGAGGATGATATTTAATGGCCATTTATAATTTATTTTAAAATAAATTAGAGAAAATATTTTCTTACGTGGAAAAAGTTGTCATTTACTGGGGGGGGATGCACGCGTATTGCGTGGTTGCTTATCTCTGATTTTCAAACGCAAATTTTGCACAAACAATGGGTTAATGATCTCAGAGGTCCAGCGTGTGTTAATTATTTTAGTGGAAGTAAAGTACTCTGAATTTCTCGAAAGAATCCGTGTCACGCAAAGGTGATACTCCTCTTTTAAGGTCCCTCGCACCCGTATCGATATAATCAGACACATTTTGGAATGGAAAAGATTAACAATCGTATCTTACCACGATACTCCTCATCTTCGTGAAACTGCAGATATCTTAAATCGGTCTCACTCCATATATTCAAATATACCTAACTGAATTGATAGTCAATAAATAATTAAACTAACCATTACTTCCACATTATTTTTTGGAAAAATTTTTCACTACCGTGACAGCAACATGATACTTAAGTAGCTAATAGGTCGTCTAACTGCGACGGTACCGTATAATAAAAATGATAAATAAGAATTCACAGCCAAAAATTGACGAATTCTCTGGATTATATAATGCAACAGAAAATCGTAGTCGGTGTCGGTTCGCTTGAAACTTGAATGGTTCTCGAGGCAATCGTCAGGTGAAGTGAGGGAGAGAGGGTGAGAAGTGCAATGCACTTGTGATGGTTGAGCAGTCACGCCTCCAAAACGCTTCCTTCCAACCCATCCACATCCCACAGTATCCTCAAAACCATAGCCTTTCGAGCCCTCCACTTTCGCTCCCTCGTTCTTCATCTTGTTTACGATCTCGAATTTTTTATTTATATCGACATTTCCTCGTTTTAATTCCGGATCGGAAGAGTAGAATCCTGAGACGATTCCCTCCGAAAGTTAAAGATATAACGTCAAGAATTGGTCGCTCGCCTACTATTTTCCCTTTCTTTAACCGCTTACTGACGAAGAGCAAATTTTATTGGCATTATACGCAAGTACGAGACAAATACTTCTATAATCAGATCGCGTCTTGGAGTTATTAGTCTCGATATTACTACTATATATTTCGTTCAATCTACAGTTCATTTATATTACAAGAATGAGGGAAGTGTTTTCAGTCGATAGCTCTGTAGCTTTACTTCGTGACATTTTGCGTGTTTCCAATCCCGAAAACTAAGTTTAGAGCTTGCAGAGGTGAAGGCATTAAAGATGCATAACAAATTACTAGGTATTACTGCGAAGGTTTCCGCGGCGCTGGTTACTTGGGTTCCGCAAGTTCTTCCGGGCTTCACCACGATCTATTACCTCCATTTTGACGACAGTTTCGCCAGCGATGTATTATCTCCATCTTGATGACAGTCTTCGACACTTCGACCTGAAGACGCCTGCAGGATAGCTGGCGAAACTGTCGTCAAGATGGAGATAACACATCGCGGTGAAGCCCGGAAGAACTTGCGGAGCCCAAATTACTAGGTCATTTAATGGTAAATAATAATGTAAAATTTGTTAAAAAAACTAAAAAATATATCTTCTAGTTAAGCATTCCATAGTGAAGAGGATTTTATCAATGAAGATAAATGTAATAGGGTTTCTGTGTTTATATCTACTTGTACTGTACATGGTTCACAAACTCGAAATTATTCAAATTCATGCATGTGAACCATGCGGTTTTCATTGCTAACTTCGCCGTTTCCGACCTATTGGAAGTCCGCTATGATGGTGAGGTGGTCACTTCCATGTCCCATGTCGTGCGAAGGGGTGGTGCCATCTTTGATGGACCCTTCGTAGCACACAGCGTCCCATCATAGCCCAATAAATTGAACTTGTGGTAGCTTAGATGTCAGAACATCCGGAAAGTGGAAGATCCGGGTTCGATTCCCGGCTTTGGCAGACTTTTTCTCCTCCATTTCTACGACTAAATTCTAGCATGTGCCTAAATTCAACCATGCGTTTTTCATTGTCGTGGGGTGGATTATTTCTCTTATTTAGAAGATGTCCAATATAGAATGCCTCGGTTTGTTTACTAGATAGGAAATTACATCTTTGCGTGGGATTCGCTTCAGGAGAAGATGCCAAATAATCATATTTTAGAACATACGATATAAAGATTCTACCTCGACTTTGTGGTAGGTATATGAAGAATAATTAGACGAAGACAGTTTTAGAAAATATTATATAGGCATAATACTATTTATCGTTCTTAATTATAGACTTACATACAGATTTGGAAAGCAATTGGGAACTCCGGGAGCAACCGACAGAATGCTACATGGAAATAATATCTACGTCAGATTTAGACAGATATCAGAATCAGCTAATAACTATTCATCGATTTACTCACTGATAAGTTGAACGGCGATCAGAGAGATGAATTAGATACGAATCGACCCCATCCTTACCCCCCATAGGAATATTGCGAGGTAAATTATTAAATCCGAATGTAAGAAACTTTGAATATTACGTTAAACCTGCGGTAAGGTACGTTTGAATGGGTTTCGCGAGTGAGCGTAGTATTTACTAGAGAGGGATTGAATTCCGAATGGGTCCTTCACTTTTCAAGTAATTTATAGTTTCGGAGGATTAAATTTGAGGATTCTCACACACCCAAAAGTGACTCCGTCCTTTAGAGTGAAAATGATTACCGTATATCATAATGAAAGCTCCATTATTTCGAGTGATTCGGCTAATAAATAATTATCGAAAACTTATTAGTTGTAACCTTTTGCTGTTTTATAATGTTAACGTTAATTTCATATTTTTCTAAAATTTTCGAAAGTTTCGGTAAACGTAAGAAAAACTGTTTCCAGATTTATAAACTGTAAGTACTCTCCTTTCTATTCACAAATCTAACAGCGGGTGGAATGGATCTTTTCGCATCTTCCGTGATTTCTGTATCCCATCGATATGATATCTTTATTTGAACACATTTTCAACCAATGAAATGTAGGAATACGAAATCAACATATCAGAGATGAAATTAATTCAGTTTCATCGGCTTTTGCATATATTTGAAGTATGTCGTCTATGAAAATATCGTCGTCTTAGGTCATTAAAGTGCGGAACGAGATAGATTTTGGTTGGTATTCTGGCGAATATTGCCGATGATTTAAATAGTTCTATTTCCCTAGACATACATGGCAAAACGAATCACCAAACTGATGCTTCTGTGTTTAACTTATCCCTCAACTACGTTGCATTCAGAGGTTAGTTTCAGTTCGATATAACCAACATTAATTTATGCATGTGTTCGGGGTTTTGGAATAATGATACCAAGTATATTCAGTTGGAAAATTCATATGATCCTCAACTCACTAGGACTTTCGATTCGTCCAGAGAAATAGGCGACTAGTAATTAGTGTACTCGCTGAAAGGACATTCCCAGTGACGCTAAAATACTTCTTATTATCTCATGTGCTGTTTCCTGGACAGGAGAGTATGCTAGTTTACTGTGCATCGCAATTATGGTCGAGACATAACTTCATGTGTACACGGCAGGTTCCTTCGTCCACTTAAATTCACTGACTCTAGAAGATACTGAAATGCGCGGAGGTAATTCAACTAGCGTAAACGTAGAGGTGATAATAATTATAGACTTGAATTGCGGGAAGTTCTAGCAGAATATGAGGGTATTAATGTTGACTAATTGCAATAATATTGTTGATTTAAATATCTTTATTCCTTCAATATAATTTAGGTCGGGTACAATTCATTTCACTAATAACTTATATGTAAGTCAGCTTAATGTACTTGTATGTAGGCTTAGAATAGTCATTTCAACTGTAGTACTTTCAAATGTAATAAACGATAGTAGCATATTATTTCCAGTATTTATAATTGACTTCCAAATGACCGACTGCCCATTATTCGACTTTCTGAATGACTTAACCTAGCAAATATTTTCCAAATTTGGTATAAAAATACTGACTTCAGAAAATTGTAACCGTTGATAAAATACGTATTACTTATCAAAATCCTTGAATGCATTACCGCCCGTAGAAATTATTCCTGCTTCGACTAATTTTTCTTGCGCAGTTAATAGTTATTTAATGTTTAGGTAGATTGTTTTAAAGATATATTTAGATATTTGTCCACAGACATATTTGCGCGTCTTGAAGTTATTAATCTGCATAAGATAAATCATGGAAAAATATGAACTGCTTACAGGAAAACTTATACGAAAAATGGGTTGTCTAATTTGAAGAGCATCCCCTAGCCCGCGTAGTTGACAAAATTTGCAATGTAGTACTCCGGAAAGAAAAGTTGAAATATCCTCTTGTGTATTTATTATAATTTGTACTAACTGGAATATTTTATCCTCTAATATTCTACGGGCTGATGGCTTCTCAGGATATACCCATAATAATTTCATCCTCAATCCGCCTCTAGGCAAGAACTACCAATCTGTCTTCTGTATGGATGTTTACTTTATCAAGGAACTTTACCCACCTCCGTAATATACGCATGTGGAAGGGCACTAAGGAAACCCAATATCTTTAAGAGAATAGTCGGAAACGAAGAAACAGTTCGCGAGCGATGTCACTTTGCGTTAGTTAGTCCTCAACTTGAGTATACGTGTAGTGTGGGACTCTGCTGAAAAGTGTTGTATTCGGTAATTAGAAAAGGTGCAACGAAAGGCGATACGTTTTGCGAAAACTTGCTACGATAAATCAATGAGCGTTACTCAGAGGCTTCAGGACGTAGTATGGGAATCTTTAGAAGTTGGAAGATTTAAACAAAGGATGAATTTACTGGATAAATTTAGAGAAAGCACGTTCAGAGATGATGTATTCGAAATAATGCGTTATACAATCGTTATATAACGTTACATAGACCGTTCTGATAATGCGACGAAGATCAGGGAACTAAATGCTAGAACAAATCGACTCAAGAATTTATTTCTTCCGCGAACGAAATCCGAAAATAATCGATTAAGAAAGTAAAGTAATTGTGTATGCACTCCTTTCTATGCGTCGAAAAGCGGCACATAGTGTATTTTCATAGGCATAGACAGAGACATAGACATAGAACATTCCTCATTCAGAAGCGTTTGTAATACACCAAATCTTAGAAAAAGACCTTGTTCTAAACAAAATCACAGGAACTTCTGGATAACGGTCGGTAGTTAGCTGCCTATTAAGGATAATAAAGATTAACCTATCGAATTCGCAGACATATAACAACATTTGAATACGTCTGCCGAAATCGAGGGAAGAAGCGACGCTATAACTCGTAAGTCTCTTGTTTGAAATTTCCCAACGATGACGATCATCACAGGGCAGGGTTAGTCGCCGATTCGGCCAAGGAATACGGGAGAAGGGTTCGATTGGTCAGGAGGGAATTTAGATTCGATGCGAGAGAGTATCGCTGATGACAACCTTCCATTTGGATTCTCAAGATGATGGAAGTTTTGAATGCTGGCGAAAGATTTACATCGGACTCTTCGCTGATGATTGGAATAATTACGCTCGGGATCTCGTCATCAACGTGGAAAGATGTGTCAAGTTCGATATAGACTATAGCTTAAACGAGTAGTTACTCCCAATAGGATAATTAATATCTTTTAGCGGTGCTACTGGGAATTTAATGTGGGAAAACAATGTGATTATAAAGCCACCAAAAGTCACAATAAGGAGTATATGTAGATTAGTGACATCGAATCGTTAATTTTCCTTCAAATCAAATTTCGGGGCAAATTGAATCTCGGATTGGTAACCACAATTCGAATTTAAAGCAAATCCCTGTTAATCTTGTACAGCATCTCCAACATTCTAGCAAACATGCAAGTTTTGCCTTTCGCATGGAGACTATCAGCTTTCCCTAGCTGTTTGAAATATTCATATCGAACCCTTAAGCTAAAAAGAAATCCGAATTCCTACTAATCCAAATTAGAACCAAAATCTAATCGTATCTTGAAGCTCTGCTTGTGCCTTACGAAAATAACGAGTAAAAATTCAAGGTTAAAATAAAAGCTAGTCAACGTTAAGTGCAATTATTTTTGTCCCACTGTACTCGAGAGGATGCTTTTGGCTATGACATCCAAGGTCAACGGAGTAATCGGGACTAAATTAACAGTAGGAGACCTGCATTTCTCACAGGTTAAGCGATCTGGAAAAAGGTCAGATCGAGAGGCATAGAAACTTGTAAACACTTCCGTCTGTGAAGGTTGTTTGAAACAGGTAATGATGATTAAACCCGAATTAAGAACATAATACACGTTCTCCTTCTAGAACCGCTTGAATGGTTAAATTATTGCGAGGTTTTTCAGGGTTAATATAAGGCTTTTAGAGCATTCAAGGACACAGAAAAATTGTTATCGCAAAAGAATTAGCCGTTTATACAGTAGTTTTCAGAAGTCTTATACGTATATACTATAGTCGCGTCCATTTCCGTAGTTATTTCGAGTGGGTACAGTCGTTTTGGTGATCACGTATACATAGGAATATAATTATAAAGTGGATATCAAAGTCCGAAAAAGCAACACCCAAACGTAATACTTCACTGATCATTTCATTGCAATTGCAGAAATAAAAGAAATTCTCATAAAAGTAGGAACGATAAACGGGGCAATCGGTGTTCATTATCGTGAAAAAAATTAAGTTTTTCTGATATTATTACTGCATAAACATATGTTTAATTATTTACATGATAAGTTTGGACGACTTGGACGAATGTCAAGCTTATATGAAATCCTCTTATATGATATTTTTAAACATATACATATTTTATACATATATTTTATACATATTTTAAAACTATATTCTGTAAAATTTTTACATCATTTAGTCTTGGGGAACGGGGAATTTTTACTCGTCCTTACGTGAGTCAAATTACAGCAAGGTTTGTAAATAAACAAATAGTTTTTGAATTATTGACGTTTGAAATTTCCGAAAGAAACGTGAAATAGGTCTATATTAAATAAGATATTCTCAAATATAGAAGGAAATAATATTATCGTTCTTTTCTAAAATCAAAATTCAGAACACTTTCTACAAAGGCGGGAAAATAATGAAGTAAAATAAACTTTTGAGGCTGACATTAAAACCATTTTTTTGCACGACTCAGAATGCAGGTAATGTAAACTTTACGATAAAAAATCCTTAGAAGAGGGATTAAATTTGTTTTGGGCAGATATTACAGGTTTGGGGGTATCTCTCGTATTCTATAGGAATGAGGCAGGGAAAGCGAATTAGTAAGGAGTAATAAAAACGAATGATTTAAACCATTAACATGGTTTTCCTCATTTTTTTAGGAACGTAGTCACCCTCCTACCCGCGGCTTATGACATGCGACTTGTTGAGAGCATTGCAATAAGCTAAGAGACGAGATATCAGGTAGGCGATAATTCAAGTATCAGGTTAGGCTAATAATACACTTGGGTTTTACGATCAATTCTTGAAAAATTTACTATGTGTAGAAAAATATCCCTGGTTTTAATTACTTCCCATCTTAAAATCGAAGAATCGAGAATTGGAACCATTTAGCAGTAGAAGTTAACAATTATCGTGGATAATTAATTATCGTGGGTAAACCTCATGAGTTAAAAGTGATAGCTTCATTTCTCTACCAATTTATCAATAGTTTATTCCACTTTAACACTAATTTCTTCTATTCCGAAAGCGGTTTGTTTAGTTTCGACTACTAATCTTCGGGTTTTCAATGACTGTTGATTTACCTACTTAAAAATTCTAGAACTTATTGGAGGATATCAGGCGAGTTAAGGAATTATTCGAGTATTTATAACGATGTGAAACACTTCTAAATTATTTTCCATAGCATCCATTGATTTTACTATTTATTTACATGCGTATTTGTACAAGATTTTTAAATGAAATACATAACTTTGTATTTATTTTTTTACTGTTTTATTGTATTGTATGTTCTTTACGCCAAACCTCAAAAATATTTTAGTTTATTCCTTTCGCNAAGAGAACTTCCTGCGTCCCCTACGACGGCAAAATACCAGCTCTTTCATAAGAGCTAATGTCTAATAATTCCCATGCCCATTCATGATACGGTTGCACACCTTAGGGGGATTTGTTGTCCGACTGAGAGAGGATCTCTATGGCAATTGCCCATTACGAGAGATTAAGGTTCTCTCCTATTCTCCTTTGGCTTACGCTTATACCCGCTGGCTTTTACTGCCCACGGCCAAGATTTGCAGGTTAAAGTGCATCCATGAACGTATCCTCACTTCGCACTCTTTTGCCTTTAATGTCTACTCATAATATATTTAATGAAACATTAATTGTATATTATGTGATGTGTATCTTTTTATAAAGTTCATGATTGTAAATTAAAATAAAGACAGCCGGACAAGATCATGTAATCTTTTGGCTATCACGAGAACTATTTATAATTGATATATTTACTTTTATATCTCTTTGTAAATGGTATTATTGTATATGCAATTGAAATAAATACAAATAATTAGTAAAGTGCGAACAGCTATTCGTCATGAACAGGAAAAAATAAGAAAAGATCTAATAGGATGGCAAGGACACAATTTACAACTAATCTCAAAAATAAAAAAAAGAACAACAGGTCTTGAAATACTTTATATTAGAGGACCCCATTCCGCGGCTTGCTAGCCGCATGCGGCCCTGACATCAGTTCTCTCCGGCCCCTACCTTCAAGAAATTAAATTCTTCTTTTGCCTTTCAAGCACATCTTTCAATTGTGATCGATGGCTGAAGTGAAAAAATCATACTCTAATGGAAATTAAGTACAGAATCTCAAAATATTGTCAAAATACCATTTTAAAATGATTGGCTATTCGGAAACAATCCATAAGCAACCAGAAAATAGAAACGGTCAGACTGCGTCCCTGAAAAAAATTGTAAGAACTAATGCAGCCCAGTGGAAGCATAATCTTGGAAGGCCCCGCTTTATGTTATAGGAAAGATAATGTGGAGAAATCTCGAAGAGGTAATTGCGGAGAAATCTGAAAACAGCGATAATTACTTGGGTAAAGCAAATCCAGCAATCATGAAAACCATGAACAAGCAGTTGACGATAGAAGCATTTATTTTGAAAAATCACATAAATACTTTGTAAAGCTTGGGTTGTCAGGGGTGAAAAAATGCGCGGCGCCTTATCAATGTAGGGTAACGTACCTACTCATAAAAATCAAACTTTGATTGCAGTTAAGAACTGGTTTTTATGTTCCTCCCCTTACTTTCCATACCTAATTACTACTGAAAAAGGTTTTAAAGCCCGAAATAATTGGCGAGGTTAGTAAGACCTCAAATTAACTCGATTTCATGGAAGTAAGCAAACATGGATATCCTTTTTCCTTTTAGCTGATGTTGGCATTGCTTTTTGTATCGTTCTTAATGGAGAATTATCCGTTTGTTGCTCTGAAATGTCGATATAATTCGCTTGTCAAGTTTTTCATCTCAGAAAATATTTATTGCGCGTTGAGAAAAAGTAAAATTTGTTCCCACTTTGCCACCATACATTCAGATTAAATGAGTCCATAGTGTAAATGGTTGGGTATTCGTATTTTAAAAGAAAGCCTTCAAGATATTTAGCTTAAAGCGCAACTCTTTGGAATATATTCTGATAAACTTTTCCAGTCGAAGCCAAAGTACTTTGTGCATAACTGCTGAACATAGCAAAAGGCGGAAGACAGGAGACAGATAAAGTTGCTCTTAAGGATTCGTTTGATATGATCCCGGTGGAAGTGAAGCTCTCATGGAAGTAGTCCGCACTTATGATATTAGTTCTGAGACAGAATAACGCTTGAGAGAATTTAAAACACAATTTTGACCGATATCTAAGCGGATGAACTAACTATAACCTCGAATTTCATTATAAGAGAAATTAGAGAGATACAACTAATAAGCTGGAAGATAGATAAGAAATAAGAAATTGGACACAATCTACATTATTGTGAGCTGATACTGTTCAAATTTTAAGGAAAATTATTCGTACTACAACCCTTGAATATTTCTTTATTTGGTATGAAATTTTCCATGATATAAAATTTTCTTCTACTTTCGATACGCTATTTCCTTTCTTTTGCTAGACAAGGTTATGAATGTGAATATAAATTGAATGTTTTCCTTCAGCTTTCTTTCCGAAAGTTCGTGGTAGTAGTAGTAATTCTAAAAGTTCTTCGGCAGTTTAGGTCCTTTCGCACGTGAGTCCGGACCCGGAGTCGAACGCGTTACCCACATGGCTATCCGGAGGCTCTCCGAAAGTTCGTTCCCGTTTCCGAATGTTGCACTTCATGATACTCTAGACCATTTAATATTAGATTTCTTTTAATAAAAAGAACCAATAAGGTGCGTCTCATGCGATAGTACTAGACCATGAGTCTTAAAATGCTTGAAACTTGGCTCCAAAGTCCAAGGAGTCAACTAGATATCAACAACAACTGGAATATCCACTGTGCGACCTTTATTCGCAAATATAAATTTGCCTCTCGTTCTGAACTGATGAATCATTGAAAAAGACAGCAGTTGTGGCAGCAGCGATGCCGGCAAACTCAATAGCTTATTTTCTTTAGATCAAGATCGATTTAGATACGTTTTTTAGATTTATTTATAAGAATGTAAAGATGTATGTAGAGACATGGAACCTAAGCTTTCGTGAAAGGTTCCGGATTGCCTTATAATTTTTGACTACGATCATTTCGGAGAAACGAACTTGTTAGCGATGTTGTAGCTTGTTTCTGATACCCAGGAGGAGGTACATCTACGTATTTATAGGAGGTACTATCGAATGAGGTACTTGCGAAGTTTACCCGCATACATTTCCATTTTACTCATAATTAATTGAAAAAAGTCGGGTATCAACCACATCGCGAGTCGAAATTTCCTCGCTGATGGAAGACAGAAGCGTTCATAAAATTCCAGTTCGAGCGGCGAAACAAAGATTTGGGGAAATGCCACATCTTCGTCACCCACAGACATCGAAATCGAATCGTTCTACTAACTATGACAGGATTCGATCGATTCTCAAGGAATAGCGGCCCGATGGAATCACCATTTCGTGCAGAAAATGGATTCCGACGCGTGGGCCATCGCACGTTTGGAGAGCCGCGCGGGGGAGCACAATTATTAATTTCCGGGACAAACAGCTGGAAGCATAATTAGCCTCCTTTGCAGAGGCCGTCTTTCTTTTCCCAGGCCGTGGTCGCCCCCGCCCAAGCGGCTTCACTACGATCCCAAGTCGCGCTCCACGCATTTCTTATTCTCGACCTTTCCCGTTTGTTCCTCGGAAAAACTACTCCCCGCGAGGCAAAAACCGATCGATCGGCCGCCGACGTATCAGAGAAAAGTCTCCAAGACACTGCTTCCCTCTATCATTTAAAACATCCTTTTTCCCATCCCTCTTTTCTCCCCTTCTTCGCCGCTCCAACTTAATTACATCTCCCGCACCCTCCTTCGCGTAAGCCCAACCCTCTCCAAATACGTCTTTCAGCTTCCCCTCCGATCCCCACTCCCGCTTCTCCGCTCCTGAAATTCGAAGGCATCCATTTTACCCTTTCTCTATCGCTATAGCCCTTCCCGATGTCCAAATAACGCACTCGTACCCTAGCACGTGATGTTCTTTCCCCTGTATGGGTGCACTCCCGAATGTATCACATCTGACACTAGGACGGAAACTGTGTACGTATATTTTCTAAACCGAACGTTTTACTACGGGAAAGACATTAATTGATAAATTAACTATTATCTCGATGAAATATCTTATCTAAAGTTGAATTACGTGTAGTATTATGGACATTAAGCAAATTTAACCCATTAAACTGGCTCAAAACTTTCTTCGCGACAATTTTTAACTATTGCCTGAGAGGAATCACTCAGCCTTTCTCTTTTTGGCTTGCAAACGCTTCTCTCTTCATTAGGAAAACTCGATCAACCGCCTTAGTATTTATAAATGTAATGCTTCAATAAATGATACGATCGTTATAATAATTGATAAAAATCGTGGTACTCATTTAAATAGCACGGATCACCAACCCTTTCGTATTCTTTGACAGATGAATTCCACCGTAAGCTTCTTCCAACCAGCGCCATCTAAGCCTTTCTTTTCCATATTTATTAGAGGAATGCCCCACAATCTTCATCCCGCCATTCTTTGTTTCTTCTTCTTGATCACTTGAAATCCAATCCATCACTGATTATTTCAACCCATAGCTACAGACAATAGTAATTACAGATCTTGCTCGATTATATCAATAACTGTAGTCTCCTGTTTATCCAAGTGACCATTTCCTGATTTCCATTTCTTACCCACAGCTTCTTTCTCTTGATAGACTAGATAGAAACCACTGGGCTATTACAGCATTCATTACTCACATAGAACCCTGTGAGTTAAGGCAGGAATAGCACATTTCTAGACTAACTTCCTATTCAGGCTCGTCATAATAATTAATTTTAGCATGTTTTTATCCCTACGAAAACCACTCTGTTGTAACTTTATTCTTCAGTTCACCCTTTCCATTTTAAGTCAATCGGTAGCAATTATCCGTCCAAAATAATCAGCATAAGTTTCTCAGTTAACACTTCCCAGTTCTGATACATTTCAATCGATTTTTCGTAGTTCCCGAAAAAGCAGAACTTTTCTCTGCTGAAGATCATTCTGAGACCTGCTTTATACCTGCCATTTCAAGATCACCAAAACTTTCGTCATTTATCTATGCTCTATAGGGAATTAGGGAACCAAAATTGTAGAAGTTCTGTAACAGTAGCAGATGCCTTTATTCTATTTAAGCGATCCAGATTTTTTCGATGACTGATGATAATAATTTTTGTTTCCTCTTCTTAATTACTTTTAATCCTTGATTAATGCTAACAGTTTGAGATTCACCGTGGCTCTTTTCCGACCTCTCGGCGTCTGTCAACAAACGGCACCGCCTTCGTACATTTGACAGTGTATTCTCTTAATTTGGGTTAATGCCGTCACACCTCTAAGTTAATCATCAATATTCTCTCTCTGTAAATGTAAAATAATGAAAATAAAGGCACAAATCCCTTTCATGTATTCGTTTCTAACTGTATAGAATGCTATTTTTCCATTATACTTTTCCAGTTGTGCTGTAATATAAAGAACGAATGAGATGAAAGTAACGTATAACATAACTGTCTCCCAAAACCTCTTAATTACTCCAAACTGTGGGAAGCACGCCTCTCCGTGCCTATTTCAACTTGTTCCCATGTTTCACTTCCCATCTTTTTCCTATGCACTTTGCAATATCATCATCCAACATATCGCCACTTTGTCATTTTGACCTTCAATGATCTGAGACTAATTCCACAAAATTCACGTATTAACAATTCTGACCTACAAGTAGAGGAGCGGAGAAAATGGTGCATTGAGCTCTAGATCAGAATGTGTATTAAGTAAAACGATAGGGACAGAATGTGCAACATTCCCAGAATTCTGATAGAAATGTGTTGTAACAAATGTAGGTATATACAATCAGCAACAGAGCCAAACACATGCAAAAATTTACTTATAGTCGAAGAAATAAATTCAATATCGTTAACTCTAGTAAACCATATAGGGGCATAAATTAAGCAATCTGAATTTGGAAAGATTCTCTGTAAAATGGATATAAACGTTGACGTGATATACTAATAAGGGGTCTACGAAGGTATTGTGAGTGAAAAAGCATTCCTTCTGATTATAGCGTATTGAGAGAACAATGTATTCAGGATTAAAGGACTGTATTAGGATTACGAGAGGAGAATTAAGGCAGTAGAGTAGACATCACAGTGGTTAAGTGTTATGACAGTCACGAGATTTCAATCGCCAAGAACAAAGCAAATAAATATCTTCAGCGTTTACTCTTAGGAAAATTGTGACTTACTCAGTGAATTCAATATCATTAGAATTACATAACCTCATGACAAATTGCATTAAAAATAGCTATGAAATTTTGTAGATGGATTATTGTTAAATTTGGCGATGCGTTTCCTAATAGTCCGAATTTCTGAAGCATTTGCTGATAAAAATCCGAACGATACAGTTGAAAAAACGACTATTCACAGTTTGTCTTTCTTCTTTTCTAATTTGTGTAATTAAGTACTTTGTATACTAGACTCATTGCGCTATTTACTCTCTCCCATAATTCCCCTTCGAATGTCTTTAAATTTTAGAGTGATACACCATGATAGACATTAAGAGAGCTTTTTCTTTGGTCCCTGAACTCATAGCCCATATTTCTTTTGGCAAAATACTTAATTAAATAATTACTAAATACCATCTGAAAATTTTCACAAATCTCAACATTTTTTTCGCGATAAATTTTACAAAGTACTAATATTTTTCTAGACAATCTCTCCTATACCCTAGAACGTCATCAGCACAATAAAAACTAATAATAATTTCATTATTAATTTTATAAGTACTTACTTTTTAACTGAGTATGACTTCTCTACGGTTTGTGTTTTTCACATAAATACTGAGTACACTACTTTCATTGCATAATTAATTCAATATTCAAAGCCTCTTCTTAATACTAATAGAGTGAGATTGAGAGTAATACTGATCATGACCTTTTGATTTTAGATGTTCCTTTAACGCTCCTTTGCGCTATATCTTCCATTCAATGTATTACTAAGAAAATACGAAAACTGAACCAATTAAATCAGAACAATAGTCACATCACCTACATCTAATGCAAAATTTTTACAAATAAAACATATCGAACGTTATTTTTATTTTTGTATTTATAGGGCAGTAGCCTAAATATTTAGTGTCCTATTGTAGTCTTTGATAACTGTTAATAGATGCAACGTCACAGAATTACACAGAGAAACTAAAATTCACCTCAACCGTCCTTGTCTCTCTTATCAGGGTTTAGATCGAGGATTGCATAAGTCAATATTTGAAGCTAAAGTGTGAGGAAATAAGAGATGGAAAAACCAAAGACCAAAACTGTTTGTTGGTTGATATTAAGGGTGGGATATACGTTATATAAATAAAATTAAAAGAAAGGGCGTCAAACAGGAAAGCGAAATTCACCTCACCGTACCGAGTGGGAAACTTCCAAGAAATCCTTGAAAAAGGTTTTTTGTGTGAGTTTATTAATGTTTAATTATGAATAGCTTGTTTATATTTTCCCATAGAATGAGTACTACATAAAGCAAAAGGCCCCCGATATCCTCCTATTAGATTCGTAGGATTTCTTTTAAGTAAATAAACATTTTTGTCTCTAGATTGCATTTATATCATTGTCATTTTATTAATATATTACTGCATATACTGCGAATATTACGAGCCGTGCTACAAAGAATCGTGGAAATAACTTCGCTCTCTGCCGACTAGATTAATATATTTACAACTTTGTTAGGCATTCAATATTTACATCAATTGCAAATAGTCTCGCATAAAATGTGTTCGCTATCTCAATCTTGAATTAGCAGAAAGAGGAGAGTTTTCTATTAGAGATATCAAATACGCGCAAGAAAGATACTTTCAATTCCCGATGGCAGCCTACGTGCGAAATTACCTCAGCTGTCGAAGTACTAATAACAATACTACTACTACTACTACAAATGATATTCATGCTTCACAACGGCAAATGAAACAGGAGGATGAAAGCAAAAGATAGGAGCACAAAGTAGACGAAGTGCAGGAATCTTCTATGACGTTTCATAATCTAGCAGCACTCATAATAAAATTAAAAAGTAGAGCGCTCACAATTCACCGAGATGTCTACGAAATGTCTTATTTCATTTCCCTCCACATATCTCAGCAGACATTAATGTAATATTAACTCTGTTCTTAAATAAGTGCAGAAGTAGTTAGGATTCTCCACTCCGTGCGTCTCTGTCTTCTATAGAATTACTTCTACACGAACTGCCGTATCAGAATATTCATTCAAAAATTACTATTCGAATTACTAAACATTCGACAATATTGAAGTTCATTGGGCGTTAAGAATACAGAACAATGCAGTGAATTCCCAAAAGATAAAATTTTAAAGAGATGTTTCTTTTAACAGTTCCTCTGAATTTACTGCTTTCTCTAAAGATCTGCTGAGTTTGGAAAGTCCTTGACATTGTTATCATTTATTGGCACTTCTTTGAGTTATAAGTAGAGGGAATTTGTGAAGGAACAGCGACCAAGGAGGCCTTGTGGATAGAATGAGGAGGAACCATGGCAAGAATGTTAGGAGTAAAAAAGGGAGAAAGGATTGCTTCTCAATGTGTGGTTGCATTTTTGTGACACTTGGGCAGAAAAAAACATTGAAAAATCTTACGTAACCTCTGCAGAGAAATATTTACGCCACTCGGTTTCATCAACAAATTAAAAGTTAACATAATTCGATTTTTTAAACACAAGAAAAACAGAGAAAGTGAGTGCATCAGATATTAATAGGGGATAGATTGTTGGAGAGGTTATAAAATGGGGCATATTAGGAATAAAGTGAAACGAAGTAAATAAAGAGTACATGGGCCTTCTTGAAGCCATGTGAGGATTTTGAATGATGGACTCATTCTTTCCATTTACTTAACAAAGACACTTCATTTCTTCTACGCTCTAAAATTCGATAGGGGCACCATTTAGTACTTCAATTCGTCAGTTGCATCCAGATCAAAGAATACACCAAGTTAAACCCTTGAATGTTTAAGATTCCGCAGATGTATCCATACATGTAATTACATACATGTGGCACCGTATATGTGACTTTATTAATCTCTTACAACGCTACTCCAAATATAAAGTGTTTTGCAGAATGACTCAAAATCAGAAATACTCGTTACATGGATTGTTACAGTAGTGACTGAAGACAATTTACCGGGATTCCACTGAGAGTATGCATCCAAAAGGCGAAGTGCTAATCTTAATATGCAGCAGCGTAATTTAAGTGACATCGGAGTTCATTCTTCGATATAACCACTCACGTTTTCCTCGTCTTGACGCATCTCCATCAGCCATTTTCCATCAGACATACCCGTCCCACTCCACTTAATCATACTCACGTACACAATGCCTTTCTCAATCACTCCTATCCTCATCTCCACCATTTGGCTCATTTTCAGGTAATATTGGAAATGGGTTTAGCGTGCCCTAGGATACACCCGGCGTATGAATGGAGTCCTAACATCCGTGATATTTCACATGTAATGGCGCCACTGCCTAGTCAGCGACGCCAATTAAACGAAGCGTGCCCCATTCGAACATTACTATTCTAGCGTCTTTTCTTGGGTTTTTCGCCTCCATCTTCTCAAGTACCTTTCTCATTTGCCCCTTCCATTTTGATCGATTTCGTCACAATAAGAGAAGCCTCGTTCGATCGGAACGGATGAGGAGTCACACTTGTGCGAGATAAAAGATGCTTAACGCGGATGTTGTGGAAAGCGAAGTTATGTTTCCTTGAGACATGATCCATCCAAATCTAGCAGCAACATAAACATATTGACCTATCGAGTTCATATTACATCATCAACGATCGTTTTCAAGCTCGATGGAAAATGGGGGAAGAAGAACTTTGATATCTCTTCCGATTTTTTCGTGTTCTACTCAATCAGCGTCGTAATCTCCACGCATTAAGGACTATTATAGCGGAAAAGAGTGATTCTGTATAATTTTAGTGAAGTCGTAAGGAAACACAAGAAAAATTATATACATAAACCAAGATCGGCCAAAGGTATTCTGGCACCCCAATCAGGCCTTCCGTGTGTAATCGCCGATAAAATGTTAACAACATTGCTATCATCTACATAGGTGATGAAACTGGGTCGTTTAATAAACGCAAAAATGAATTTTTATATCAATTTGTGATATTTGCAATGGACTCGAGACCATTGAGTAAATAGTTAAAGCAAATGCCAATCGCTGCTATAGGAAAAAGCTGCATTTTAGATAAAAGAACGTTGTAAACATCTGCAAGGATCCAAAGTCGGATGAATCTGAATCCTCGTTGGATATTTCAATTTCTTCTATTCTCTTTCACCTTCCTCTTTAGAATAATGTATTCAATAAGCAAAAGCAAAAGTAATATAACCGACAACTGCATAATCTGATATAATGTTTAATATCCGTTAACTGTCACGTTAACACTAAAGATCAAGGTTGCATCGGTTTACGCCATTTGGTCGATACTTTCTGAATTATGATTTTCTCAATCATAATTTTCATCAATAACTACTTCTGATAGAAATGGTTGCATCTACTGAGTGTCCTAAGTAAATAGAGAGCTCTATCAGTGACGTTCATCCAGCGCTAAATCGTTGGAAATACCGTTGCTCTCTAAAGTATTTAGCGCCAATTTCGCTGAAGGAACGACCGATGAGATTCTACAAGATTACTCGTGCGAGATACTAGTGATTTTAGATGTAAGGTAGTGATCCACATTTACGGCTCTGTGAGGAGATACTAGAAAATTATGCTAATTTACTACTTACAATGACAGAATACGATGGATATTTCCCAGTAGAATGGTGCCCGCTTCTCTTACTTGATGCCTGAAATTTAAATCGTATGTGCTAGTTAGTAAAACCTCTATTACAGAGAGGTGAGCAGTCCGTGTTCAAAATTATTTGCTATCAGCTACTTAATTATCTTAGTAAAAGTGGGCATGAAAATATTTTGAAAAACTTAGAATTTACCCATTATGATAAGAGAAGTATTTACTATAGAAAAAACGCTATTTGAAGAGTTTTGCCGAATAACATTTTAACCAACTTCCTTAACAATTCTCGTAAGGGTTTCATGTATTCTTGGTAAGGGATTCACTCCATTATTTTAGGGTTCTGTTAATAAATGGATGTTTTCTATCGTCGTTTTCAGGTAATTCGACATATCTTTTGCAACCTTAGTCACTTTAGCTTTTAAATTTAGGGATTTTCATTTTCTTTCAAACTTAGCTTAATATTCCTTCGCTGTTTAAAACTTTAGTGATTGATTGAAGTATCTTCGGCTACACTTTAGATTTCACCAAACCAAGGTTTGTCAGCTAGCTCTCTATCACGTCTCTCACTATTCTATTTATAAATCGCTAATATATAGTTTATTATCATCTAATATGAAATTGTATGCCCGCGTGTATAATGATAAATCAAATTGTTAAAAAGATTAGTTATTGTAAACGTTTACAGTCATCTCTGCGATGTTGATGGGCTCATAAGCATTTTGGGCTTTTTTTAAACTTAAGCGTTCCAAAAATACAGCTAATGGGAATCTATTGGCACAGATATAGATAATGGGAATCCAATGGCGCGATATTCTATAAAATTCTAACGCAATAGATCGCGTTAGAATTTTATAGAATATAGCGTTGCCATCAGGCCAGATGGCCAAATTGCAATGTGATTACAAATAAATAAATATAGCTAAATTACATATTTTGTTAATCCGCAATCATTTGCTACGTGCCTGCGACTATGAATGGCTATCATAGGTATAATAAATGAATAAAGGTAAAAATTAATTTCTTAATAAAATTCAAATGCGCTGATGAAAGCAATTAATAGAAACTACGATATGATTTGATGGGAATTACAATAGAGAAAATTGCTGATCGAGAAATTGGTGTTCAAGAATAAAGTGAATCAAAAAATTCATGTGTAAAATGATAAAAGAGTTCCGCGTGATTATAAAAATTGAGCAACGAGCAGCTATCAGAGGACACAATAATGTCGATGGCGGTGACAATAAAAGAGAAACCGGGAAATAGCTAAGAAAATATAGCGCACCATAACAGCGAATTACTCGCTCGGATTCGGCGTCAAGCGATAAACGCGCGATAACAAATTATTAAAGAAAATATGAGCCCGAACTGAACGATAGAGCAATAGAAAGCAGTGCAAATCGTCGAAAGTATAAGAAGAGACCTCAAAACGCGGAAAACATTTGCTGAATTGGCTTGGATAGGCCGTTTATATGTCGAGGTTTGACCCAAGTGGTCCTCTCTTCCATCCAACCCCGATTTCCATGTAATACACATAAAAAATCATAAACGAATAGAAAATATTCAGTGTGTTGGAAAATCCTTCTCGTTTTAAGACTGAAGAAGAAAAAGACCCTACGCCACGGGGATAGGCCACAAAAAAGGGAGAAAGCGACACGAGAGGGAAATAATCAAGTGATTGAAAAAGACAACAATTTACTATGGAAATAGCGATATGGTTATCACTATAGTTATGAATAGTAGCGTGTATTTAAATTATTGAGGTGACAAGAATTAGAAGTTTCCCTGCTATAATTCCGTGAAAGAGTCACTAAGAAGAATGTCACTAAGAATTCTCTCTGACGGAACGCTTAACAAATTCTATAAGTTTAACGGAGGTTACTGATAAGGAGACGTGGATTTTAGCGATATATAAAATAGCCGATTAAATAAACGAGCACACTGATAGCGCCATCTAGGATTTAGTAGCCTATGATTTAAAACAACGTTTAAGTGCGGCGTGTATCATAATTCATGCGAGCCTTACATCAATTTTCATAACTTTTCCGCGAAAACTTCCGTTTTACGTCCCTCCGAGCACCAGCGCTCCATGGAACATAGTTTGAGAGTCGTTGTTTTAGGAGACGACTCCGTCATTTCCACAGAAAATTGATACTTGAACGGGTGTAGCTTGAAGAATGGGAAAGCCTCCGGAGATAATGGAGTCACAGCAGAAATTTTCAAGGCAACTGGACTTGAAATCGATAAACTCCTCACAAAGGTTTTCACATGCTGCTTCAAAAGAGACAACAACCTGAAAGGGTAGAATCATCCGAATTCTCCAGCCTACAAAAGATCCAAGTTACTAGAACTTATCTGATAAATTTAGATAAACGTGATCCTTCACTCTCAGAAATTATAACGATATGTGGAAGTAGAAAATAGGGTTGGTCCAGCCAGGAGAAATGTCTAGATTTGTGAAACAGGTAGAGCACGGACTATATCCGAGTTGTGAGGAACAGTTTATCCGAGCAAAAAAGATGCTGTTTCCTCTGCAAACGAATCATTGATCACAACAATCTCTCGACTCAGTTATTAAGAATGCCAATCTAAATGCCGCGGTATAGTAGGGAGTAGGACACACCCATCTCTACAGAATCGAAAGAATCCACAAAATGCGCCCAATTTCATACAGAGCCTTCAAAACCTGGAGAGAACTAAGGCGGTATGAGATAATACCGCGATCTCCGTAATATTTATAACTATTTTGGTCTAGGAACTCAATCCTGAAAGAGGAGAAAAAATTCTTAAGAAGAAATAGACAGGTAGTCAGGCGACCTTTGACGAAGATGAACGAATGTCTTTATTAAATGATCAAGAGGAATTAGCATTGCAATGAGAATCTAGAGGAAGCAAGTAAGAAAGCTAGAGACTTAGCAAAACTAAGGCGCCATTTGACTCATTTTTCCGGCACAGAAAATGGATATAAATGGAACAAAAAGGGAAAACGAGGTTTAATGAAGAAGCTACGACGGGTTGATAATTAAAAAGTTAAATTTTACTGCATTTTTGCGTCAAATTTTTCCATGGCAACATAAGAGATTGGTTTTCTTCATCAATGCAGAACACGTTGTCTTTTTCCACATGAAAAACTATAATTTCTGAGTCTTATCATGTAAAGAATAATAATATTCCTCATTCCTATTTTCTTCCTCATTTTCTAATATTCTTCTAAAGCGCCCTCCCTGTGTACATCTTCAATTACTTAGGAATATGTTAAGTAATCAATAAGTGCAGTTTGGATGGATGTCATTTCGATGTCTATATTTAGTCTCTCTTCCTTTCCATGATTTAATTTGGAAAGTTCTTACTTTTTTTATTCGATAAGAACAAAATAAACAGGCCAATACTTACGAGTTTTACTACTAAACTACAGTCCTTTTTACTAAAATCCTTCAAAGCACTGGCGTCGATAGGACACCGGATACATTAATAATGCTAGATAAATCGTCCAAAAATTTCGCTGCCTTAATCCTGCCAAAGTCTCGTCAACTAGTTCTTAAAGAATATCTGTTATATAATATATTATATTGATAATATCCAAACTAACGAAGCAGTAAAATGATNTATATTTATTTATTTATTTATATCCCAATCGGTAGCAAACGGTATTTATGATTTTCCCCGTTATCTTGATATATGTAATCATCAACATCTTTGAACTCTACGTCTTTATTTTTGTTGCACTACTCCTTCATAAATCTTATAAAAAGTAGGATAGTAGATCCCGTGACAATGATATGATTGAGTTAATATCGAAATACATATTCCAGATTTTCCATCGATGGATATCTGTCTCTAATTGATTCAGCTTTGGAGTACGATTTGACACCAAACTCACTAAGTCTGCATTAATTAGACTTACAGTCGTACTAAAATCAAACGGATCCTTCTAACAGTCGAAGAATTAATGCTCCTTGACGAGGCGAGTAAGAAAATATTCATGCATTTGTGTAACGCCTTTTTCGACATCCGCATTGTGAATCCCTCACCGTACTTTGATTTCAGTTGACAGATCGGCCGTCGATTCCATCTTTTCCTTGATAGGATTTCATTTATTTTCTGCGCTGTTTTCAAAGCGCGCTTGGGAAAAATATCTGACGGCTTTACCAAATATTCATTCTATTAATAGAGTTAGTAAAATATTTTAAACAAATATAATTTCGCTATTGATTTTTCCAGAGAATGAAGCACCTTCGCGATATAGTACCTTCATCATTGACGGTTCCACCACTAAATTAATCATAAAAATAACTGTAAATATTATTACGAATCTTTATATTTTATTTCTTTATTTATAGATACTGAACTAGAAAGAATTATTTATGCATATTTGTAAATACATTAATTTATCAATTGATTTCCCAACGAAGAGCCTCAGAGCAGGCAAAGAAAAAATTTCATTCAGTTCCAGCTCCGCATGATAGAAAACTTATTCAAGATGGGAGATAGGAAAATTTACAACAAAAAATTAAAACTTAAAAAAGAGGAATTTGATTAGAATGACTGAATATGATAAGAGATGTACCAAAAGTAACAAGCAATTCTATTTCGTGTCTATTTATAGTGTTTACTTTATCTTCCTTTTCTTCAATTAGAGAGAAATGTTTATAAATTACTCCAAATACTGCCAAATCAAACTCAATGAAAGTATACAATTTGAGTGTTTATTTACTTAGCGCAAACAATACTTTGTCACATTAGAGTTATATCATGAAACACCTTACACTGCGCTTACAATAATAGATTTTACATGGAGGAGATCAATGCCCTTAACTCTTTTGTAATAGATGACGGTTTCTGAGTTACTTTCAGATCCAGTAAGGTGAGGAGCAACAATAGTAGTAACTTTACAATAATAATATAATTATTCAATGGAATCAGGATTAGCTTAATTACATACATATTAATAATTATTATTTACTAATAAAAAAACCCATGCCCTAACCGGAAATATCCAATTATCTGGGACTCGAACCCGGGACCTTGTAGTTGGAGCGCTAGCAGACTAACTACTTCACCACTGTGGCCGGTACATCGTTTACGATTCCAAAATAAGAGCGCTGACATTGCCCAAGTCCCGCCGAAATACCTAAGATGAGGTTCCTCTTTAGCTCATGCAATGTTTACATTTGATAAAAATGATCCCGTGAACCAAACCAAAAGCAGTATTAAAATGCGTAAGAAATTGAAGATAATACCAAAGGCTTATACATTGAAATTACGGGTTTGTTGCGCGGTGTTCTGATCTTTCTCCAACGAATTGAACCATATCCACTTTGCTAAGCATAATTTCCTGATTCAATTTTCTAATTTAAACACTAAACTCGCTAGATTTGCTATCCCGGGTTTCCACACCATCAGTGTTGGATATTCCGGGAGCAAGATTTTGTAAATAATTAGCAAGATTTTTTAAATAAATACAAAAATTATTTTTATTCGCGAAAATATTTTAATGTGAGAATTTGAATGCCACCGTCGCACAGTGTGCTAGAATCGAGAAAAGCTGGTCAAGAGGCCAAAAATTTTTTTAGAGTAAGGGACATGAAACTGCAGTTATTTAAAAAATTGAATTTAGTTATTCTGTTTTTAATTATTCGTTGTGTGTACGCGTGAAAAAGATACAGGGTGTCAAACTTGGCCAATTTTCACAGAAAAGGGTATTCTCGGATTTTTTGGAAAAACTTTCATGTTTACTGCGATGTAGAAGTTGTTGGAGAAAATTGGTGGAAAATCCGATTATGCAGTAAGTTATTATGGTTCTTGATATTTTGATTCGTTATAGATTTTGCGCTCAAAGATGCTCATTTTGCTCATTTTACGTAACAAATTAGCGGACACATTTTCCGGCCAATTTTTTAGGTAAAGTAAGGAAAACGACTAGGAAAACGGCACCAAACCATCAAGTTTGTTATACCAAGTCAATTTCTAAGGTTTATATATATTGAATGTGAAGAAACTATTCTGATTCACTGGCTACTCTGGGATTGCGGACGCTTTTTCGAAAGCGCGGCATGGCCCGGCTGAGCACCACGTTCACCCCGAATTCTGTCGCGCTGCCCATTGGGGGGTCTTATATCATCTTTTTAGCCTTCAACATGCTATATTTCGGCTGCTGATGTTATAAACTTATTTCACAATAATTTTAGAGTATACTAGGAAATTTTTATCTCACATATTATCGGAGTAGAAGAATTAATATTTACCTAATGTATGTCACACAGAGTATTATATTTTTTATTAAATATAATTCGTTATTTTAGGTTATTGTGAAGTTTGGACTAAGAACTATACTTAATAATATAATTTCTTATTACATTGAACCTTGAAGGAATTTAGATTTTCCCTAGCATCTTGTGGATGAATAAATCCTCCTGATTCTGATAGAATGAATAAGGTCTTGTCTCCCAAAAAATATATGAAATTAGCTGGAAGAACCCTCCGTAAACTGGAGGTATGTTGGAAAAATCTTCAGCAAGAAATATCCTTTAAATATCTAGCAATTTAAGTTTCAAACTATGGGGGCGTTATTAAGGAAGTTACAGAGCAAGTGACGCGAACAAACAATCGTTAGGTATCCGCATACCAAAATCTGGTGGAAGGGGTGGAAGAACACTGAGGGAAAATTAACAAACCTACGGAGAACGCATTCCGATATATTTGGTAGGATAAGAGTTGTTACTCGTAAAAAACTAGGTCTACTTTAAATAACAACAATAAAAGCTTAGCAAAATATAAATGGGCAAATATTAAACTCTAGATTCTTTGGACGGACTTCGTGGAAAGACATTCTACAATGACAAAGACAAACTTAGTAATACCCATAAAATAAAAGTTTATTACGACCGCCTGATGATGGCTTGTAGCTGAAACCGGTCGTTTCAAACTTTTATTTTGTGGATATTACTAAGTTTGTCTTTGTCATTGTGGGCAAATATTATTCGACGGACGATTTGATGTGAAGTGAAAGAGGGAGAAAATGTAGGATGGAAGATAATAATGAGTGGAGTCGTAATTAAAATCTAAAGTGGAATGAAAATATAAACAAGAGTGAAAAAGTGTCTAAATGGCATGAGGTAATGTCTCAGTAAGAGGAAATAGAATGGGACGATCGCGTAAAAGACAAAAGCGCAGCTAGGGTGCGGAATGAATGATAAAGTTGCCGAAGGATGAAAGGCCCGAATCCTCGTAGAAAGCATGTTAAGAAACAATTCAATAATGTACCTAGAGAGTTATTATTGGAAAAAGCTGCCTTGAATTTTTAAGATCATTATTGTACTGCTTTTAATGTGATCCTACAACAGGTAATTAAGAGAAGAAAGAAGTGCATATTTCCATCGTTTCTCTCTTTCTCATTCCGCGGTAAAATTACTGTTCGACATCTTTCATTTAATCTCATTTTCATTAAGTTGTAATCTGACATATGTAACTCCCTACTCCCCTCCCATTGCGTCAACGGAAAGCTCACTTGCCGAACATTTTTTTACTCTTTCCGTAAACTCATCACGATATTTTTGGCAAGGTTGAGAGCCTTTACGGGTGAATTGTTTGTCCTCCTATGTCACGACTCCAAAACTAAAATTTACTACCGTCACTTCCGTTAAACATTTACCCTTTACGGTCCATCCTACGCAAGCATTCTGCGTCTTTGAATCTTTCAGGTAGCTCCATCCGCTGCAATTCCCGGAAGCACTTTAAGGAATAATCTGAGTCATGGTGTCCCAATCTTCCGCTTTCTTCCAATTAAGGTTTTCCTTGACGCACTGCTGTGAGGAAACGCTCCTTCAACCTGTCACCGAACGTTTTTGATGCAAAATGAAATCTTTCCTTAGATTTAGTGAATATTTCTCTCATCATTCAGTCATAAAAAGTACGGAAACCGTTGAATTTATTCAGACTTTTAAATATCGTGAGTGAAAGAATATGCGAATTCATTTTTATCTCGACGTTTGAGTATTCAATTCAAATTTTATGATTTTTTCGCCGATAAGTTTAAAATGCATTAAATCAAGGCTAATTTATTAACATAGGATGCTATCAGCCTATAATGTTCCTTTACGCATTGAGCTATCATTTATTTATTTCCAAACTTCTTTCGGCAGTATTTCTAAAAAAATCGTCGATATGAGGGCCAGATTGAAACTGATGAATCTAAGATAAAGAGGCTTAGATCAAATACATCATCTTGAAATTTTAAAACGAACAAAAGTTTTAAAGGGAGTCGAGAAGGCAACTGATTGGTGTGTTAAAAAACGTAAGTTCACGCTAAAGAAAAAAAGGGCCAAAGCAAGTAAACACCCGCAAAAAGGGGTGTGGAAAACCAGCGAAACCTTCTGGTAGTCTAACTAAAATTTACAGAGAAATCAGTAGAAGGCCTTTATAGGCCTACATTGCAAATTATTATTCAATGCTAATTAGTTTTAATCTTCCCCAATCGTAGAGTTAAGTAAAATGTTTAATGATAAGCTCCCGGGATGCCGATGAGTGGAATGGAACCACGGGATAGAGTACGTATTTAAACACAGCATTCGCGAAACCATCAATCAACACCCGAGAACCGCAATCTGGATATAAATAAAATGAATCCCTTAAGATATATGAAAATAAAGATATAAGAAAGTAACTCATTCCTCGTCTTTACGGGAATGGAATAAAACCGACTGCGTTAATCTCCCTATAATGCGGTCAGTCGGTTCCACCGAACATAAACATACCGCTCATCTGCGGAGCGGCTCTCCATGGAGAAACACGGAAAAGCCGCGGGGACCCGGCGAGTTATTTTGCCGTCGAGGCGAAGAACTAACCGAGCCCCGCAAAATCCAATCCGGCCAGAAATCGCGTCCCGCGCCATTCAAATCCGCTATTTTTTCCCGGAGGATATTCGCATTGAGGTGTGCGACTGCGGAACCACATTTCGGCACTTGTCGGAGTGTGCGCCGTGCGGGAATTAAGGGAAGGGAGAGCGGATGAGGGGAGAGTTCGATCTTCTTGAGATGCAAAGAGACCAGCGTTTTGGCTCACGGGCCGGGTCGATAGCCCCTCGGAAAGAGTTAAATAAGAAAGAGGGATTTTTGTGAGGGGCGACAACGCCCAGCTAGCTGACTGCTCGCCTCCGCAATGACACCATAATCCAGGCTGTGGCCCCACCCCCTCTCCTCAACTTACGTACCCTCCTCCTCCGCATCTCGCCAACAAGTTTCCAACATCCTTTCGACTGCAGACCGGGCCATTCCCTATGACTGATTCTCCCTCTTCTTCGCTCCTTCCGATTTCGAGAAATCACCATCGAAACGGCCATTTTAAAAATTCCGTCTTCGCCTTGCGGAGGTTTACCGTTCGGATCGAAATTGCGGAGGAGTTGCGGCCGTCGTTTGCGACGAATTTCGGCCAAGACTTTTCCGGACTGAAGATTGACTCCGAAATAGATTTACGTTAACTTCTCTCTCTTCCCTGGAGACCGGAGCTGTCCAAGATTTCACCTCCAACGGGCCGCATTAGCTCCTTTGAAAGCTTCATGGGCCCCGGATAATGAACTACGACGTATTTATTATTTATAATTATTTCTTCAATATTTAGACCTCTAAACGAGAAATTAAGCACCGCAGAAAGCATAAAAAACATTTTAGGAGATTACCCTTCCGACTTGAACAGACTTTCTTTCTGAAATTAGTCGATCATTTCACATAAATTAGCGCCGCTTAAAACTTCTAACTCTAAATACGCAATGTCCCTTTTTAAACTTCTAACAGCTTAGAAAAGTATTAAGTAGCAACACGGTTAATTTATATTAATTAGCATAATTCATATTATTTAAATCCTGAGAGGTGCAAATGATCGTAGCAGTCGAGGAACCTTAAATTCCTCAAATATATCTGATTCCTCCTCGTTAGTGATGGCTTAATTTCGATGACATAGAATGAGGACGTAGAAATTAACTTTTGGTAGACTCGAACCAAAGTTTGTGCTTTCCTCTTCTGTTATCAATCGCTGGATGAAAAAAAAATGTACGAAGCTATTTTGAAATAAGCAGCAAATGAATCGCATAGGATTGTTAAAAGGCGTACGTCCCGTGGGCTGCGGGATTGACACTCCTGATCTTGGTAATTCAATCACATATTCTTTCCTCCACATCAAAATCCGGTCAAACTGTAATTTGGCTATCAATGTTTTTTCAAGGCAGCCATTCGTAACTTCCATTTGAAACATTATCTCTAATATTAAACAAATCTTGCCAAAAATTTCTAAAATTTGAACATTTGTAGACAGTATTTCTTGAACTTTGTTTAGCCTTCCATTTCCCTGTGATACCTAATTATATCAATTTTGAGAGCTACCGCGGAGGCATAGTTCGGTAAGCTATACATTGGCCTTTAAGTGTACACTGTCTAATTTTTTTTCGTATGGAATAAATCACATTGTATTTAAAATAGCGATACCTCGGCTAACGAGTGATCCTACTAACGAATTTTTCGGCTAACGAAATATTCTTCGCTGCGTTTGGACTCGGGTAACCATTGTTTTGATGGATGCGCGCGCTATTATAAATCAGAAAACATGAACGGTCGGACCATTCCACTATCTTCTCTTTTCTGGCAGTATGTATGGCAAAGAAAGTAGCTGGCCACATCACATAGGGGACACCCAACAACCCAAATAGGCTGTTTAATTTCAAGACAGCGAGAAGTGAGACGCCAAATAACATCATGTTTCGGCTAACGAACGTGATTCCGGAACGAATTAGCCTCCTTAACCGAGGTATCACTGTTTTTGTATCTCCTTACAGCTTAAGGGAGGTTTTCTTACGGGATTCCCCACTCTGTGGATTTGCTATGTTTGTCTTTCCTTTTGAATTTTTAATTTGAATTTTTCTTTTGAATTCCACACCGCATATAGCTTATTTCTATATGTATATTCATTGATTTTCCCATTTTTGAGACATCGTAGTAAAATACAGCAATTTCCAGATCTCCGTCTATATTATATGAGGATAGTAAATCAGTGAAGTTGCGTAAATCTAAAAATATCTCTTGGTTTTGCTTTGTATTGTTCAGTTTGATATGTGAGGTGTTAACTGCGCTACACTATGCCATTGTGTGATTATAAAGGATACATATGGCTATTTGAATACCAACGAAAATAGGACTGGTCATATTGATGTGTTACGTTTATGTAAGAGCTACAGTAACTTCATGCAAATGTTAAACCTTGACATTTGAGCTGTGGTTCAATAACAAGTTCTACTAGATCAATTTTTAGTAATTGAAAGATCAATTTTTCTTTCATTTTCTTTCAGAGGGTATTTTACTTGAATTATATTTCGCGTTTCCATTACGCGCGAATATTTTTCTAGCCAATCACTGTTTTAAAATTATCTGCAGGTTTGCACAGATTGTCACACCCTACTCTAATGGCATTTTCCTGCTAGAGATGCTTTTCCCAATTTCAACCCAAAGTTCCCAATATCAAAGTATTTTTCAACAAACAGTTCGTTTTTTTCTATTCTTCCTCTATTTTTAGTTTCATTGACATTAACTATAGTTTAGAAAGAAATTTAGAAATCCTTCTTAGTCTCATTCTCGTCCAAGCAAAGGTATTGTTTAATTAATGATAGTGAAAAAAAAATATAAACCAATATTCGATAAGGTTCCGTTCTGATACGTGCGTACTGACTACGAATTTACCGCCGTTTTGGAGCTGTAATGCAAAATCTTTTCGAAAGAGAATTTCCGAGATGTGAAAACTTGCGTGAACAGTGAGAAGGTTAGGGAACTTCCGCGTTTCTGTCCGGAAAAAGATTAGCCGATAAACATAAACGTCAGAAGGTAATTGTAAGTATTAAAGTTGAAAGGTACGGCGACGGGATGATGAGAGCCTACCGTTTCATCACTTCCACCGAAAACTTTTGAGAGTTAGAGGAAGTAAGAACTGAATGAAAGTTAATACCTATGGTTACTTAAGCCGTAAATTATGACTCTTCAGTATCTAAGCCGAACAACTTATCTCGATCCGTGATTTTTACGAGCTCAGACTCGTCCATTCTTCTTGAGTAATTCTGATGAGCGCCGAAAGAGGACGCCAATCGCTCGACGTCGGAATTTTACATAAGGAATGTCTCTCCCAGGACATAAACTCTAACGATTTGGTCGGTAACATGAGTTGCCAGCTATTCAGAGCATTATTCAAAGAATACCTTATTTGGCAAGACTGTTGTGCTATCTCAACTCTATCGACAATAAAATAATGAAAATCGATGGGTTTTAATTTTCGCAGTACTTCTCCAATTCCAAATTTCCAGTTATTTCCATACCTTTCAACTAGTATTCACTGAAAGTTTGATAGGCCACGGAAAATAATAAGGCAGTGGGAAAAGAATTTAGGTACGATTTCGTAACTCTTTTAAAATAAATTCCATCATAAAAACATATCATTTTTTCCAAGGAAGAATGGACTTGAAAAAAGTCTGACGGGACCGGGAATATCATTTTTTTCACAGAAACTTTTGAGTTGAGAGTTAAAGATATGCCTATTGCATTAGGTAATTGCATTACGTAACCGAAAAACAGGTGTAGCATCCGGCAGAGGAATCCTTCACTTCCCGAAGAGAAAAAAACTTTGAATAAAATAGGAGAAAGAAGAATTTTATAATATCTTTTGACTCTAATATAAATGCAGTAAATGCAATGAATTGAAATTATTTTTATGAAAAACAAGTATGAGATTTATTAACTTCGAGATATTCTAACTATCTGTTCATAAGTAATTCATTGAGTATTCCAAAAGGACTAGCATTCCAGGAAAAGATCAACAGCAAATTTGTTATCGAAAGAAAGAAATATACTCTGAAGATTTTGACACTACAAAATGACTTTTTCATTCCGCAATATGAAAAATGACCTACTTTCTAAAAATGTTTGAATGAAGGATAAATTTGCGCATTCAAATAAATTCCGTAAAGATTATCTTAGTTTAGACTGAAATACAGGGAGGAATCCGACGTTATTAGGTAATTGATATTGGCTAAAAGTCGACAGTATGATGCGAGCTTCCAATTTATACGCGTTAAAACCATCATTTTCATATCAGATATAAACAAACAAGACTTGCAACAGTGTCAATAAGGAATCCACACTCTAGACCTTATGGGACATTACATAAATACGAGTAAACAGTTTTGATATTATATCAATAAGAGTGTGTCTAAAATTTTCATTTAATAGACCTACGTAATCATAAAGTTTAAACGGAGGTGAAAATTTCTGGGGGAAACAAGAATCATACGAAGAAACTCCCACCTCCCGGGCGGGTGCTCTAACCAATTACACTAACTCACGGACCATTCTAGTTTTGCGGTAAAGGTGGTGACGCATAATCGGAACCATCTCCTTTCGCCTATGAGATGTGAAAAACTGAATGAGACTGTTCCGAAGGATAGTTTAATTGGTAAGAGCTACCCCTCCCCCAGGAATTAGGAGATTCCGGTTCGATTCCAGGTCTTGTTATACTTTTTTACTTCCGTAAATTTTTCGGGATTTCCTGGGCGCATACCAATATGTGCAAAGGTAATTTCTTTCCTTATTCATACACTATCACCTTTTCAGTTAACGAAGTATTCTTAATCGGAACCTCTAGAATACACCCTTCCTGAAGAAACGAGGAGTTTACCAAGTAACTCATATCAAGTACTCGTATGTAAGGCCAGTAAATTCTCATTTAAAATTATTGAAAAGAGATCATTATAATGTATAATCTTGTAAACCTCCACATTAGCTCCCGTTATTTTTTATATATTGCATGAATACGCATGAAATTTTAATAGTGATTCGACAGCTGAGGTTATTTCGGAAGACAACGGCTCGACATATGGGACCTCACCGGGAATCGATCGCTATAACCAATGGCGAACGCGTTATCCACTGGGCTACTTGGTAGCACACGCATAATACGCTACGCATATTACGCTACATATACAACATCTTTGTTCTTAATTACCACATCATTCATTTTATAATTAATGTAATAATATTGTATACTATCATAGTGATAGGGAGTATCTTGAAAACTATCAAAATATCTAGAATATTAGTTTAGAACGTGACACCTATGCCCTAGATTATGTAATACTGACCATCTCTTCTAGAAATTATTACAGCCACATCATTACAAAATTCGAATTTAAGTTCTATCAATGATTTCTCACAAGAAATTCAATGAATTTCGTGTATTACAAAGAGTTTTCCACTGACTAGAGGACTTTACTTTCCTTAATTTGCAAGGACAGCTTTAAAATCATTTTCTTCGCAAATTAGACTTCTCTACGATGAAATTAGGTAATCATTTTATATCATTCTTTTTAACACGAAAGCATAAGGGTAAATATTAAAAGTGAAGAAGATGATTTTATCTGAGCCATTTCCATGTACCGTGACAAAAAACAAAAAAGAATTAGCTCCAAAAATCCATTCTAATAGCTTTCTTGTACGGCAAGTATTCTATCTTTAGCAGAGGGTGACGGTTACTGATGACGTACTCGTATATTTGATGTTAAGACCACATCTCCGATATTTTATTCTAAGATGGTTGAGATGAGAGACCTCATGAGCCATAAGAAATGACACGAACCCATTTTAATATGGATTGTGAAAGTGATAGCTGGCTACCAATTGCCGAAGGGAACTTCTGATTAATTTCGTAAATTCGTACGTCTTAGGCTTCTAGTCAAAATATATTAGGTTCGCATTTCATCAGCTTCTCTATTGAAGATATTTGTTACTCTATGTAAGAGAGATTTTTCGGTTGCCAAACCGTCCCCATTTCATCTTATGAGTCTCATGGCTGCCTGTGGTAAATCACTGTTGTTCTACTCACGTTATTCCCACTAGTTAGGATACTATTGTACCTCCTACTCAAAAATAGAGACAAGGGAAAATACCCAATCACCGCGGTTAACCGTGGTTAATCCTTACGTCCTATACATGGTATTGTACTTCACTACGATGGAGGGAAAAGTTCGGACGAAATCTAATCGAAGTTCCTAATTGCAAATTTCGTAAAAACACTTTAGCAATCTTCAGAAAAACTACTGAATGTAGATATATAATTTATTTGGTAGATTTTTATGAAGCAAAGTTAACAAAAACGCACTTTTCTTCGGAATTGCACCTTGCAGTCAAGTGGAAGAGCTAAAGTTTTGGTCAAATTGCATTGAGCATTTAGCTCAAATTCTAAATACATCAGTCTCCTTGAGAAACACATTTCGAGAGAAAATCTCTGGTAGGCAATATTTTGATGGCATTCTATGAAGATATTTGGAAACAGTTGCCTTAAACCCGCCGTAGGGTACCAATAATGCCCCTCCTGCTATGATACACGAGAGTTGGACCGACAAGTAAAACATTGATAAAAAATTAAAACAGCATATCCAAAGGATAGTTCGAGTTTCTTCATGAAAAATTACCATGAATAAACAGAGGATAAAAAATTGCAACACTCGATTATGACGGGTGGGAATTCGCCGGCGGGTCTATCGCGGGTTAAGAAATTTGGCTGTCTGGTAAATCGTCAGCTGGAGCGAAGAAGACCGGTAACAACGCTATATAATACCATTTAGGTTATGTCTATAGTAAACAAGAAATATAATGAACTCTGCAGTCCAGAGCTGTATTCTTGAATTAAACTTGAGACTGTGTAAAACTGTGCGTTTGATAAAGATTTTCCATGAAAAATCCGTCAAGGTTACCAAGATACTACCAATAATTGTGTAAATATTATATTTTCGCTAAAGAATTTGTGACAGTATGGGACAGGTAAATTGGATGACAGTGCTTCCGACATTTGTCATCTTTAGTAGTAGTAGTATTGTTAAAAGTGCTTCGACAGCTGAGATCATTCCGCACTTAGGCTCCCACCGTAGGCTCACACCAAACGAACCCTGGACCGCTTTCACTAAGTCGAACGCCTTGCCCACTTGGCTGGGGAGCCCTTGTCATCTTAAGGTGACTCACAGGTTACATATATAAGTGTATACGTTAACAACTCTCCACAAACGTAAGCATACAATTGCAACTTTAGGAATGCAACGAATACTTTCACGTACTACCAACGATTTTATACTTCCTTATTCTACATCTAAGTCAGTGAGACGATTAAAAGCTGCCGTAACATTGAACACGATCATGGAGGGAAGCGAATTTATAAACTAGTAGCTATGGCAGTTTTGAAACGCAGAGATTAATGTTGCATAAAGATCGCTTCTGCAAATAGGAGAATCGTCAATCATTTTCAACTTTTTGGTGTCTGTAAAGTATTCAGGCTAAAGGCCTGTTCGAACACCATCACCTCCACCAAAACTTACCAACAGCTATGTAGGGAGAATGAAGCTTTTTTATGTTAGATGAGGGCTGTGTTAATTTGCCTTTGCTTTCCTCACTGATACAGAATGCCATAACTAGAAATAAGACCACATTAGTGAGCCGCAACGACCCAGCGAATAACGCTTTTTGTTGTATTCAGTCACCAGACCAAAATTAATGTCATTATTCGGCATCATACATACTTCATTATCTTTTCTGTAATAGTAGATATGAACAAGACTGAAACAAAATTGAATGCAAGATATGCTTCACCCAAATCTATACCATGAGAAAATTAATACTAAATTCCTTTAGTATATGGTGGCAGAAACTCTAATCTTAGAAAAAGAGAAATAAAAACGCCAATTTAATGGAAAATAAACTCTCCAAGAAATCACTTCTTTGCTTTAAAAAGTATTTTCCAATTATCCAAAACATCGATTGAAAATTGTGAAGAGCATCAACATTATATTGAAAAAGAATCTTCTGATGAACAAAGTTTAAATATTTTGGAAGATCAATTGTAATTCAGCACGCGCCGTTCTCTAGTCTCAGCTGAACCCTCAATTCAAACCTAAACTGAAGCTTATGATTAAAATGAGGAATTAACTACGTATAGGCACAACCGTAGAACATACATACTTGTAATGTACGTATGGTAGGAGGCTGCTTTGGCTCGAGCAAATACCCGCTTCAAACGGGATAACGTAAGTCCAGCCTAACCTACCTCCCGAATCCGATCGCCGAACCGAAAGAACAAATTTCAGTGGAAATTTAGACCGTTGCATTTTGTATTATCCAGGTTCTTTACGAATTGACGCCTTCTTAAGGTTGTCGAAAAATGCAGCAAATGAATTTTCCATGACTAATTACAGAGGGGCAAACAGTTCTGTTTTTATGAAGCGTTAGCAATGAATATTACCCAACCATCTAGATGTCGCGAAATGGTTTTAGACAGGCTACTACGCGCAACTTTACAAGAAAATTATCTTTTCTGCAGCGACCTCGCGGGAAGTCCGTTTTAACATTGTGACATAATTAATTGCAAAGCGCAAACCATAAGCATCCCAAGAAAATAAATCCTTGCATTTTGTAATTTCTCGTCTTAAGCTGGATATATTTCGTTTAAGGCCAATACCTCAGGTATATGCCAGAAAGAAAAAAGCAACGGAAGTCCTGATCGCTTTTCCTAGGAGACCGCAACAAAACTCCAAGAGCAGGAGAGTCGGATATTTAACGGAATAGCGCATACATACACGAGATTCCTCATTGCCAAAACGAGCGATCAACTCAGAATTAAGAGACGCGTTTCTACGTGGAATTCACGAGGCGAATTACACCGCACATAGCTCTAAGTGCATTGCATATTTGAGCCGGAATCGATATCAATTATGCCAGAAATGACTATCGTAGTGTGACACTTGGGAGAATCATCCATGGGTTGGATAAATGAGAACGTGGGGAAGGTAAGCACCCTCGAGAAGAGTGTCGCTGGCACAAAAAGGCATCGATCGCGGGCAAAAAGAGGTCGTCAGTCGTGTTTTCTCGGCATTTCCAAATAAATCGGAAATAAAATGCGGAGAGTGAAACGGTGGTTCACGCAAGCCGCATCGCTGTTTAAGCGCCACGCCATCGCTGTTACAAACGTGAGAATTACTTTGAAGAGACTACGTCGGCCATCGCAGGAAGCTTAGGAAAGAGAAATGATTAATTAATTTGTAAATACTTGAGACTTCTAAAGCTGATCCCGCGCAAATATTTGCGCACATGGTGTATTTAATATCTTCAAAAACTCACACGCATATGATTATTTTATATTTTTAAAATTATCTTTGTATTATTTCATCATTTCTGCTAAAAACTATCAAACATAATAAACGATTCATCCATTCGCATCTTTTCCAAACATAATCGATAATTTTCTTCTCCACAGTCTAGCCCACTTTCATGGCTATGACAATTTATTTATCTCATCATAGCATTTTAAATATTTCGAAAACTCCCTGAGGTATAATAATAATATACATAAATATAATAAATAATATATTTTTAAATCAGATACTCCAAACTAACTACGGTGAAACATACTTTGAAACTGTGGTTGTTTTCACCTAAAGTTCACTAAATCTTGAGCTAAAAGATGAGCCCGGGTTATAATTGCGCACATAATATTTGAAAGGCCGTATACATTTAGATATATGTGATTGTTTTCATTTTAGGGAATTCTCTCTGATTATTTCATCGTGGTTCATCGTAGCGATCTATATGGTATACGATGCAATTCATCGCATCTTTTCTCTGATCAATCATTATTCTCATATTTAATTACATGAAATATTCGACATTTATATCTCATTCGGTATATTTTAAATAACCTATTAATAACCGAGTGGCTAGTGGCTGGTTAATAAATGTGTTAACATTCCAAATTTTTATTGGATATTCCTGCTGAAAGAAGTACTTAATTTATATTTTCTGACAACTTTTTGACAAATATCATATCCAATATTATTATGGCATTTAAAGCCATATGGCATTAAACATTAAGAAATATGTTCAATTTAAAGTAGTCAACTTAACTTACATTTATACACATCCCGTGTAGATACAGTAAAACCTGTCTAAGGCGTAAGCCCAGGGACCGAGAAAATTTTCCCGCTCAATCACGTTTTCCGGCTTTGGTAGGTTAACACAAAGTGCATTTATGTAGAAAGAATTGCTGTTTCAAGAAATGGAAATCACACAAAAAATATATAGATAATGCAATGAATATGGTAAAATTATTGGAAGCAATCAAATTTCTTTTAAGATACAAGTGTCTCACTGGCGGAATAAATTAAAATGGTAAATGGTGATAAAATTGACTTGTAAATTATACAATAAAATATAAAAGGAACACGAAAAGAAAATCTTAAGAAAATTCAACATTTATTATAAAAATGTTAAGCGTTGATCAAATGTACTTAAAGAAAGCGTCAAATTTTAGTTGTTTCGTTTTTTAGTCGAACTCCTCATAAAAGATAGTTCCAACTCCACAACTTTTTAATTAAGGTCATTTTCTCCCTCGGCTTTTGCGTACAATTTAAATGCATAAATGTAACACAACACCTGTGATGATTTAGAAACTGCTAGTTCATTAAAATATTCCTCATTCTTTTCATTTTCTGAATTTCTTTCATTGTCCTTCTCGTGAGATTCTATCATGGGTTTTAAATGGGTTCAGTTTCTGTTAAAACATTCTTATCAATGTTCACAAAGATTTCTGCATTAACAGAACTAATTTCATCAACATAAATCTCCCCAATCAGAGTTTGAATTTCGCCAATATCATTATCTCTACTATCACCTCCATCGTCAATATATATCCATAATAATGAAAACACTTCCTTATGGTTTCACCTTTTACATACTCGATTAAATAACTTAAAATTGCAATGGCATCAAAAACATCGATTTTAGTGGTCATATTTGATATTTTCCTACTGTTGTCCATATAAGAATTAAGACACTGAAGCATCAGTTTCTATAGTTTAACATAACGTTTTTTATTGGACTGGAAAACTTTAACAGTATATGGGTAGAAGGATATACAGCTATTGTTATGAGACAAACTAACTATTGTTATGAGACAAAAACTGTCTACAGACCACGTAGTATTCTTTAAAAAATTTAAAAAATTTTTGATTAAAAAAATATTATTATTCTGTAAGAGTTCATTGAAGATTCTGATGTAAATATGTAATGTGATGTAAATTTTGTAAAATGTAAAAAGAATTTTTGTAAATGCAAAAAAAATGTTTTGTAGATGTAAAAGAAAAAAAATTTTTTGTAAAAATGTTTAGCGTGTAACTGACGAGATACCAACCAGCAAACAGTTCCTTCCTTTGTACTGTTAATGTTTCAGGTGTAATGTATCAATAAACAAGGAAGAGCTCCGAAAAATAAAGCTGTTACATCAGCATTTGCAACAGCCTTTGGTTTTTAATGGCGAACATTATCTTTCAACCTTTTCTGCCAACTTTTAATTGTATTTTCGTCAGTATCATTTACTTCCCCACATGAGACATTAAACATAATCCCATGCCTTTTCCCAAAATTTTTCAACCACCCATTTGAGGCAGAAAAGTAATCTATCTTAAGTATCTCTGCCGTAACCTAGTTTTTTCATGCAAAATCGGACCAGAAATTGGGTATTTCCTTACTCTCGCTGCTAAAAACCACTCAAATACAACACAATATAGATCACTGTGCTTGGAATCCTTTTCTCTTTTCCTAGAAAAATCTATAATTCTGCTTGATAAATATTTCTCAAGAATTTTATCCTTTTCCGTAATTACGGTGTAAATTTGTGTCTTCCCACATTAATAATGAGCAGCGACTCCTTTAACCTTCTTTTTTCCTCAAAAGCCATTTTAATTACATTCCTCTTTTCTTCTGTGGGCGCTTTAGCTCATTCAATTAAAACGTATCGTTTCGAAGATATTGCTTCTCTGAAGATTTCGTAAAGTTAGGACTGACAGGAGAATTGTCGAAAGAAAGGCAATCCTACTCTTTGTTAGGAGTCCAGATACGATAACACTGATGACCTTGCATCTGCAGAGTCGATGTTTTATAAGAAAGCAAGAAAGGAGTTTAGAGGAGCAAGTAGGGTTTGAACACTAGCGGCAAGCTAATCTCAGATGGAGACCATAAGTGTAAACTATCTAAATAAATATCGAGTGTTTTTCTTTTGAATATTCTCTATTTTAGAGCTAACCGTTAGTTTATTCCTTCGAGATGACAAATGAATCGGAATAGAATCAAGCCAATGTTAAAAACGTTTGCTCCTCCTTAAACAGGCTCTAATATTAATTACTCCTAAGCAGTAATATTATGCAGTATTATTATGCGGTAATATTATTAATGCTTCAGTCTTAGTCAGTTCTCCACCTTAGACAGGTTTTACTCAATTAACATTCAATTTCAAAAACTGTCCAAAGCCAAAGCGACATTGCTGATTTACACAGCTTACCTGATGATGGCGATCATTCGCTGAAACATGGTTGTGTCTGTATTAAATTCCTGTGGAAAAATTAGTCTCTTTTCCTTCGTATACCTATGTTTGAACACATTTCTATCAAACTTTGTTCATTGGAAGGCAAAATCTGCAATCAATCTTATTCTTGCTGTTTTTACGTTTAAATGTCGATTTCTTAACTTATAATTCTTTATATTTGCCCAATTCTGTTACTTCTTTTTTGTACATATCTCTTTAAATTTCCGACCAAAAACGAAAACGGCGATAACACGCAATATACATAGATGTACATAATTTATTTTTAATCATCCGTTATGTTATATATCCGTTATAAATATTTACATACATAAATTATCATCGTATGTTTAGGTTGTCATACAATAAAGAGTCTTACTATAATTCACGGTTGAGAAAAATTGTTAAAATCGATTTTACCGAATAAATTCTCGATTTTTAAGTTTTAACCTAATGTGAAAATACCAAAAACAAAATTCTCCTTGTTGAATCCACGAATCCTATAAACCTGTTGTATAAGCTGTTTTCTCTGAGTAGATTCTCTCATTTACAAAGAGCACACGTTGTGCACAGAAAGAATGTGCTAACTGTCCTTTTTTTATTTCTTTCGGCTGCCCATGCAATAATTTCGCGGAAAGTCTAACTGCTTACACATAATTTATTTTTGCGTTTCAACGTAATAAAGGAACAATTAATTATCCGATAGCTCCATTTTTATTTATTTTCTTCCCCTGACTGGTGAATTTTAGTATGGATGCCTGTGCTCCTTCCATCCGCACACAAGACTCACAATCACCGGCGCATATGAGTAAGAATTATCCATAGAAGTTTATTAAACCTAACCATAACTATCCTTTCAATATTTAGAACTTAAAAATGTATATTAAAACTACACGCATAACGCATTACCCTGTAACATTGCTGGATTTGCTCAAATTCTCAGGGTCTCACAAAATTCGTTTTCTCGCCGGATATTTTGATTTTTCATCTCCTAAACACGCAAAATAGATCTTGAGGCAGCCATTAAACAAAAATATTATTCTGAACACTTGATGCCAAGAATTAAAGATTAAAAATTTTAAGTTTTCATCTTCACAGGATTGTGAAAACCTGTGAGGAAAAAGAACAAACTTTTTATCTTCCATACCATGGCCTTCCACCAAATCACGTCTCCTCATATTGATTTCATAGTGACAAGAAGACAGGATGGTATGATAGAGATCAGAGGGTTCCAAGCTTACAATTCCAGTGGGCCGCATTAGCACTTGGAAAGGGTTCGGGAGTCTCAGTTAATCTTCTTCATCAGTTTTATCTTCTTAAATTTCATAATGAATTGTTGCTGTTTTCTCTTTAATTATACAAAATTAGTTTGTACTGTTAACTATTTGTGCATAATTCTATATAAATACGCTTTTGCGCATTTAAAATAAATCGTAAATGGAGAAACGAGTATGAGAAGCTAGGGAAAGTTTATATTTTTCGCAGGATAAGGCCACAAAGACTTAATGAAAGGGCTGCGCGCGGTTCGCGGCCCCGAATATTTTTATAGGTTTCCATAGGTATTCACACTGATGACTGATTCGACGTTAATCAATTTATCGGCCGCTATTTATGATACAGACTTCAGAGTTAAGTGTAGAGTGGGTGGTGTTTAATAAAAAGGAATTAAAGTCCCTTTCATTTTCCGAGGGCGTACCTTTCACTTATTCTCCCATTTGCTCGCCAATCCGGTAGGCTCATATTCCTTATCCTCTTTCCTGATTGGGCGATCTTGTCGCCTATCTGAATACTCTTCCCTCCTATCCTGAGAATGATTCTGCACGTTATGAAAAGGGTGCAACCCTCGTTTGGTTCATACTGTTTTGCTTCAGTGTTATTTCAATTTCCTCAGTAATCGATCCCAAAACCTTCGGGCAATGCACGGTACTTTGGTAATACTAAATTTTCCTTTCGGGCCACTGCTCGGTGGGTGATTCGAAATCACTGATTTCTGCGTTTGATTCGCTCGGATTTATCTTTCGTGCTCCTTGTTTGCGGTATTTATGATCCGCCCGCTTGGTTCAACGTACCCTCTTCGCCTTCGGGGGCACCCTTTGTATCTCTAGACGTTATCTTTCGCCTCTGTCAAAGAGCTTTCGAGTTCTTTTTGAGGATTTGAGTATCATTTATTTATTACACTAGGTCATAATCCAAGGAATTAACTTCGCAATTAGTCCAACTTATTGCGTGCAGGCTTTTAATTCGTGATCTATTTTCACATTCCCAAGTTTCTCTTGCTGATTCTTAGAGGTCGCATTCACCAACTTTGTTGGCAAGCGTTTTGAAGAGGAGCAGCCTTGAGTTGCTTCAACTATTCCTTTAGACGCTCTTTGTTGGAAATCCCCAATGCTCAGCGAATCGATGTTGATAAGAGGGTTTCTTGTGCGTCGAACGAAGGCTACTTTTACCATTGAGTTAAAGATAGGTGCTTATCAATGAACATTATAGCCCAAGAAACCATCTGGATTACATTTAATCAGTATATCACGGAGTAAAAAAATTACATAGATAATAAGTATATATAAGTAATATACGTAGTAATAATATAAAAATAATATGATATTAGTAAGATTACTAGAACAAACTTTTAATGAAAATATGTTGTGCTCAGAAAGTTTATTTTCTTTATGTCACTTTATGAATCAATTAGTGTTTTCATCACACATTTTTCATGCATCCCCATAGCATTCTTCCTCCTATCAAAATTGAAATTTGTAATTAGGTATTTATTTATGCTTTCCTTTGGGCATTAGTGAAACTAACATAATAAAAGAATTTGTATTCGAAAATTGTGAATTTTCCCTCCATTCCACGACTTGATAAGGGTGTAATGACTAACCTTAAAAAAACTTTCTTTTCCAATGAGCAATACGAAAATATAATAACTGAATTGTAAATTTTATAATCTTTCGAGATAGAATTCACTTATTTAATTAAAATATCTGGTACTTTTGCATGTCTTAAATCTAGACTTAAGATGCCTATGAACTCAACAAATGCGATATTTCCCAGACTGAAGACAGTGGGATTGTAAAACCAGAGGTCTTTCTGTCTTTAAAATAATTTGGTTTTCCATTTTCAAATATTACTTCAATTAAAACTTTAAAATAAACTTATTTGGTTTACTAAGCAATTATGCTCGTTTTACTTCGTGGAATTTCGATGTTGAGCTATGTAAGCAATGCACCACTAAAGATACAAGTATCAACTCTTTTTAGTGGGCCGGACAAGTGGCCCAGTGGTTCCTTATGTGGCCAAACAGCTCATGCAACCTTTCTGCAAAAATAGACCCCGGTTTTAACAAAACCTCGAATCAAATCAAACGAATACTAACCGGAAGCCAAAGATAAACAGATGTGAAATATTGTAACATGACTGGGACTTGAACCGGAACCACTTGCCTTCCTTAAAAAAGCATTCCATTAACAGTGTGGATGAGACGCGTAGTTTAGTGGTTGATCCGGAAAACAGTAAGATTTGGGATCGAGTCCCAGTCATGTCATTATTTCCAGATCTGTTTGTACCTGGGTTTAAAAGTGCACAAATTTATGTGAAAAGTCTGAAACCGCCCCCTTGACCGGAGGAATATGTAGTTAATTTTCTACTGTGTACTACTCTACATACAGATGTAGAAAATAATTTTAGGGATCAGTTTTTAGCTATAAATATCCCTTTCAGATCATTTCTAGTTCAATAGCCTATATCTGCTGATAAACTTAACATCTGTTTACTCCATTTAAAACCAACGCATTGTCAAAATCAACAGTCCGAGATAAGCACAGAGTTGTGAAAAATTAGCTGTCAACGACATCGCGTCTTAAGAAATTACAAATTCCAACGCAATGTTGTCTCCTCTTGTCGATTTTCCATCTCAGTCGCTGTGAGAAACAGAGAACTTTTATGTTGATCTCAAATGCAGATTCTCAGAATTATTGCTGTCGTCCCTTGTTCCATATTATTATTATTATTTGACTCTTTCGGCGAGGTTTGGCAAAAGTAGCCTCTCTTTCACCCAACATCCGAAGCGATTACATGATAAATTTAAACTACATAACTTCCACACGCCAAAATTCAGTTCGTAGGGTATTCATGTAGATGCATATAAAACAAGGTAATGTATAATTCTTTTGCAGCACAAGTACCAATTAAACCACAAGAGATACCTCTTAATACCTATTCAGAATACACTTACCTGGGACAACTGGTTACAACAAGGGAGAGAAACAGGATTAACGAAGTGAATCGAATAATTAAACTAGGCTGGAGTGCCTTCGGAAGAAATGCCCATATTTTGAAGTCAAAAATGCGAATGGTCTTGCATAGAAAGATCTTTAACCAATGCATACTACCAGTTTTGACATATGGAAGTGAAACATGGGTGTTAAACGCAGCAATAACCCAACGACTTCAGATTACGCAAATAAATATGCAACGGAATATGAATGGAATCACTAGAAGAGACAGGAAACGCAACACCTGGGTGAGGAAGATGACAGGAGTGATAGACATCCTAGATAAGGTAAGATCACTGAAATGGATGTGGGCAGGCCACGCTGCGAGGAGAAACGACAATCTATGGAAATCAGCAGCTTTCAGCTAGACACCGAGAAATGTGAAGAGGCGAAGAAGAAGACCAAAGAACCGATGGAATAGAGGCATCATATAAAGTATTTTGGGGTATCATGGCAACGAGAAGCTCACAACAGACAGAATTGGAAAGCGCTTAGGGAGGCCTACATCCGACTTCGGATTGAAAATAGCTGATGATGATGAAAGAAATTGAATAGTGTAAAATTACATCGGTAGAAATAACATTATTAACAAACAAACACAGATGGATTTAGGCTGCAGGGAATAACTTAACTAAAAATTTACGGAGAAAAACCCGTTACGGGAAATCGCCGTCACAGAAAGGGGGGGAAATAGACCGCGAAATAGTATAGGTTTTAAAAAACACTATTACTAATGATAGTTACTAAGTAAATGATCAGTCTATTTTTTTCTTCCGATGTTCATAATGATATAATCTATATTCTTCACGATATGCGAAGTCTTCGATAAAGTGAACATTTTATCACAACTTTCACCTCTCCGTATTTAATTACCTTCGGAATTCCTCTGTCTACGGAAATTCCTCAAATACTTGCGTTCATCGAGACGCGCTCTCTGGGGTGATCAAACCGAAACTGAAGGGGTAAGTTAACGCTCTTACTATCGGGAATTTCTTTCCACGCTCAAGGAATTGATGAAAACGGAAATTTAAGTAATCGTCATCATTGGTAATCTGCTTTCGCAGGTCCTAGTTGTCATTCTTCCATCTTTTCCAATCCTTGTGCCCTCTTCATTTCTGCAGAACCTTTCCCATTCTTCAACCGTAGAATATCTTCATTCTTCTCCTTCCCCTCTTTACTCTTCCCCCAATCGTTCCGTCTAACACATGCACACCTCAGTAAGTGCGTCCTTTTTAATATTTCCAATATTCTTTCCTATTCGACTCTCCTAGGTACCTCCACACTCCTGACTTTTCTATCCACCTTATGTTTAGCATATTCATTCGTATCCACGTTTCAATAGTTTCTATCTCTTTTTAGTCATTCATAAGGATTCCCCAAATGGTACTACCTTGAAGAAACGGACTCCTGGATAGCCAAATGGGCGAAGAGTTTGCTTTTGATAAGAGCGGTCCTTGGCTCTCCTGGGAACCGTGTGTGTATGTGGGTTCCCATGTGTGCGAAATTACCACAGCTGTCGAAGCATTTTTAACTGCTGCCATAAAAAACACACTCCAAACCATACACATTGTCATTATTTTCCTGAGGTCGATATCAAGTTTACTTTTTAACATTTTTCAATCATTCCGGAAATCTTCCTCTGTCATCACTATTCTCACTTGCACTTCTTTCTCGCTCTTTCGGTTTTTCTCAACTCAATGCCTACATATTTGTACCTCTCCACCTGATTTATTCTCACACCTTTAACAAATACTTCCATCGCTTCTTCTTGGCCTATTCTCATCACTTTTGTCTTAATATGGATTATTCTTAAACTATATCAATCTACCATACTCTACTATTTGTTTATCATTTCTTTTAGAACTTTTGCACTTCTATACCTCTACCGTTTTTTTCATGAATATCTTGTCACCTGAAAATCTAATGTTTTCCACTCTTCTCTTTTCGATGCTCACTCACCATTTCTTCTTTGAGCATATGGTAAGAGGATGTTGGTGACGAGCAATAAGCTTTCCACCGTTTCCTACATCGAACCATTCAGTTTTCTTATTCCCTATCCTTATAGCTCCTTTTGTCTGACATATAAATTTATTATCGGCATAATTTTTCATCCCTTTAAACATATTTATCTAATTGTTCTCATTACTCCAAATGCATCTTTTGTCCAAAGCCTCATCCAACCCAAAATATTGTGCTGCTACAGTTTCTTCCGTCTTCTTTATCATTCCTTTATAGAAAATTCTGAGCAATATTTCTGCTGCACGTAAAATAAGACTAATCATCCTATTTTTTTCACATTTCTTTGAATCTTCTTTTCTTTTGAAATCATTTCCGTCTGTAGAAAATAGTGGGGCCATTCTCCAATTTGATGCATTCCGTAACACAAGGTGGTCAATACCGTCATTCCATATCTATCCATTCCAAATTTATCATCGATTGCATCGGAATTCCATCCACACCTGGTGCCTTTCATTACCACCATTGGATGCGTCACACTGTCTACCGAATATCTTCTCCAATGCTATGTAATTCTACTTACTATTCTTTTGTAACTTTTAATCACGTGATTTATCTTCTGCTCCGTACTATTCTTCCATTTATTCTATTTTCTACTCCTGGATCTTTAAGTTCTCTATTTTTTCCCCAATCCTCTTTACCTTTTAACAACTATCGATTCCATTTTTTAATTATTATTGTACATCTTTTTATTTTCTTCAACCTAATTTCCAGCTCTAGCTTAAGAAGAACATGATCGTTACAAATGTCACCTCCAGGTAGTCACCACACTTGTTTTACCGTATTTCTATAACTTTCTTCTACTAGCACTACATATCATTCCTTCCATATTAAGATCATCCTTCTGTGTATCTCTCCGAAAAATTTTGATATCCTAGCTTTTACAGATGTCTCAAGCAATATTATGTCATATGAAATGAAATGTCATTCAACGTAAAATTTTTACGTAATTAGTTACAAAATCCATCGATAACTAATAGTAGTTGACAAAATAACTATCGATTCAGTATTTTATTATTTATGTCATATATAGCGATTACATTTTATGAGAAATTCATTTATATATACCAATAAAAAGTGGACTTTTTCATATTTCGCAATGATTATGTTATATGGAAGCCTTGATCTGATCTTAGCGCCACTGTTTTCTGATAAACCCAATCCGCACCTTTCCGTGCCTCGTCCAATCCCTTTGATACACTTTTATTTTACCGTCAATACTGTTGATACGTATTTAGCTCTTCTTTCATATCTCTAACTATGCATAAATATCTCTTTAATTTCCTCCACAATACCTGCATATTTCATTTATTTTCCTAGGTCATAGTCCAAGCTTCGCTTCCGTAGAGTAGGGCAGTTGCTATTTTAGCTCTGTTTCTTTCCTCGTTTATTTTTTTAAATTTGGGATCAATTCCCCCTCACATCATGCGGCATTTATGCAATTTGTTTTTGTTATCAACTTTTTGCGCCTTATTACATTCCCCAAATAATTAAGGACGTCTACTTGTACGAATACACTTTGTTTAACAGCAGTTTTTGTACCAATGATATGCACAGTTTTCAGAAATCCATACTTTGATAATAGTGAACATGTACCATAGTTTTATACCAATGACAGCAATATAACGCATAATTTACGGCACTATATCTTTAAAAAAGCCCAAATTTTGGATGTTATTAATTTATTGCAGTTTGGCTTCTCCTTTAATTTTCATATATTTCATTATAATCACCTCACTTGCTGGGTTTCTTTCTGTATATAGGTTATCATCAGGATGTTCGTCGATCCGACGTTTCAAATATCCAATTTTTTCAGACATGTACGTTACCATTACATTCGTATTTATTCGTGTAGTTAATACCTGTAGTCAGAAGACAACCTTCTCAGATAATTAGGTAATGAATATGCGAAGTTATGCTATTGGAATGAACTGCTGGACTGTTAAAACAATACCACTTTCTGCTTTGTAGCCACCTTTGACAACATTAACTCCCTCAATAAGGTTATCGCAAACTCTTCACGTTCGACTCAGCTTTCAAATATTTCTTCAAATACTATTTTTTAATGCTCCATTTTTTGCAACAAACGTTACTCTGTGATGTTAACTCCATAACACTAAAGAACCGTTGACCTGTAATCAAATGAAATTCTGCTGAAATAACTAACTTGCTAAAGAAACCATTTTATTAGCATATTCTTATTGTCAAGTAGAATGAGCTACTGTAGATTAAAACTTCAATTTATTGGAGGTAACCACCGATTTCCAATATTCAAGTATTTATGAATTCGTCAAACTTAAGATTTTCTGCGGTGTTTTTGTCGGGCAGTGTAAAATGAGGACGAGAAGGTTGTGCATCACAGTAAGATAGTTTAGGAAAGTAGATGAAAAATAAGTTAAATGAGAGCACAGTAAAAAAATAAACCAATAAATAAACCCAAAAAGGTGCCTCATTTGTTTCTTCTTTTGCTTGCCCTGCGAAGAGAGTGCCGTTCTATTCACAATTGTGTGGTGACAATGAGGGCACGGCAAAAATAATGTCACAGTGACTACTGAATGCTTCTCTAATGTAAGGCATCTTCCAATAAAAAATGCTGTATTATCTATGTTAATGATTGCTAACCTATGGCTAATCTGCTATAAGTGGCGCACTGAATTATAAGTGGCCGATGAGTCCAGAGAAGATTTTAAAATAAACTTCTTGCACAATTCATTTATACATATGTACAATTGTGCAGACATATAAATGAATTCCAAAATTATTACAAAATTGCACAATTACATTTATATGATAGACAATTTCACAATTTATTTATATACAAATACAAATACAGACGTAAACTACCACCGAATTCTAGAGAAGAGCGCATTTATTACAGTTCATTATTACAATTTATGGCCTATTAATGTAGTTTGTACGGCGCATCGGGAATAAAAAAGAAATAATTGGCGTGTGAACCTGTGAAGGATGACCACCCGTGATCTCTACGTATTGGTCCCTGCGGGCCATTGCCCAAGAGAGAGGGGCAACTTTGGTACCTCATGGGCTCGAGAGGAATGGGGGAATAAAAGCGCTTATGTGCGGCTGAATTTTTACTTGATCGAAGTTGAAGAATGGGGTCCGGTAGCGGAAAAAAGCCTAAAGCTGGCACTTCTCTCCCAGACTCGAGAGCCACCTTACCGACATTCAATTTATTTATCGCATCAATTCTAATAATCAATTTTTCGTAATTCCTCCCAACATTGCTCAACGCTGCCCACGTTGCGACGGATTCTCGGCAGTAACCCTGGCAACAGAGTCGAAAAATTAAAACGACGATGGGACGAGATAATGGCGAGACGGCGTGTGAGTGGGTGGCATCGTTCGCACACGCAAAGCTCGCCCTCCACTCATAGGTGAGACGGAAAAGCAGGTCTCCCCCCGGCCGCCTCTGACCCCAATAACCCCACCGAAGGGTTTTCCCAGAAGAACGGCTGCGTGACGCGTGCTCGTGCTCTCGTGAATGGCACATCCTTCCGCTTCAATCACGCTCCATCTAAGTCGTGATCGACCCTCCCCCGCCCACATCTCCTCTTTTTCCCATGGCGTTGCTACACGCGTGATACACATACGGCCATGGGACCACCTCAGTGGCCCTCTGAGAGAAAGATGCGCGCCTCGGAGCACGATATCGAGACTTCGTGAATAGACGGATTTTGTTGGGAAAACGACTAGGAAGTCGCATCTCGTAGTTGAATCATTGCCGTGCGATATAAAAGGACGGGGATGATGCAATCAGGGTGTAAAAAGACATTTCCGGCTTTGTTTTCTCCATAGGAAATGCAGAACGATGATTGGTTTTGGAAAGAAAAAGCTGCAAATTTCGGTATGTGAGGATTACTCACGACCCTCCCGAGAGTACCTTTCAGCTTGAGGCTTTGAGTTTCGTTGAAAGTTGCGGTGATGAAATAGCAGTCCTAACTGTTATGCGCTCCAAGGTTGGGAATCCTTAGAGAAAAGGCAATTAGAAGATAGTTTGAGGTTGATAAATCAATTTAGAGAGAGTAGTTTGTGGGGGCGGACCATATCAGAAGCGCAAATCTTGAATGAGAGTCAAAAATCAACAAATACAGAGACAGTAACCATTATAACAACAAGCACCGAAACAGAAAGTATTAAAAAAGCAAAGATCGAGTTAAATACGGCTGATTTGGGTTGGGGGCGGGGAATCGTTGAAGATATTGTGTGCTTGATCTTTCGATCCTTTTCGTCTTGATTCCCGCTATTTTGATAATTACCCATTTTTGGCACTTGCTATTTCGTGCTTCCTGTTTTAAGCCTTACTTTCACGGGGTATACATTTTCGGGAGATAATGGGCATTAAACTATATCCCTCCCATTTTAGCCGATTCGAATAACGTATAATGAAAGAGATATACTTAAGAATATATCGTTTAAAACACATTTTTTCGCAAACTAACCGTATTTATGACATAGAAAGAGAAATACGAGGAATACTAAGCGTTTGCACCCCCTGCCACACGTCTATCGGTGACTTGCATCGTACGAATTTGGGTTGAGATTTAGACGGCATCTTTTCTATATACTTTTCGTAACAAAGTTTATCTTGAATCTCAGTCTTTAGCTGGCGGAATATTTAAAAATATAATATTCCTCTCACTCTCTCTCTCTGATTTGGAAATCCTGAACTATCATCACTACTCCGATGGCTTTTGGAAGAAATTCTTCAATGTTTTTAATCAATCATATGAACTAATACGTGAAACCGACTAACACTTAAAGTATAATACTATTTATAATGTTAACATGAGATTATCAGTATCCACTTAATGACCCAGTACGTGGTGGAATTTTTGAAAAAAATGGTTGTTATAACGAAGTAAAATAAGTTAATATTTTTTATTAAAGATAAAAATAATTTTTAAATGTTTATACGTTCGAAATTACCCAAAACTAATGTGTTGAATTTTTTCGATGACAACTGGATGAGAGAAAAGTTAGTAGATAATTAAATAGTAGTACCGTTTTATAATTCTTCTATTCAGGACAATGTTTAATGTCTTACATCGGTCGAAATGTATGAAAGTTTTAAAGAGCAGAATTTTGACTGAATGATGGCTGTTCACTAATTTTCCATTTTCTTCAAATCAGGCATAGTATTTTCGTACTTAGAGAGACATTTTTACTTCTTCTCAAGGTAAATTTAAAACTATTCCATTTTGCTTTAAGAGTATCATAATGTAGCTATCAGAAATCATATTCTCACAGGATTTCAAAATATAATTAATATATTTCTTTTATTTATTTATATTATTTCAAGGTTTGATGGAAGAAGAGACTTTTCAGTCTCAATCTCGCCTTTAATAAAGACCTTATTATTAAAATATAAGCAAGATGTCATATTCTGCATCCCAATTGACAGTGCTCATCTCTTAGTCCAGGCAAGCATTAAAATTAACGTAGGCGCTAAGGCTGAACTTGTTCAAACCACAGAAATTGCCCTTGTGTTAATAGAGCTGCAGCTCCTTTGCAGGTTTTCATACATGTACACAATGAAATACATATGAGGAAATGGTAAAGTTCATCAGATCTACCTCCATATCTCAGGAAGAACAATGAATCCTAGATTCATCCGATACCAAGAGAGAGTATGAGAGATTGAATTGGATGAAAACAGCAGCAGTTGCTTAAAAAGGAGCTGTTAGTCATTTGAATAGAAATTCGGAGGAAATTGGACTGGAAGGGTTTTATTATACAATGTAATAGTCAATAATAAGAAGGAGATGCATCTAGAATTGAAAGTAATTGGTTTGAAGGTGCCATGAATTACGCAAAGGCTTTTAGCAACAACCGAAGCAAGGAGAAGATTTTGAATAACTAAAAAAATGAAAAGGAGCTTAAATAACGGAATATGAATGGAGACAAAGCTAAACACAAATCCTGCAAAGTTGTCCCAGGAAATGGCGAATGCGTCAAAATAAGTTTGGCATGGCCTTGAAAATAATAGGACCATTTTGATGATTAAAAAGCAACATGAAAGGCATAGACATTTCATTATGCCGTGTGCGATTAAGTAATTTACAGTGAAAAGGATTAAATTGATGCCAGGATGATAATATGACAAATGTGATAAGCCAAGCGAAATCCTTTAATACAGGATTTTCAAAATAAAATGATAAGGAATTTTAAGATCAATATGGAGCCAGGGCTTAGAATATACCATGGAACAGCTCCCGAATATCCCATGAGCAAATGGTAGATCATAGTGATTGATATTTAGCGGGCAGAGGTAATAATCCGCTTCTAGTGCCATAAAGGGATCTAGTGCATACAAAAGGAGATACTGTGAAAAGTATCAGAGAGAATAACTTTTGCTACAAAAAAAACGGAGACTAATAAATTGGGGCTGATGATAATTATTACAGAAATCACCAATGGAAATGAGTTGAGCATAAGATAAGAGCAGCGAAGTGTATACATAATAAGGTTAAAGGTAAAGTTACCATCCTTTCCCTGCATTCTTGAGTATACGTACTTACAGAAGGGATTTAGAGATCGTCAAAGAAAAAAGTTATGTTTGAATAGCAGGATGCATCCAACAACTAGTTATTTTCAGTAACATCAGAAACGAAATTATGAATTCAGCGCTTATAGTCAGTCAACACAAATATTGCAAGGTTAAAAGCTAGAATAGAATAAGAGGAAAGACAATTTTTCAGAGAGCAGAAAATCGATTGAATTCCAAGAAAATCGAAAGAGCGGTTGAGTAGGTTGAAAAGTTCCTACATGTAGGTGGTGTGCAAGGAAAAGGAATTCAATGGAGGAAGTTGGCCTCAAATAGCAGAAGATAAAGAGAAGTTCTATAGAAAGAATCGAATTAACAAGAATTACTGATGATAACCTTCTGGAGAGGAAGTTGGATCCTTATTGTAGAATTATGTATTGGGTGGGTTGAAGGATATTGACGTGAAAAGGATATTCTGCGGAAAGAACTCTCTGAGATTCAGAGAAAATGGAGAAAGGCGCAGATAAATATAAAAATTAGTGGGTGTAGAAATATTTAAGAGAGAGTATGAAACTGATTAGAATCATATAGAATAGAAAATGAGAAAGTAGGCATATTCTGAGGAGACGAGGTATGATTTATAGGAAATTAGTATGTTAAAGCTTCGGTAAAGTATTCATATAAAACGGATAATTGAGAATCCATTTCATTACTATTTACCTCAGGGAAATGTTTGGACATGAATTTAAACTGTAACCATCAAGCATAAGTTCATTAACTAGCAAGGAAAAATGTTTTGTGATTTTAATTTTCCGCTGAATTTGCCATTTTGACTCCCCCGTTGAAAAATTTATTTGAGTGTAATTGAATAATGTCAGTTTTGTCTGAGGTTCTGTCTTTGATTATGTTTAGAAAAGCAATATACTCTAGAATATTCTGCTGAATCGCAAATACTCGCTGACAAGAAGAAACAAGGTCACTTACCTGAGAAAAGTAATACTCGTTCAATCTCATACTTAAGCGAGAATACGACCCAGGTTATGCACATCTGTTTCGAAGCAGAATCTTCATGGGACTCGCTGATTCTAATTTATGGGAAAATGAGATTTCCGTGATATGCTTTCCTTTTCTTTGGATAAAGGGTTTCCAAATACACTACGTAATCAAAACGAGCTATACTTATTTTATGATGATATTAAAACACATTCTTGATTTGGAAAAATAATTCATCGTTGTAAAGCTGAAATTTTTTGTCTGACACATCGTCGCGAGTGTTTTACCGAATAAGATCTTGTGGAAATGACCTATGAAAAATAAACTTAATGGTCCAGATTTAATTAGGCAATTCTTAACCAAATCTTATTTCATACTGATTTCATTCATTCTTATAGTGAAACAATGCTCTGAAAGTAATCAACAAGATAAATAGTACAACATAAATTATTTTAATACAATAATGGGTAGGAATCGCATTATTCCACATACGTAAAGCACACAAGGCAAAACAATGAAAGAAAAAATTTCCTACGCTTAATCAGACTGAAAATTAGATCGTCTTTTAGCTAGCAGTCTAGTCTTTCAGATCATCAAGAACTAATTCCTTGGATTCCTGAAGAATAGATAGTTTTGGAAGGCACCACGTTTTCTGAACATCCCTGTAATTTATCTATATATTTTCAACATTGCATTACTCCCTTGATATTTCTTCCTCTACCTAACACTTTCTTTTTGATTAAGTTAATAAAAGATTACTGGATCAAATATACATGAACAGTAACTATGGAATGTACATTTACTCCACATTAATACCCTGCCAGCCGCCTTTCGGCGTGTGGATGGGGGTAGCTTTTATTTACGATAAAACTTTCCAAAAAATCAAAATGAAATAAAAATGAGGAATAGACTAAAAAGAGAACTATAACTACATTACCCGTATTAATACTCATATTGAAGGGACTATAGCAACTTTTACTCCTCTCCGGGACTATATATATAGTCACTATAGAGGATTACTCAATATATTGATCTATATCAGCCGCTGACCTGATCCAGCATATTTGGAAGGTTTAAATTCTCATACTTCTCCATTCATGGGAGAAAGGGTGATTGGAAGCATCTTTTTCTTTCCATAAATTGCAGCTCTATAGAAATAAATACAGCAATTATTATGTTTTAATTCATACTGTGCTCTTTTGTGAGATTATTTTCGATAGTTATCATTTAACACCACTTTCATTTTTGGCTCAAAAGACAGCCAAATTTGGCGGTTATTGTCGTAAACCTTCTCAAGTTAAACAAAACAAGCTGTTGAGAACTCGGACTTTTCAGAGGCGAGATTCATCTGGGAGACATTCATTTTTGTTTCTGTGGATCACATTTTAATTTTATTGAGAAATTTTCGAAAGTCTTTTGTAATATTGTATAATAAGCAATGCAACAAATTTCTCGAAAGAATTTAATTGTAATCATTCCATACTCCGCACATGTTCTATCTTCATAAGTTACCTTCCATTAGTATGTGTGCCATTTACAATCAGTCTCCAACCTACGGCCTTTCACAGTTACCAATATCTAATGATTATTCAAGATTTAATGAAAATGATTATAAATATATTTTAATATTGTTATTATATATGAAATTCCAATTACCAAAATAAGGCAATAAATGTATC
>KZ308829.1:362911-386957 GCA_000376725.2 Ladona fulva
GTCTCATAGCTATAAATCAAAAAATATATATATATGTATATCATGTAAATCAGTAGCACATACACCCTTTATTTGGATATGGAAGTGAAATGTTCTTGCACCGATATTGCATAGGGGGTACATAGCATTACTTAATTGGCATGGCACTACTAAGGTCCAAGATTCGAATGCTTATTTGGGCACCGTTGCTTGGTGCATTGATAAAGGATTGTGTGTTCTCAATAGATTAAAATTATTGTCAATTATTTATTAATTATTACAGCTTTACCTTATTTTTCCGTTTGTAATTCTATTCCCTCTTTTTACTCGTTCTATAACTCTTGGGATTCTCCTTTCTGCTGCTTAAAGCTTATCTTAATCTCATAAAATCGCGGTAAATTTTTCTGAGCTTCATGTTACAATTGGTCTAATATATTTTTGTACATCATACCTTTTCCCTTGTTCCGTTGCTTTTTGTGAGATTAAAAATCTTTTCTTATACCGTGTCCCATTTCTTACTTTACCTCGCCTCAAAAAGTGACCATAAGTTCCATGCTCTACTTTCATTCACTACGATACCCCTATTTGTCTTAACGTCACATCGGTATTTATTTGGCTGCATAGTTAAAAACATTTATTGCTTTATATAATACATCAAACTTGCCTACATTCCTGTAATAATGTAGCAGTTTGCCATTGTTCTTTGCATCCTCGTAGGTGTAACCTTTTACTGTACAAGCAAAAACAAGCGTTCTATGTTTTTCCTATTCCTGATATCTCTTTCCCGATTTCCTGATTTCTCTTTTCATCCTGTTCCATACATCTTTATATTCGCATTTGTACTCCTTTATTATCACTTGATCGGACTTTTTTGTTTCTCTGACTCGAACCTCTCCATCCCTTTCTAGTATAGTATTATTAAAAGTGCTTTGACAACTAAGGTAATTTCCCACAAATGGACCCTCACCGGGAATCTAACCCTGGACCGCTTCCATCAAAAGACGTGCAACCCACTTGGCTATCCGGGAGCTCATTTCCCTCTACCTGAGAAGCATAAGAAATGTGCCCCATCATCGTTTATTACGTATTACTGGTATGGTGATTTTTTTCTAATTAGTAGAATTCCTAAAGTGAAAATAAAATTAACGTATTCACTAGACATTTTTTAAACTGTTAAAACCCGCTTTCGTAAAAAAATTCAATATTCCCAGAGTTGTGAATTCGCTGGGAAAAGATTTTAAAATTGTGGAAGAGCTAAAAGATAAATTATCAATGGACAACATACCAAAAATCTGTGACCCTGAAGACTAGTTGTCGTCCGAACTGATTCACTTTTATCGACCACATAAGGATGATGAAGGGACCTGTCACTATACTCAGAAAACTCAACCAACATCCACTTGAGGTTGAGCTCGTAACTGTTCTGTCGTTTTACCGAATATGCAATTTTTCACTCGATTCAAATCCGAAAGCACTATTATAAAATCATCCCGAGAAAATAAATTGAACCTTCTTAATAACAAATCTCAACACAAATTATGAAATATTCCCAAGAATAGGGGATGAATTTCATATGATCACCTGTTTGAAATATGTGATAAACGTAGGTGATTAAGTTAAAAACTCTTAAATAAATCAGCTCTTGAAGGAATGCAGGACTTCACCTAATTCGGTTAAATGTTTAATGTAAGGATAAGAACTGAATAACAACGATATTTCAAACTCTTTATCGGATAATGGAACCGAATGTTTTAATTCCGAAAACGACTTTGCTGTGATGACTCCATACATAACTACAAGTACTCCAGATCTTAGCATCGGATACTTTAAATTGTCACTCTTTAAAGGGCTAGAACTTCGCTCAGAATTTCTATAAATTTCTCGTAGTAAAAGCAAAACATCACTACGTAAGAATAACCTAAATATAATCTTACTGCCACGTGGCAAGCTTAGAAGTTCTGCGAGTGCAACAAGATTTGGTCAAATGACGGTGGAAACTTAAGCCCGAACTAAAGTTATTAATGAGTTCCTCGAGGAGGATGGAGACCCGAAGATGTGAAGTAGACTTAGACGGTACGCGTGGCAAAGTCCACACCGATATCCCCTTCAATATTATTGTAATTAACTTCCCTCATTGGCTACCATCAAATCGATCCCAAGCGTTTTCCTTTGGTACATCCTCGGAAGACTTTCATCTCGTTTTGAAACGCAACTTCTAGAATAAATCATCGAAAATGAAACTATCCGAAGGAAGCGAAAAGTCACCTTCTCTCCGATTTCGAGAATATAAAATCGAGACTTTGAGAAGATCTTGAAATGGAAAAAAACGCGTCATGATCGACCAAGTTTTGGATGGAAGATCTGCTTCAGCAGTTTCGGTTTTCGTAAAAGAGTTCATAGATATCGGACAGTCTTTTTCCGATTGTGGCGAACTGAGAACACAAGTTTGTGGAGAAGTAAACGTTGGATTGACGAACAAACTTCCGTTTCCTCCTCAAAAATCCTACAAAAAATTAACAAAAATCATGTAGATATTCCGAAAAACATGACGAGTTCTTTTTAGCTATCATACGAAGGAATTTCACCAACGATACCTCAGCGAGGGATGCCGCAAGAGAATTACGGAAAGAGAAGCGAATTTTTTTTCCAACTTCCAGTTTAGAGAAACAAAGCAGCAATTTGTGACGCAAACAAACCGCAGCTTTTTTAGCAGTCTAACATTAGTAATATATTTGTCAGTATTTTAAGTATTTTATCTGCAAGTTGATACCAATGATATATTCCATTTTTTTGAACATCAATGCTTCTGATCTAATGGCCGACAGTTTTTCTTGCAGAGTAAATAATGACCTCAAGAGCTGTACTCAACTTTATTCTTAATGAATTATTATATAAAATATAAACAATACTTTTAGTAATATTTAAAATTTCTTTAGTCGCTGCTAGTATGAAAAAATATAACTTCAGCTTCGTTTATCCCTTGTATTCAAGGAAATCAAATGTTCATATTGATGCATATGGTCAGAGGGCCTAATTGCAACATAATTACAAATGTATAAATAACTAATTTTCATACGTTGTACATACTACAACATTAGCAATAGTACACATTAGTCCGTATTTATTTAAGCAAACTGTGCCATTTCCTTCCTCATATGTTGGTAAACTACCATAACCATCATCGTCATTAATAACATGACAAACATTGTAGTTAGAATATCGGATTCATCATCTATTTTAGCCATTTAACGTGATTTTACGGCCTTTATCATGACTCCTACAGATGATTTCGGATGTAGGCACCCCATTTTCAATCCTTCATGAGGGTAACCAAGATATTTCATCTAGTCAATTGTTTGCTAGTTTCTTTCTGGAGGTCTGCACGCCATCTTCAAAAAGAGGAAGTCATGTGATTTCCTCGGCCCTAGAGAAACATAAACTTTAATATCCTGCGATCCGTGGCTCCTTTACGGTAAATATCTCCGAAATATAGGGTAACTATCAATCGATATTCTTATGCTTTATTTTCTACCTTTCACTCTTAACTTTTCTTCCTTATTCATCTTTAGATTGCGCTATCGCACTTTTCAGTTATACCCTTTTATTCTTATGATAATATGATACTAATCGAGATAATTTTCCAACCTACAAAAGTTACGCATTTACTTATACTCAAATGCATGTTTTCTCTCATTTCCTCTTCCATTCCTACGGGGGAACTAATAACTGCAAGTATCTCTTAAAAAGATAAGTTCTAGTGAAAGCATTCTGTGGAATTCATGCGTATTATTAATATATAATCAAAATTTATTATATAATGAAATACATTGACCATCACAGGTGGTCAGTCAATATGATTTTTTTTATTGTTGAATATGAATAACTTTCTCTCGAAAGATTACTTTCCCATACGAGACATCTTTAGAGTTATAAAACAAGAGATGTAATGCAAAATAGCGATAATATAATAAATAGGTAATAGAGATAAAATACATTAGCAGAGTTAATTAGCGCTTGTAATAGTTGTAGCCACATGATAGCTACGAGTCGCCAATAAACAATTTTGGTGAAACTTCAGCATAGTTATTTTAACCATTAACGTTTCACAAGGTCACGGCTGATTCCATCGATTTTATTATTACATTAGCAGAGATTAAAATTGTAAATATCAATGTTGAAGTATTAAGGCGTCGGCAGAGGAAATGGGTGTGTGGAAAATTGAGAGGGGAGGGATTGTTAACAAAATTACTGAAGTTATGAAGCGAAGAGAAAGACAGAAGGGAAGATAAAGTCAAAAGATGTTGGATGATAGAAATGGCGAGATAAGTTAATAAGAAATAAAATAAAGGGCGTTCAGTGGGGAATTTATTATATTAAAAGTTTTTGGGATCATCTAACGAGTGGTATAACACCTACGATAATAACACCTATATAATGGAGGTCCTTATTTCGAATGTAAAAGTATACTTCCCCTCCATTTCCTTTGAAATCTTTCTACCTTCACAACAAACGTATATAAAATAATTCAAAACGCATGATTAGAAGAATCCAAGATTATTTTATCCAGGAATCTGAAAAACTATTCAAGCAATGAGAAGGAAAAAATGAACGGGGCACTTGCTGAAGCGCTGAGGGAGAAGTAGGATTTCTGTCTTGGAGTTAAGTGTGGAAGGGATTAGTGAGAAGAATACGTAGGATGAGTAACGGCAGAGAGTTGACGGAAGACGTGAAGAAACCGACAGACTCGGGTTTCCGGGCGAGAATTCCTCCCCGCCAATTCCCGAGAATAATTTACGTTGTCTCGTTTCCAAATCCAGGAAGAAAATTGGTCCGGAAATAGTGAAAATCGCTCTTTGACCCATAATAAGAAGAAATCCAAGTATTCGAAGTACGAGAGTTTTTCACTAATTATCACATGTCACGTTGTTAGCTCTAAAAAACTCTTAGGGTAAGCTCTTTAGGTAAAAACGCATGTTCGAAGCTTTGCATGATTAACAGTGTCATTTACAGTTCTACCTCGGCCACCTTGTGATCTCAGTACTCAGTGATCCCTGTAACAAAATTTTAGAGTTACGAAGATTTATTCCCTTTTTCGGACTCGGCTTTCAAATATAGATTCGACTAACGATTGAAGAATGCTAGATCATGCGCGATTGAAAAAATACAGAAATGACCAACTACGAATCGGTACTAAACCACTCTTCTTAATAGAAAATGAAATTAGTATGTTTACACAGTCTACGAGAGCTTTGGGATAATACAGCTCATGGGGGATAAAATTTAGGCCTACTCATATAATTATGTAACGAATTATCTTGGCAGACTGAGGTATTACTGCACTGCGTCATCCATGATTGGAGAAAACCTTAAGTATAAAAAAATCCTAGCCATAATTATACTGCTAATGCTACCCGTTTAACCCAGTTAAACGACTTGGGCAAGAGATGAGCTATGGTCATGAAATTCCACTCGACCTCCATTTAGGAACTTCTGACTCAATTTAGCGTCGACCTTTACAGGTGCGTCTAAACCCCTTTGCACTTTGGACACGAGCTTCCTCGCTCTAACCCTTGCAGTTTACTAACTGTTTCTACCATAAGATACCTTAATTCTGTGTTCTTCCTTCTTAACCTCATTCCCACCACTTTGGAGTCGGCTGGTGATTTTTTATGATTGGTTACGATGATGAATTTGGTTTTGGTGCTAATTTTTATGGCCAGATGCCCTTTCTGCCGCCAAAGATTGAATTCTCTCTGTGGATTTTAAATGAAGAAGTTAATTTCGCTAATTTTGAAGAAAGCTCTGAAAATGATTCCATTTATTTGCACATTTATCAGGGTTTTTTCTCACATCTTGTCTTTTAGTTGATGTTTATCTGCAACTGAAGTATTTCCGTGCGATCAATGCTTATCCCAGTTATTTTTACACCACGGAAACCAATGTTTTCTCTCCCACGTTTTTCCTTCCAGTATTTCCCCTCCTGAAGGTTTATACTCTTGATTGAAAAGTTTTTTTTTCGAATTAATACTTAACTATTTTTCGAATTAATTATAATTAATACTTAATTAGTTTTTTTTACATTTCTCATGTTTTGCTTGACAAGCGGTAAAATACGAGGTGTGAATTTCTAGTCTCAATTTTTTGGTGTGTTGCAGTCGATTGTTTTTCATTTCCGTTATCTAAAGAATCAAAAACCTTATTATGTGAATTGTCTTTTAAAGCAATAGAAGAAACGAGATGTGTCAATAGCAAAGAACATGGGAGCAACATAGGGAGTGTCGTCGCCTTAAACTCTCATAACATGAAAAAGACAACTAATGACATATTGAAGTCTACGAAGATCGTCGTCCTGCGGGGGATTTATACCAATTCTTATGCCTTATTATAATCTGAAGTAATTGTTCCTCCAAGTGCGCAGTAAATTAATGCTTAATTCATCATCTGAGTTTAAGTAAGGGTGACAGGTGTCGTGAGATTCTGAAATCGGTTACTGGATGCGAATGAGACCAAGATCATTCTAATGGCTACATAGAAAATAATCTGAATAAGAATGTTGCGTGAGAGCTAAAACTAAAAAATGTTCGGAACGAAAGATATATCCTAAATTAGGGACGCCAACGTATTAAAAGCATGATCTTTGATAATGTTTTTGTGTTAGGACATTTCAAAAAATGCTAAGGATAATTATGTGGACATTGGGAACCGTTTAAGTTTCTCAGGGACTCTAAAAACCACAGGCCTTGTCTCAGAACACACTTTAAAAAACACTTAGGAAGAATGTAAGCACCAACTACGTTAAAGAATACAAATTTTCTTCGACTGATGAACTGGAATGTTAAGAGCAGAATTTCCAAAGGAAGCACCCCAAAGGTGGCCATTCTTTTGTATGTTATGGAAAGAGATACTTGATGCCCCTCTTAATGTCAATGACAGGACTCCAGGGTGCCATAAAGGATGCCTCATCATGACAGAGGGTCAGCGGAAGAAAGCCAAATGAAACGTGTTTTCTCATAGTAGTGTGTCTCAGAAATACGAGTGACGCCTGGAGATGCTACAATTAGCGTAGCAAATAATCAAGAATCGCGAACCTTTTTCTTGAATACAGCATGAGAAATATTTCCCACCCAACCCATATCTTAGGAGCACCGAGTCCTCTTTCATCAAAGAAAAATTAAACACGGAAGGAGTTCGAAATAGAGGCTCGGTATTTCTATGGGACTGTGTAAAACCAGTCCAACCGAAAAATCCACTTTTCCAATAGCCAAAAAATATTCCCAAATTCTTTTAGTATTGTGCTTTTTAAAGTGTGCCAATAATACAGTTCCATCATTGCATTTAGATGACTCTGCCGTGTATTTTCCCAAACTTTACCCTCATTGGATCTCCATGTTCAACTCTTAAAATTTTCAATTGAAGTTGAGCTTAATTGTAATTGACTCAAAGAAAAATGTTTTCAAACTGATCCCATTTATTTTCAATGTACAATAATAATACTAAATGGTGTGCATTATCGTATGTATATACTAAAAGTGAATTAGACGGTTATACGACATTTACCCTGCCGGGAAAAACGTAATTAAGATTTTTACGCTAAGGGTCCTATACTCAGAAAATGCGTTTAGAACATTTGGTATACTTTTTTTACGTAATCGCATTCGTATTGGGCATTAAATTAACTAAAATTTTAATACAGCAGTGCATTGCTGGAAGGTTTCTTTCGTAAAATATGCAGTCTAAAGTACACGTTAATGTTGCCCTGGAATTTGCTTTCTGAGACACCATATCTTCCTTGAGCTCACTTCTAAGTCAATTACGCAAGCACTTGGGGCGGCGATACAAATATTTTTTTTATTTTAACTAGTGTAACGGAAATGTAAAAAAGTCATCTCGAAATAAAAGTTTTGGACATTTGGAAAAAAAAAGTAAACGCTCGAATGTGTGAAACAATGTACGGATTTCTGAAGCCGAAATGTATATAAAGATAGGAAAGATTGAAGGAGTATCGAGAATTATCAAGGATATTACCCTACTAGTACAAACCAGCGTGAAATTTATCTTCTTATGAAACAACGCTATAGTTGTATTATCCTTGAAATAAGTCAAAAATGCAAATTAGTGAGATTAAAAAACGAAACTGTGCCTCATTTTACTAAGAGAAGTCTTATGGAACTTCTCACTTTTGGATCAACCAAATAAAATGTCTGAGGTCGAAACGAACCTCTTCAGAATCCATCATAAATTAAAATCAAAATCGATTCCCTCCAACATTCGGCGGAATCGCCCTTTTAGCTCGAATACCGGATTTAATTTTCCTCGCATCTAAGACGGCGCACACGTAAAACAGCAGTCGTAAGCAACCTGACAGTCTTTATCCCTTTAAATGCGCATTCCTCTCTTCTAAAAGTAATTGTGCACTTCGTTAGGGAGATCTTAATTAGTGTCTTTGCCATGAAGGAAGAATTTAAACACTCCCATTTTCATAACACCTCAATTTTACCGCAGAAAGTTATTCGTTATTAACCTTCAAACGGAAAGAAACTACAATTAAGCCGTTTAGCCCTTACCGGCGTTCGATTTCTCAGAAACCTCGAGCACTTCAGTATTTTCTCAGACTTATTAATCACGTCAGGAAAAATAAAGGGGTAGATAATCCCCTGATTCCTAGAAATTGGTAATCCGGAACTTCCTGTTTGTCTCCAAATGCGAGTTTTATCTGCCAATATATGGCTAATGGAGTGTTTTCAAAACCTCTTATCCTTTAGTTTACCTGGCGATTGAATCCGTTATTCATTAATACATTCAATAAATGAATAACGGATTCATTGTATCTGTTTATTCATATAATTTCAATCTAAAACTATTTAAAAATAAGCGAAGCGCAACATATGAGCGGCCACGATATCCATACTTGGGGCCTAAATGTTTCGCGCGCGGCCTTTCGATAAAAAACTTCCTCCATCCAGGCGTAGAGGACGCATCTCGAGGCAATACTCGACGAATGAAGGGTGCAATGATTATAAACATAATCAACAGGGTCAAGAGCCCGGCTTAAGTCGCGTCGCCTTTGCAGACTCAACAAAGAAACTGTGCCAAGGGGTAGATTTACGGTTTCTCCCCAAGACGCCTAGAAATAATTCATTCTTTCGAGGACCCAAAACATCGCCCCATGGATACCCGATCAGCAACGTTCCTTCTTTCTGCACCGTGGATGCGAAGTCGTATCTAGCAATCGGAAATTGCCGACCCATCGGCAAGCGCTAGCCAGCGTTTAAAACGAAGAACGAGAAAAGCTCCTCGAAGGCGGTTTGTAGCACTCACCCCCCCCCCCCCCCCCCCCCCCCCTTCTCCCTCCCCCCCCCAACACATCTCACCCCCCCCCCCCCCCCCCCCCCCTCGCCCCTTTTGTCTCTCCAACCCCCAAATTATTTCCCACTCCTTCCCCACACCCTTCACCCTCCCCACTCACTTTCCCTTTCTCTGCTCCGTCTGTGCCAATCGTTAAAATCTGGCCTCCTACCACCCCCACGCTTCCCCGTCTTACCCGGCCGTCTTACTTCCGCCCCCACCCCCGCCCGCCCCCGCTGCTTTAATCGATTTCATTTGCGCATGTGAAACTGTGGCTAACGCTAAGATGCACGGGACCGAAGAAGGTGGACTCCCACGCCGCCCTCATTCTATTTATTTAAAATATTTTCGGCCTACGTCGTTAAAAAGCGGAATGGAGGAAGAAAGGCGCGGGGGACGGGAGTGGAATTAAGAAGGGAGCGAAAAAGGGTTACGCCGCCCCCCCCTTGGCTCATTTGCTGGAAGTGCGCATCATTCCACGCCGACGTCAAATTTCGGAGAAGAATGGTTCGCATCGATTCGCGCGCTGTCTTCTGCCATCCAAGGACCGACGCTTCCTTTCTAAGGGCGAGGCTCTGTGTCTGCCAAATACATCTTAGGATATTCCCGAACGCCGTGCCGGTCGAAATACACGGCCGTGGGACGATTGAGAAACGCGGGCCCTTGCACGCGCTGCGATTAAGGATATGAGAATGCCACAACCGAAAGTGGATTTTCCCGCGGCCCGCTCCAAGGCTTTCCTTCGACGACGCACGAATCCACCCGGAGAATATTTTTCTATATGTAAAAGGAATAGAAACACCGCTGTATCAAAACGTTAAATGCCTCAAAAGGCAGGCAACCACGTGGAACCGGCTTATTCTAGGGAACCAGCATGGGGTACCTCCGAGGCTGCACTTCCTAAGCGGCAACTACGGCTTTTCGAGCAATTAAACTCAAAAGCATATTTTTCGTTGGGGGAATGATAAGCGTATGGCCGCGCGAACGTTAGCTCCGATCGGTCGATACCATTAGAGAGAGCAATGTACGCCAAAGAAATTGCCAAACGAGTTTCTTAAGGAACTCGGATGGGGATGGCGACCGTGCGGGGCGATACGCGGCATTGAAATCTCTGAAGCGGTGCGATGAGAACGTGCGACCGATGAAGAGTGAATTTGGCAGGATCTGTACTTCACGCGCACGAAAGCGTTTTCTAAGAAATGCTCCTTAGGATCGTTTGATTGAGTCTCCCTCAATAACAAGAGATCACTTCTTTAGAATAATAGAGGAATAAAGGAAAGGTCAATTTTACCGTGCCACGCAACTTTTCTTCTCGATATTTTCGTAGCGCCTTCACTATGCCAAGGGGAAGGAGTAAGTAAGAAAATAAATAGAAAATAAAACAAATAATACCGTATTTTCTGGTAGATAACCCGCGAGTTATCTATACAAAAAATACAGAAAAATGATAAAAATAACAGTGCGTGATATGGAAAATCTCGTGTCATTGAATATCTTGAATATTGAACTCGGAAACAAATGACTAAGCAATACACGTCATATATCGCGGAAGTCGCGGAATATATACTCACTTAATACTAGGGCAATTTTATTTCAACCAATATATTGTAAATGTTAACGTAATCAAACACTAGAGTAATTATGATAAATATTACAGTAGTGAAAAAAACATTGTCGTCGACATGATAACAATTTTGAAATGCGCGCTATCAACCCATTTATCACAGAAGAAATTTTTGAATTGCGTGTTATCTATACATTATCACAGTGAAGATATTTTTAAAATGCGTGTTATCTAGTAGGTGCGTGTTATTTACCAGAAAATACGGTAATAATAATACGACTTTATTCGGGCAAGATTGAGACTAACAAGTCTCATTTTACAACAAACCATTCGTCATATGAATTTTTAAAATATAGCTCGAAAAGGTGCAAAGGAGATAACTGCTTTGAGGATTTAAAAAAATAACTTAGCACTTATGAAATAAAACACTAAGGTAGGAAATCGCCCACAAGAAGGCGAGTGTGAAGAACTTGCCAATAATTAGAGCTAAAACCCAAAGAATGGGAGCAAGGTTGAAAGTATGTAGAGTGCGGTACCGTTGATGTTAAATATTTATTTCCTTTGTTTCTAATATATTCTTCTAGGAAGTTACGGCCCACTCAGTAAAATCTATAAACGAAGAAATAACTGAAGAAAATCCCCTAATATTTACAGAGCGACTATAATCAGATCCCTTTGAGGCAATGCTAAAAACAACCTTATGCGATAAACCTAAAACGATTTTCCAGGGCTGGAGAGTCATCCACTAACAGATTTCGAACTGACCCATTGTTAAACAGATTGAACTTCTTTGTTTTGCTCTTAATTATAAATTTGCGCCCATATAGTACGCGTGAATCTGCAGAAAGTAAATTCATTCAAAGAGCCATTTGTGGAAGCAAATTGGGAAGTGGATTCCAATGCTGATTGATATGAAAGCCTACAGAAGGGTTATTCGGCACGGAAGTTAAGGAAAAACTATCCCAGTATCCGTGATAGAAAAAGTAATCACTTGGAGTGTAGTTATCTTAATTTCTTCGAACTTAAGTAACGGTAATCCTTCTAAAGCGAGAACGGCTCGCCTAAGGGTTTTAAGCCTGAGGCTTCAGAGCTGTTAAATGAAATTAGGTGAAACAAAAAGTGCAAAGTGATCAGTCCACAGTAAAATATCGTATGTGACCTTATTAATAAGTGTTTGTAAAAAATGTAATACATAGAGCATTGATTAGGTGGAGGAATGTTAAGACAAAAAGTTTCGTCATTAAATATATTAAAATATAATTGTACTTCAAGTATTTGAGTAATTAATATACATTTCTTTGGCACTAACGGCCCTTATTTATCAATATTATTCCAACATAAATCAGTCAGCATTTCCCGAAGAAAGTACTGAAAATATTAGGAATTGGAGATCTCTAAATAAGTTTCAAATTTTTCTGAATATTATTGCTGCGGTTACATGAGGTGGTCGATGTTGGTTGTGAAATGAAGGTTGTTGATTTCGAAAGAACAAATCGAATCAATTTGTGAGAACATTTCAGCCATAGATAATGTTGTGTACTTGGATTTTTCTTACGCAGGAAGAATAAGAGAGCGAATCGAATTAGTACAAGTATATTTGTTGGAATTAGTTGAAATGGTTCGATGGTTATGAGTTTTTCCACGGTTCCAAAAGTGACAAAATTAGGTAACTCTGAAGAATTATACCTGCATCCACGATGTTGCGCTGAGGCAAACTTGAGCTTCTCCAGAAGAATCAAGAGAGTAAACTGAGGGTTATTTAAGAGGTATGAGTGGAAAAACTGGAGGGATAGTGCCCGTAATGACTGAATAATGAACGATTGTGAGGTGAAAGAAAGTTTGGATGAAAATTTTGAAGAGTGAAGTGCTATAGTAAGGATAACATGAGTACATAATGTCCAAGGTGTTGTAAGATGATAGTTCTAGGGCTTGCCTGTGTAGCCAAATGGGAAGCGCGTTCGCATATGATGAAAGTAATTCCGGGTTCGATTCCCGGTAGGGTTCCATATGTGCAAAATCACCTTAAATGTCGAAGCACTTTTTCATCCCACCGGTAAAGCCACTAACTGAGTGGCCATACAGGGAGAATAAGACCAAGTGGACTGTGGTGCAAAAGACCCCGTAGAAAAATGTCCATTGAGGAGTTAAAGGGATCTAAAAAAAGAAGAATATGTAAAAATATTTACAATGTCTAGAGAAGTATCCAAAGGCAGTAAAGTTCGCCTCCATATTATGAATTGACGAGAAAAGAATGTGCTCCATCAAAAGTAGTATGAATGATATGTATCTAAATGTTTGAATTATCTGTTAGAGGGTGAATACTTAATATTTGAGACAGAGATCTCTGTCGAGGAATCTGATTCTTGCAGATCTGAAACTCACATTCTATTTTTCAATTTCTCCGTGAATGGTTATTCTTGCTTAGTACATGTACGAGAAGGAGTATGGTACCTGGCTTTATCCTTCAACGTCTTTTTTGTCTATTTTTTCCTTCCCTTGCGGTTTAAACCTAGTGTCGCTTTCTGTTTATTCATGTTTGTCCGAAATGCACCTCACTGCTTTTCTTCTCCTTGGTTTGAATTAGTTCTCAAATCCTTTCTGTAGTGTAACTATGAGGTATCTCCATACATCTGTGTAAGCTTTATTAGATGTAAGTTATTAAATACCCGAAGCAACACACTCTATCTTCACGTAAAACACAAATTTCCGTGAAGGAAAATACCTTTACTGTTGTGCGTATTAAATCAATTAGATTGAGATCATAACTCTACTTTTATTATTCAAACTATACAGGAAGAGGGGTGAGAAACTGAGTTATGTCAGCTATACAAACTGTACTTCGGGAAGTTATCCCTGGAAAACGTCACAGATTTAAGTGAGGAATTTTCGAAATTTCTTTCGAATTTTCGAAAGGCGTGGCTTACTTCAAATATATCCATGGATGGACCTCTTCAGATGTATTCCTCAATCAACCTACAGTTTCTACACTTTTACATTCGCCAACAACAACAGAAGAAACTAAAAATGCGTTGCTTTCAAAATGAAAGAAAGTTCGGTTATTGGGAAAAATAAACACTTTCCGACTATAAATTCGGTTCGATCGAAGTGAATAAGAAAGGATAATTAACTTACCCTATGCGGACCTTTTTTACTTTCCGTCCTCCCCGTTTCCTTTTCAAATTCAAATGATGAGTTTAATTTCATGAAGGATCCTCCATCGAGAAAACTTAAAGTGAAATTGCATTAGAATTTTAATGGCTGGTAAATTGGTTTGAGGTGGATTATCTCGGTAATTTTTGAGAAGACCATCAAGCGTTTGAAACCGGCGTTATAAAAGGAAGAAAGATTGGGGAGTTGTAAATGCGTTCGATAATTCATCTATAAGATAGCAACGAGGAGCGAGTCAACGCTAGTCGGGAAGCGTCTCTTTCTTACGCGGAAAACTCCCTTAAAATAAGAAAGGTCTCGCACTTGTAAATAACTGACCGAATTTTGAATTTTTCCTTCACCTCCAAATTGTTTTGAATGTACGGATTGTGTACGGTCGGTCCAAGTACAGAGTATTTTCGCAGGGAACTGAAGCGACAACTCATAGACGTGCGATCTTATACTCAAACTATTGGCTTGGCAACTCTATATGAATTAACTGTTGTGATCAAGATTTCCGCACCATCTCTGTACTGATCGTTTAGCCCTGATTAATCTACTCCAGGAATTTTCTACTGCATCCTTCCTGAACGACCATCACACGCAACGGACTTTCCATATCAAAAACATCAGTTAATTAGAAATGATATTATATCAGTTGGTTTACCTTGGCTGTTAGTTCAAGAAAAAGGGGAGATAAAACCATCACCGCTAACTTAAGATTGTAACTTAAGTTTCCTTCCTTCATTCAGATAGCGATTTAAACGTTGATGAATGATATAAAGGAAGATGTTGGTTATCATTGAGTGGAAGAAAGGAAAGGAATTCTCGGGCATCCAAAGTTACTGAGAGGTAAAATCTCATGCGTGCGAATTCCAAGAGAATGAATGTTAACGTATTTCAAAAGCAACCTCTTCAAGATGAAAATAATTCCACAGGTCTAACAAACGTATAAAAATTTTAAATAATTTCTGAGGCAATTAATGAATACCTAACTAATCTCAATAGTTCTACAGAAAAATACGAGTATACGTAACGAGAATTTAAAGAAAGTTACTTTTACTCCAAAAACCGTTAGGAAATAGTTTAGCAATTTTAAAGAATAAATTATTCATCTAATAGTTTATGCTACAGAATTTTTCTAAACAATAATCGTAAAAAGTAGTTTCAGTGTTTTATTGCAGAATCATGAAATTGATCCATTACTATCCACCAATATCCCCTTTAGGCGAGTGATAGCGAATACTTTCATCGACGGTGTAGGATTAATTAATGATAGAAACCGTATCTAATTTCATTCATATAACGATAAATCTTAGATAATATCATGTTGTAGCTCTTATCTGTACATTTTTTGACAAGTGTTAAATGGAAGATGGGATTATCTAGTCCCAATTTCGCCCAATAAATACGTATTGCATTGTATAAATCTTGGCATTAATCTCCAATGTTTCTCTTGCGAAATTCCTAAAATACGAGTTTCACACATAACTGAGAGTAACCTTTCCCATGTTTCTGTTCATCATGGAATAATGAATCAAATTCATAGAGGGATATTTCGACGCCCTCATTTTTCATTCTTTAACTACATTCAAGGTATTTTTAAGACATTGTTTCGCTAATTATTTGTAGGGTCGGCCGTTGATTATTGTGATGATTATAAATGCATCTTTAGGCCAACTAGGAATACGATAACCGGACGGCGCTGAAGATGGGAAAAGTGGTTATCGCATCTGTTAAAAGCCGTCTATTAATGGCTGACTTTAACCGGACCCGCTACCTCCTTATTCTGATAGCTACTCATCATCATGCTGTGTGAACACCAATGAATGTGGGAACTGGGAATGAATAGGACAGAATCATATTGTTGATGGTTTCTGGAGTTCTTTTGAATTGCAATTATATAAGATGTCAAACCGCAATATAAATATATTTTAACAAGCTCGGTGGAAATAGAAATAAAAGAAGGAAAGAAATAATGGTTTTGTGGAGGAGAAAAATACTGATTTTTTTATATCACAGAAAAAAGGTTTCCACTCCAGGAAAACAAAGAGAAAAGCGGAGATTTCTTCAGTGGAAATAAAGATAAAAGAAGGAAAGAAATAATGGTTTTGTGGAGGAGAAAAATACTGATTTTTTTATATCACAGAAAAAATGTTTCCACTCCAGGAAAACGCCCACAAAGAGAGGGGATGAGAAAAACCCGCGAAAGTTGTAGGAGAGAGTGAAAGAAAAAGAGAGAGATAGATTAAGTAAAGGATAATAAAAGATTCAAAAGTAGAAATCGTGTACAATAAAGATCAGAGTATCAGAATAATTATTCTTTGCCAATGAAGGTTGAATTTAACAGAAATTTAAATTTAGTGCATAGTGTGAACATTGGATTCAATTTAGTGCATAGTGTGAACATTGGATTCATATTCAGATGCATTCGTGACAAGTAAATAAAATATAAAATTACAAGGAAGATCGTCTTTTTGTTTGAACATTATAGCAAAAAATACACCCCAAGCTTCTCTTACGCCTGGAATCACCGCAAATGGAATTGGAATGATTGGGATTCAAGTGGAATCGGTAGAGACTCGAATGTAGACTACACCTAAACGATATGGATCAGAAAGGGCGGCGGTTTCTGGGAATGAATACAATACCACAGAGGTTCAAGATTGGAACCCTTTTTAAAATTTGGATACTCCAAACCCCCTGTAATTATTCCATTGCAATTATTTGCCTAAGGATCGTTAACGAAAAAATCGAAATCTTGAAGGGGATAATGGATAAAATATGTTTATGAAAAAATTAATTTGTGAATATTTTTTCTACTGAGGAAAGTTTTTTGGTATTTACGAAATCATCATCCACCTTCATTTAATTGTTAATGCCTTTCCAAAAAGGATTCAATTAGAAATTTTGTTTGGGTTCAATGGGAAATTCTCGCTAACTATTGCGAATAAAAGCCTTCTGGGAATAATTAAGGAAGACTTCTGAATTATCTTTTCTATAAATTGCGGGAATTTTAAGAAATTCTTTATAAAGGGACTGTTACATAGTGTGTGTAACATTTTCCAGTAATACGATAATTAAGGACTTAATTTCATTGGTATTGAAAGAGTAATTGCTTGATGAATTTTGGTTTAATTATATTCTTTTTTTTTTCATTTGTATTCTTATTTTGAAAGAAAGGTGTAAATTAAGTGGATACAACACCATGGAAACCTGAAACCCGCATTTTTACATATCTTTTATCCAAAAAGATAGATAGTTTGATTAACTTTTGATATAACCACCATCCCGTTCGTCGCTTCAAATCATTTACAGACTCTATTAATCAGAGTTAAAGATATATTTTCTCCTTTCACATCTATAGAAAGGTCAATGGTAAAGAATACGGCGATAATTATTGAGAATGAAGTATGTTTGCCTTGAAAGACAACGAATCTCTATGAATTGGTAATTTTCGGGTAAATTTACATTTCAACAATTTTTATTCCATCACAGAATAATTTACTCACACGACCTAAGTTTCGAGATAGCTGCTGCGGCAGGTAATCCACGTGTAGATGTTTTCATCGCCCCTGTTTGCATTACTATTCACATCGTCATTCAAATACTTGAGGAACATAACTTTACGTACACTACAACGGCTTCTCCTCACCTCATTAACGTGTTCCCCAATCAACCGTCCGATCCGCATTACCCATTTATACCTCTCACCCCATCTATAGTTTGGAGATTTATGTATACACTGTGGCTGTGTAACAGTAACCTGCAGTAATTAGCAGCTGAAAACATGGACTGTAGCATCATTGAATCGATGTCCAATACAATCCTAATCTAAGCCCTACATACATAAATACGGCCCTGCTACCATGTACTGTTGAATGGAATATTTTTCATTTGCCTTTTGGTACAGGAGAGAGAAGAATGTATCTTTCATTCACTTTTATCTCAGTTTTTTCATGGCTTTGATAATATAAAAGTGACTGACGTACAAGTTATGCTGAATAATGACATTGATTAATGTCTCTCCGTTTTTAATGTTATGAAAATGTTACTTATAGAGTCATTGTGCTTCATTTATGTGGACTTGTCCCGCTTATAGCATTCTGTCTCAGTGAGAAAAACAATGGCAAACTGCCTCACTCCTAATTTTGCCTAGTCGCCACAGCCCCCTCCACAAAGCTTTTCGTTGCTTATGGTGGAGAGACTAGGTTCAAACCAGCCATCAGGCTGACGACTGTATAGACATAAATATAACATATATAATTCTGTAGAGACTCGAATGTAGAATACACCTAAACGATAGGGACCAGGAATGGCGGCTAGGATCAATAATATAAATTATTTACAAGTATGATTTATTCACATACATTTATAATATATGTAGCCATATAAAATTGTTCCGTTACCTTAGAGATTTCTATCCCCAATTTAATTCAGATTGGTTTCACCGTACATCTTTAAAAGAAAAAAATCGATAAAATAAACACAACAAAATTAAAATGGTATAAAGTTTATTATTTCTCAAGTTCTAATTTCTAGAAGAGAAAAATGAATGAAAAATTATTCATGAAAAACTCCGTCAGAAACGGCGTGTAAATTTGATAAACTTTCGTTCTCAAGGAAAAAAACTTGTGAGGAGTCAACTGTAGCAATCGCCTGTACACACATAACATATCACAAATTTACGATCACTACATCTGTAGGGTTTAACTTCAGGTGAAGGCCAATCTATGCGAAATGATTTGAGTTGTCGAAGCACTTACAAAAATAATAATTAGCGCCAAGACCCTATGAGAAGATGACCAGCTTACGGGACGAAAGCCGTGTAGTGGAAAGGCTCGTCCATTTAGATGGATCATTTCCCTGCGGCTATTCTCTTTCGATACTGAACATGAGCACACACTGGTGCTGCTTCAGTAATTGGCGTTGTGTCAGCTTTCCGCCGAGAACCTCTATCCTAGCGCCATTTCTTGCGTAGAAAGCTTTTCTAGGCGGAAGCTTCGCCTCGAGCATTGAAGCGTGCCCACGGACAGACAATCACGTTTTCTACAAACCGAACGTCCTTTACCTCCTCTGTTTGCTCTAGCTTACATTTTGTTTTCCTCCTCTTCTTTGGATTATTGTTCTTATTCATAGATTTTAACATATTGGCAGCGCAACAAAGTTTTCCACAAACTCTTCGTGTACAGGGCACAAAAAGTGGTTAGGTATGAGATGGTTTCCGTCAACGTATACATGTCGAAAGTATACCTATATATACAAATGATAGCAATGATGAGCTTTTCATTTCAAATTTTCAAACGAATCTAGGAAATAGGTTATCCGAGTGATACAAAAGCGGCTTAACTTAAAATGCGCTTATGAATTCTGAGCAGATCTTTGGGGAGTGAAGCTTCTTTGCTTCGGATAAACGCACACCGAATATTAGAGAGTAAACAGTGAATCGATGCATCGCAACAAGACCATAAACCAACAGAGGAAACCAAAATCCATTGCATTTTTACTTATTTGGATCACACTTTTGACGGTAAATGATAAGGAAAGCTACTGCTCAAAATTCACAAAATATAGAGACATATTTGATCATAGAAATATATAAAAATATAGAGAAATATTTGATCAGGCGAGAGTTGAGACGTTGAAGTCTCAACTTACGCTTGATCTAAAAAATCATTGAAAGGAAAAACTAAGCATTCACCTTAAAGGGATAAATATGCGAAGGAAAATGAGAGAAAGAATGGTTTTGCGGAGTAAAATTGTCGCAAGATAGTGAAATAAACGTATCTTAAACACAGGAGATTCTAGTGCACATATTTTTATCCAATTTGAGAGTGTGGGGTAAAAGTCAGAACTCTAAATATGCTAAAGATGCCTTTTAACTGCATTGGCTGTGCATTTGTAAAGTACGGAGAGCATTATTTTGATATTTTCTGAACACCCGCTCTTTTCCTTAAGTGCTTCTTCCTAACTTCTTACTAAATACCTTCCTTCCTTACTACCCACTGACCACAGTGGTAGACAATGGCCTGCGTAATTATTCATTGGCATAGGATGAGATTTCTTGAATAACTACACTTGCTCTACTCTCAGACGCAGGTTTGGAATCCTTGAAAGAAAGGAGATTACTGGGTTGCGATTGCTTGATATATTCAGAGAAAGTATGTACATTTCCGAAAGATGTAATCGGTGTTATGCGACCATCACACTTCATCGGCCGATCCGACAATGAGCATAAGGCAGGAGAAATATATTCTAAGAAAGTCGTTGTAAGAACTCATTCTATTCGCGAACGATACGCGATAATAACAAGCTCAATCAGGGTACTAATCTAGATGTAAATGCACTTCTGTCAAAAATCAAAATAACGTAAGAAGCACGAAGAGAACTTCCTATTTTATTTCCATCTGGAAAATTTTATGGTGTTGAATATATGCTTATAACGAACTCTTTAATGTCCTGTTTTCATGGTCGATGTGAAAATTGAGATATAGTATCATACTCATGTTGGTTGGTACAATTATGATTAATATTTCTGGTACATAACTGTTTGTTAAACATTTTTTATTCGAAGCGTTAGCTGTTTTTGATTTACACATATCGGAGAAGGGGTTATTTTTTGTATTCATTATTCAATTTCTGCTCCCTGTATTTTATTGTTTAGTGTTCGCTAAAAAGGGTTGGAATTTTTCGTACCATGACATGATATATCTTAGTGTACGCTTTTACTTTTTTTTCTATTCAAGTTCATCGAAAATTAATCCATTTGCATTTAAAAGTTTAGTATTACCATCAGTCAGTTTCGCTGGTTTTTCCCTCCACATTCTATTGGGTATTTTCTTTATCTAAATCTAACTAAACTCCATATCCAAAGTGTTTCAGATAGATTTTTAAATATATATCATATATCTGCTTCTCTTCCTTTAATCTCTTCTGTATTTACATCTAAATAAATTCCCAACAAGCCGCCCTTCGGAATGCTTGCAGAAATTCCATCATTTACTATGATTATTATGATGACGATGGGTTACGTAGAAACCTTTCAATCTCAATCTCGCCCTAATTAAGCCGTGATCTAATTTAGCTTCATAGAAGAACACAAGGTTCCGCTCTCATCGCACACACTATTTACTTTCAGATTTTTAACGCGTCGCTTTTACGTATTTACTTAATTTAAATTTTGCGTTACATAATTTACATAACGCAAAACTCAATTGGAAACGAAAATTGGGTTGTTGGTGGAAGCGTCTAAATAACCGCAGTTACGAAATTCCGTGAATTTGTTTTCCTTTACTAAAATTGGACATTATACAGCATCGCTAAATCTAGAAGATTTTCAACTGGAACAGCAAAGGAAGCAGGGATGCAAAATAGCTGCATTTATTAGAATTAATGAAGAAAACAAAGATATTACGCGATGTGTGACTTTCTTAAGAAAAACGAGAGTAAATTTTGAAAACTAACGGAGTGTTAACACCGATAACATGTACTCGTAACTCTGCCAAAGAATTATTCGAATGTGCACGTGCGGATGACGGATATACGAATAACAAAACGAAATGAATTTGCTCGATCTTACTCACGAATTAATGTGTGTTGTTGTTTCAGGTATTGTTTATGAATTAATAAAAGGGTAATATAGCATACAGAAATGTTATTGTTCACAAATATGACTCCGAATGGAATTGCCCTTCGTAAGTAAAGAAATCACTGTACAATATTCGTGCATACAAATTCAAATTTCCAACTTTCTCTTCTTAATTAATACACTTGGCTCAAATTCAGTAGCAAAATAATCTAATACCTATTGTTTAATCTCTTTCCACTTTAATTTTCTTCCGCGAACAGCTAGAAGCATTACAAATGTTATCATTACTATTAATATGAGATATAGGCGCAGTTAGACGGACGTTAGGTAGATGCATAATTAGGAGAGAAGTTTCCCGATGAGAAAACAGACATTGAAAAAGGAGCTCTGACTAACAGGACTAGGACTCGAACCTTAATTTACTCTCCGGGCGGCTGCTCTAACCAATTATGTATCTTAAAGGAACGCTTAGACCTGCCGTTCGAGAGACTGTGCGAAAGGTCCTGTCGGACTTCTTCCATGTCCGCTTTTTCTTGGAAACTATCTTAGACGCAACCCTTTACGAGCAAAGTTATCCATATCCCTTTTCTATGAGGGGACGATAACAATGTAATTGGCACTTGGAATAAGTCGGGAGGGAAACCCCCCAAACATCTCACAGAAAGTTATAACATCTGTATAATTATCATATTGCTCACCACTTAAAAATTTACGAAGTTCCACCAGGCATTTAATTACAGAAACAGTAAATGGGAAAAATGTAAAAACACTTGTAAAGTATAATATCTTACGTGACTATTAGATGCACTGTAAACATTGTTCTTGTTCCCCACTAAGTATTTGGGATACATTTCTCAAATGTATGTTGGAGAGTGAAAACTGGAGAGAATTTCAGTCTCGGAAGGTCTTTCGATATTTATGAACCGGAGACGGACGGTAACAGCCGAATTCTTGAGGTGAAGAAATGAAACTGCCTCCTCACGCATAACTGCCAGATTTGTGGACGAGAATAGGTAAGAAAGCGGTGTTAACAGGGGAATTCCAGTGCACATGAGCGTAACGAGAGTTAAAAGACGTGGGAACATTTACGGCTCCCTTCCACGAAAGAAACCCAGCCTCCATTTCTTAAAGGTAGTCAGTGATATTCTGCTTTTCTTTATCGATTTGTATTCGGGAATTAGAAAAGGTGCAGCGAAAGGCGATACGTTTTGTGAATAATTGCAGCGATGAATCAGTTAGCGTTACTTAAGTGCATCAGAACGCAGGATGGAAATCTTGAGAAGTTAGAAGAATTCAACAAAGGATTAATTAACTGGATAAATTTAGAGAAAGCCCGTTCAGAGATTATGTAGCCGATACAATGCGTTCACCATGCCTTTCCGATACTGCTAGAGGGAATAGGGAAATTGATGCTAGAACGAATCGATTCAAGAATTCAATTTTTCCGCGAACAACAGGCAAAAGTAATATATTAGGGAAGTAGAGACATGGTACAAGCACCCCCTGCCACACACCGAAAGGAGGCTTGCAGGGTACTTACATAGACATAAACATAGACATCGATCTCTTGCATACTCCCTGTCTCCATGGACCGTCTTTACTTACAAATAAAGAAGAGCAATTTGGTTTGAACCACATGATTCCGGCCGGCTTTCTTCACCGCCCACCCACGCATTTGCCGTGCTCCGATTTCCCGCATTTGAAGATCAGTTTATAAGCGAAACCAAATATTCACGACGTTCGCATTTCGTGATACTGCATTTTCGTCTTCTCTCGTTAAACCGAATGTATTCCTCAGGTCTGTCTCTTCACACCGCGTGATATCGCATATCACAGCCATCGCGATGCGAAAATATAAGGCAGCAGATTTCCAATCTCCCCCCTTTTAGATTCAATGCTAATGGCGATGATGAGTGAAATGTGTGGTGTGCTTTGATGCTGGGCTTCTGTTGACCCACAATTGAATACGATCCGCAAAAGAGATGAGCTTGGCGATGACAGCGATGAAATCGAGAAGTAACGTTGATGATGGACTTCTGCATATGAACAATGTAGTGAGGTGGTTATCAAGGGTGCTCATCTATCCAACTCGCGTATTACGAACCCCCGGATTCAGGGATCCATCCTTTGATTAGCCTAAATTAATTGTTTAAATTTGAATGAGTAAACTGTCCTCATAGTCGGGGCCGGATTTAATCTGCGAAAGGCACAAAGATCAGATTGAGGCTCTCAATTAGGAACTATGAGTAAATATTCGAATTTCTTTATAAAGTACATACATCCCACAGAAATCTCAGTTCCTTCACTACAGCGAGAATAAACAAGTAATATTATGCATTATAATACATAGTACTTCTATCGAAATGTTATTTATTTATTTTCTATAGAAATATTATTATTTAAATACATATATTTATATAGAA
>KZ308830.1:0-15330 GCA_000376725.2 Ladona fulva
CATGGAAAGACTCCAGGAAAGACGAGTTGGGTGAAATGCGTGTGAAGTGCTAACTGAAGGCCTTGCACGAAGAAGGGCCGAGAATGAATAATTTTGAATTCCATAACGTAACATTGTATCATAAGAAGTACCACGTACCACTTTCGCCCAGGCAGGAAACACTCCCCTTCAGAGGATACACCCTCAGCTCAAGGAACTACTAAGTTTTCGTCAACCAATAAAGGTTCGGCAACCATATCTTGATGAATGAAATATTTGTCATTTATCTTTTGGTACGGGATAGAGAAAAATATATATGTTGCTTACTTTTGTCTCAGTCTTGTTCATGGCTGTAATGATATGAAAGCTACTGAGGAATGAGTCATGCTGAATAATAGTAGCTTAAGGTTTCTTCTTTTTTAATGCTACGAAAAGTGCTACTCATAGAGTCATTGTACTTCACTAACGTAGGCTTGTTCTGCTTATAGCATTCTGGCTCAGTGAGTAAACTACCTCACTCCTCATCTTACCTAGTAAGCCTCATTTCTCTCTCCTAGCTCTTCGTAACTGCTGGTAGAGGGGTTGAGGTCCCGACTGGCCTTCGAGCTGAATATTCACAGACAACCGATATCTTAACTGAAAATTTATTCTTTCTTTTGTCTGTCTATATTTGTAAATTTATTTATTCAATCAAACCCAACCTAGTGTATCTCGCGCAGCTGTGGAAAGAGCAAAGAAATTTGCTGGAGAATTGACGGAAAGTTCTACGAAGAACAACCTAATAAATGGCGGATGATTTTTTACCACTTTTCCGGTGCAATAAATATGGGATTTCCTCCTGGTGAACTGGGAGTGCTTCTAACTTTACCAGGAGCTACTGCTGTGGGTTTCTTTGTTGAATTGAGTCTCTCGACTCATTACATTGACTATCTTGACTGTTTCATTGGCGAATGCACTACGGTACAAATGGATGTGCTAAAATTAATTGCGAATAACTTTCACTCAATAAAAGAATAATGCTCTACGTTTTCATTTTTGAAACCCTTTTTTCTGATTTGTAAGTAAAATTCAATGTAATTTAACATGTTACTTTTAAAGGGTGATCATAGTAGCTAGTTTTCGACGCAACTTACTATAGCCATTCACAAAAATCATACAACTTGTTCTCTGATATTTTTTCGATATCCTTGCTTGATTCTGCATGGTTAAAACGAGAGCATTCTGCTCGTAAAATTTTTATTCTACTAACTTTGGTAACTTTTTCAAAATGTTAAAATACATAAACTCACAATTGCCTACTGCAAGAAACTATACATGCATTCCATTCAATATTTTGTTTTTTTCCTTCTAATGCTATAGCCGTCTCTTTGGATTTCCTCATTTTCTCAACAAACCCTGTATATTTTTCATCATTTACCATAATAACGCGAAATAAAGTCCAAAATAAAATGTTAAAATAAAACAAATCGTTCTTAATTCGTATTTTACAATCCTACCTTTTGGTTTGCATTATTTTTCATCACAAGGCATGAGAAATAGCTTTCTAAATGTTTCATAACGTTTACATTTCATTCACACCCCCTTTTCACATAAAATATTTCCCTGGCTGTGATCAGAGTCGTTTGATAAATATGGGATTCTCTAAAAGAATATCGCAAATGACCAAAAGGTCCCAAATATGCAACCGGGAAGCGTAAAGTTGGCTCCAGAAAGTCTTATTTTCGAAAAACTCAAGGAAAAAATTTAACATCTTGGCAATAATGGCAAATTTCTACTAAGAATTTTCATTGTAAAGAAAAGCTGCCACAAAAAGAAAATTTTTTAGCTTCGGTACCAAATCAGAAAAAAAAAACATTCAGAATGTCTTACATTGCGGCGATAAGAGCTTAAAACTATGAATCGTTTCGTATTTTTTGGCTCAAAATTCAGCATGATAAGAATTTATCACGTAAATTCAATTCAAACGTTCTCATTGATCTAATTACGTGAAATGGATACACGTTCACTTCAGTATTCCATTGATTTCTCAGTTTGCGAACGTATTTTTTCCGATTAGCGAACCTTTTTATTTCGTTATTTACGGTCAGTTTCCTCTCCACGGCGTGAATAAAATTACTGAATAAAAAAGTTTTGCTTTCTCCCACGGAATCCTCGACCGTTTCATTAGATTCCCATAAAGAACACCTCCGCCAAGTTGGGATATTTAATAACAAATGAAATGATAAAATACTTCCTCAACAGGAAATTTTATATGAACCACCTGTTTATGCGATTGATCACCATTCTCAGATGCCTGGTGGGAGAATGATGAACGTTATCAATAGCCAAAAACAGGTTTTCCGTTTCAAATTTCCTGTTGAAGTTGTACTTTATCCTCTATACTTGTTGTGACGACGAACTTCAACAAAATCAAGGCCGCATCGGTTGAATTTTAGCAAGATTCACAATACCTCCTCCCGGAATGCCATGGTTGATATGACAACCATAAAAGTTAAATATGACAACCCTAAAAATCTATGGTAATAATAATAGTGACTATTGTAAATGTTTCTTCGAGGAAATTTTGAGTCCATGTATAAATTACGGTCCAACTACCATGTCACGAAGAATGGAATATTTTTCATTTGACTTTTGGAACAGGATTGAGAAAAATAAATCTTTTATTAATTTTTATCTCGGTTTTGTTCGTGGCTGTGATAATATGGAAGCTACTGAGGTATGAGTGATGATGAAAAGTGACATTAATAAATGGCCTCTCCTTTTTGAATGCTATGAAAAGTCCCGCTTGTAAAGTCATTGTGATTCTCTTAAGGAGACTTAATTTCCGCTCATAGTATTCTGACTCAATGAGGAAAGCAATGGCAAACTACTTCACTCCTCATTTTGCCTAGTCGCCTCAGTCCCATCTCCGAGGCTTTTCGTTGCTTATGGTGGAGGGATGAGGTTCAAATCAGCCAATTTTTTATATTACATGCTCATATTTTTATTTGTATGTGTAAGGATTCTGGTGAATTGTCCCAGTTGATTGTGAAATTAACATGGCGTTTGTGGTAATTTCGGATTATTTCGTGAACTATAGCTGTGTAAAATGTAATTTAGCGTGGTTTGTAAACTATTGTAGTTGTTAAAAACTAAGGTTCTGTAGTTGTCTGTATAGAATCTTTGTTACACTCTTTTTGCTCCCTGTACATCGTGGTGTGGGTTAGCGTCGCCAACTGATATTGCGTCTAACTGCGGCGGCGTGCACACTAAATAAAAATCTCTAACATTCTCACGTTTAATATTTGATGGCCGTTTCTCTTTTCTCGGAGATTCCGCTAACGTGCTCTGGGAAAAAACGCAGGGGAGATGCAAATAAAAGAATCACGCCTCGTTCCAATTTATTCATCTCCCGTTTTCTCTCTTCCGGATTTATGTTCCGTCTCGCTTTCATATCATTTCTCCCATCAAAGTCGAAGATCTAGCCGTCTCTTCGCCATGTTCTAGAAAACGACTCCAATCTTTTCTTTATTAACACGCTTTCTCCGACCAATTCGTGATCAAAATTTTACTATTTGACCCACAATTGGAATTTCAACCGTCGATCCTCCTTTCCCTGTACTTTCGTCGATGATTCGTCATAATTTGGATAACCTGGACTTCTGCGAAAAGAAATCAATTGTTAATGATTATTCGTACAGCTTCCGAGGAAAAAACTTACAATTGGCAACAGTAGACTCAGAGAAATATCTTGAAGTAACTCTCAAGAATAATTTAACACGGAGTACCCACATCGGTAATAAATATGTAAGGGCACTTAAGAAATTCGGATTCGCGAAAAGAAATTTCGTGGGCAAAGTGATTTTGTGTTATTTAGGTCTCAATTTGAGATTGAGATGTATGGGATTCTACGAAAAGTTTTATATTTGAGAATTAGAAAAAGTATAGCGAAAGGCGATACATTTCGTGAACAATTGCTACTGTAAATCAGTGAGCGTCACTCAGATGCTTCAAGACGCAGGATTGGAAACTTAAAAAAAGAAGATTTAAGCAAAGGCTAATAACTTCAGAGTAAGTACTTTCTTAGAAGATGTAGCCGATGTTATGCGTCCCCCCTGTTTCATAGGCCTCTTTGATACGGCGAGAAAAAATCAGAGAAATAGATGGTACAACTACTCGTTTCAACGATTCAATTTTTCCCCGAACGATACGCGAAAGTGATCGATTATAGAAGTAGGGTCACGGTGGTTGCACCCCCTGCCACAAGCCGAAAGGCGGCTTGCAGGGTACATATGCAGATGTAAATGTCGTGGTGATAAGAAAGCTACTGAAGTATGGGTGTTGCTGAATAATTAATTTTGGTCAGTATCAATCTAATCCTATGAACAGAGTATTCATAGAGTAATTGTACTGAACATGTGTGGATGTTTACCACTCTGAATGCTTACCTAACGAGGAAAGCAAAAGCAAACTACCTCACTCCCTACCTTCCCGATGAAGTCTCATTACCTCCACAAAAAAAAACGATTGCCGATGGTGGAGAGTTCGAGATTCTTTAACCTGAATACTTTCCAGACACTTGCATAGCTGATAAATGTCCTAGCCAACACGGATGGACTAGCCTATCGTAGGACTAATTCAAAAACCTTTAAGTGATATTAGATTTTAAAATACGATTAAGATACGATTTCCAAAATGGATGTCAAATGATTGTTGATGTTTTTAACGAATAATGTCCCCACTGTCGACTTCAGAATCTGTTTGTAATTCATATATACGCAATTAAAGCCTTCGATGTCTTAGATGAATCAAGTAACTAAATGTCAAGCAAGAAAGGAAAACAATTTAGCGCATACCCAATTCGCTTACGCAACGACCTTGTGAATGAATGCCTTTCGGACTATTTCCAGTACCGACTCCGTCAAGAAGAGGGCAAGCAAACGGGTTTGAAGATGATGAAGGCTGAATGGACATCAGAAATGCTCGAAGAATGACTTCAGATGAGAATAGATTTGTTTGATACAATGGCACTTCAAAGAAGAACTCTTTGCATGTAATGTTAATAACTGATTATAGAAATACAATTTCTCTATCGACAAAAAAAAATAATTTCTTNGCTCTTCGTAACTGCTGGTAGGGGGGTTGAGGTCCCGACTGGCCTTCGAGCTGAATACTTCACGGACAACCGATATCTTAACTGAAAGTTTATCCTTTCTTTTGTCTGTCTATGGTTGTAAATTTGTTTATTCGATCAAACCCAACCTAATGCATCTTACACAGCTCTGAAAAGAGCAAAAAAATGTGCTGAAGAATTGACGGAAATTTCTACAAAGAACAACCTTATAAATGGCGGATGATTTTTTACCACTTTGGCTTAACCAGGAACTACTGCTGTGGGTTTCTTTGTTGAATTGAGTCTCTCGACTCATTACATTGACTATCTTGACTGTTACATTGGCGAATGCACTACGTTACAAAAGGATGTGCTCAAATTAATTGCGAATAACTTTCACCCAATAAAAGAATAATGCTCTACGTTTTCATTTTCGAAACCCTTTTTTCTGATTTGTAAGTAAAATTCAATGTAATTTAACATGTTACTTTTAAAGGGTGATCATAGTAGCTAGTTTTCGACGCAACTTACTATAGCCATTCACAAAAATCATACAACTTGTTCTCTGATATTTTTTTGATATCCTTGCTTGATTCTGCATGGTTAAAACGAGAGCATTCTGCTCGTAAAATTTTTATTCTACAATTAAACTTTGGTAACTTTTTCAAAATGTTAAAATACATAAACTCACAATTGCCTACTGCAAGAAACTATACACGCATTCCATTCAATATTTTGTTTTTTTCCTCCTAATGCCGTCTCTTTGGATTTCCTCATTTTCTCAACAAACCCTGTATATTTTTCATCATTTACCATAATAACGCGAAATAAAGTCCAAAATAAAATGTTAAAATAAAACAAATCGTTCTTAATTCGTATTTTACAATCCTACCTTTTGGTTTGCATTATTTTTCATCACAAGGCATGAGAAATAGCTTTCTAAATGTTTCATAACGTATACATTTCATTCACACCCCCTTTTCACATAAAATATTTCCCTGGCTGTGATCAGAGTCGTTTGATAAATATGGGATTCTCTAAAAGAATATCGCAAATGACCAAAAGGTCCCAAATATGCAACCGGGAAGCGTAAAGTTGGCTCCAGAAAGTCTTATTTTCGAAAAACTCAAGGAAAAAATTTAACATCTCGGCAATAATGGCAAATTTCTACTAAGAATTTTCATTGTAAAGAAAAGCTGCCACAAAAAGAAAATTTTTTAGCTTCGGTACCAAATCAGAAAAAAAACATTCAGAATGTCTTACATTGCGGCGATAAGAGCTTAAAACTATGAATCGTTTCGTATTTTTTGGCCCAAAATTCAGCTTGAGAAGAATTTATCACGTAAATTCAATTCAAACGTTCTCATTGATCTAATTACGTGAAATGGATTCACTTTCACTTCAGTATTCCATTCATTTCTCAGTTTGCGAACGTATTTTTTCCGATTAGCGAATCTTTTTATTTCGTTATTTACGGTCAGTTTCCTCTCCACGGCGTGAATAAAATTACTGAATAAAAAAGTTTTGCTTTCTCCCACGGAATCCTCGACCGTTTCATTAGATTCCCATAAAGAACACCTCCGCCAAGTTGGGATATTTAATAACAAATGAAATGATAAAATACTTCCTCAACAGGAAATTTTATATGAACCACCTGTTTATGCGATTGATCACCATTCTCAGATGCCTGGTGGGAGAATGATGAACGTTATCAATAGCCAAAAACAGGTTTTCCGTTTCAAATTTCCTGTTGAAGTTGTACTTTATCCTCTATACTTGTTGTGACGACGAACTTCAACAAAATCAAGGCCGCATCGGTTGAATTTTAGCAAGATTCACAATACCTCCTCCCGGAATGCCATGGTTGATATGACAACCATAAAAGTTAAATATGACAACCCTAAAAATCTATGGTAATAATAATAGTGACTATTGTAAATGTTTCTTCGAGGAAATTTTGAGTCCATGTATAAATTACGGTCCAACTACCATGTCACGAAGAATGGAATATTTTTCATTTGACTTTTGGAACAGGATTGAGAAAAATAAATCTTTTATTAATTTTTATCTCGGTTTTGTTCGTGGCTGTGATAATATGGAAGCTACTGAGGTATGAGTGATGATGAAAAGTGACATTAATAAATGGCCTCTCCTTTTTGAATGCTATGAAAAGTCCCGCTTGTAAAGTCATTGTGATTCTCTTAAGGAGACTTAATTTCCGCTCATAGTATTCTGACTCAATGAGGAAAGCAATGGCAAACTACTTCACTCCTCATTTTGCCTAGTCGCCTCAGTCCCATCTCCGAGGCTTTTCGTTGCTTATGGTGGAGGGATGAGGTTCAAATCAGCCAATTTTTTATATTACATGCTCATATTTTTATTTGTATGTGTAAGGATTCTGGTGAATTGTCCCAGTTGATTGTGAAATTAACATGGCGTTTGTGGTAATTTCGGATTATTTCGTGAACTATAGCTGTGTAAAATGTAATTTAGCGTGGTTTGTAAACTATTGTAGTTGTTAAAAACTAAGGTTCTGTAGTTGTCTGTATAGAATCTTTGTTACACTCTTTTTGCTCCCTGTACATCGTGGTGTGGGTTAGCGTCGCCAACTGATATTGCGTCTAACTGCGGCGGCGTGCACACTAAATAAAAATCTCTAACATTCTCACGTTTAATATTTGATGGCCGTTTCTCTTTTCTCGGAGATTCCGCTAACGTGCTCTGGGAAAAAACGCAGGGGAGATGCAAATAAAAGAATCACGCCTCGTTCCAATTTATTCATCTCCCGTTTTCTCTCTTCCGGATTTATGTTCCGTCTCGCTTTCATATCATTTCTCCCATCAAAGTCGAAGATCTAGCCGTCTCTTCGCCATGTTCTAGAAAACGACTCCAATCTTTTCTTTATTAACACGCTTTCTCCGACCAATTCGTGATCAAAATTTTACTATTTGACCCACAATTGGAATTTCAACCGTCGATCCTCCTTTCCCTGTACTTTCGTCGATGATTCGTCATAATTTGGATAACCTGGACTTCTGCGAAAAGAAATCAATTGTTAATGATTATTCGTACAGCTTCCGAGGAAAAAACTTACAATTGGCAACAGTAGACTCAGAGAAATATCTTGAAGTAACTCTCAAGAATAATTTAACACGGAGTACCCACATCGGTAATAAATATGTAAGGGCACTTAAGAAATTCGGATTCGCGAAAAGAAATTTCGTGGGCAAAGTGATTTTGTGTTATTTAGGTCTCAATTTGAGATTGAGATGTATGGGATTCTACGAAAAGTTTTATATTTGAGAATTAGAAAAAGTATAGCGAAAGGCGATACATTTCGTGAACAATTGCTACTGTAAATCAGTGAGCGTCACTCAGATGCTTCAAGACGCAGGATTGGAAACTTAAAAAAAGAAGATTTAAGCAAAGGCTAATAACTTCAGAGTAAGTACTTTCTTAGAAGATGTAGCCGATGTTATGCGTCCCCCCTGTTTCATAGGCCTCTTTGATACGGCGAGAAAAAATCAGAGAAATAGATGGTACAACTACTCGTTTCAACGATTCAATTTTTCCCCGAACGATACGCGAAAGTGATCGATTATAGAAGTAGGGTCACGGTGGTTGCACCCCCTGCCACAAGCCGAAAGGCGGCTTGCAGGGTACATATGCAGATGTAAATGTCGTGGTGATAAGAAAGCTACTGAAGTATGGGTGTTGCTGAATAATTAATTTTTTCTGTGTTTTCATGGGCTTTATTCACCCCCTCATCTGAAGGTGTTTTTAGTTGCCAACCTTAAAATGCAACATAACATTTACTCTTTGTTTTTGTTTTCAATTAATGTTTGTATTTATTAAAACGAAGGTAAGGCGAATGAGAGGCCCGCATGGCAATTAAGGGTCCGTCTATTTATCTCTTTCTTCTCATTTACAGCAAAGTCGGTTTTTTTCAAATATTATTATGAAAATATAAAGTACTCCGAACATTTGATGACTTCATGGCATATTGGTTTAAATGATCATCCTAAGATATCCAATTCGCACAGTGAATGTTAACTGTGTAACAGTGAAAAAAATGCTAAAACTTACAAATGAAAAAACGTGGGAACTATACTGAAATAAAGTTGACGATGAAAGGATGCTACTATTTGATAATCGGTACAATGAGTGATATCTATATTATTTCAATGACTGTCTATTAATTATTATCAATACGACATCCATCCTGACAGCTCTATGCTCAGGAGGACCTTTATTGTAAAAATCATGTAACATAAGTGACGTTTCTTAGCTGATTNGAAAAAACGTGGGAACTATACTGAAATAAAATTGACGATGAAAGGATACTACTATTTGATAATCGGTACAATGAGTGATATCTATATTATTTCAATGACTGTCTATTAATTATTATCAATACGACATCCATCCTGACAGCTCTATGCTCAGGAGGACCTTAATTGTAAAAATCATGTAACATAAGTGAAATGTTTCTTAGCTGATTCAAACGACTTTATAATTTAATGTTGTATATTGTACTGCTTACTTTTATACATGCATATACTCAGCTATGCATAGAAAAGTAAATTAATGACATATATAGATATTTATTAATAAAATCCTTAGCCTTGATCTGATCGATGCATTTCAAGTCTGTGATAAAGTAAATCTGTTGCTGGTGGAACTTGCTGTTTTGAGATCTAAATGGCGTATCATAGACACTCATGCACTTGATTACCAGGGACGTAGCCAACGGGTGGTTTTGGGGGTTCACCCCCACCCCCCATGAGATCAGAGCCAACAATAAACGAAAGCATGCGAGAGACGGTCTCTTGCAATTATACCATACAAACACCGCTGCAGATTTGCTAAGTATACATGTGAAAATAAATCCCTTTCTATTTTCATTTGATTTTGGGCAGGTGTGTTCCCTTGGATTGTAGACAATGCGGTGTTTACTTCACGTCTCTTAAACCTCCCCATGGACGAATCCTGGCTACGCCCTGTTGATTACACACATCAAGACTTATCTGCCACTTTAGAGTAACCCAAGAAACTTCGGCGAACACAGCATATCCTTGGCCTTTGAAAAAGATTGCCGTATCAGCATGAAAACTACGAAACGAATCTTCAAACCTCTACGTATTTCGAGATATGCCACAGTTGCATGTAAAATCTGCTGATTAATGACTTCCACACTCTTATACAATCGTGAATACGCACAAAGTCACGATTTTAGATGCAATGGATAGGCGAATGATATACACCTCCGGAATGACAGCTTAAGCAGACATTCGCATTGATGGGCAATTTAACGCCAAAGAATAGTGTTCATTAGGGAAATCAAAGCATTTTAGATCCGCGTTTACCCAAACGTGACAATGACCAATCATCGATGTCGAAATAACAATGGTCATCACTTCTTATGACGTCATATTTTCAGCGTTTATTTGAGGATTCGATATTTAAAATAATCTTTATGCACATAATCATAGCAAACTGAGAGAAGAATTGTTTAAGCAAACGTTTTTATCTTCAGTATGACTTGAGTATGCTGAATCTCTTTCACAGTGTTATGCAAACACTGTGATCTACAGGTCGTTAATCGGTTAGAATACCTGCTCAGAAAGTGGAGACCTGGATTCGAGTCCCAGACATCCATCCCAGAGTTTTCCCCAGAAATATAGAGATATAAATATCCCCATTATTTTTCACATCTATTTATCTTGGATTTTTTAGGCGCATATTTCAACTGGCAAAGATGACAACATTTTCCTTAACTTGAGTATTGTTTTTAAATAAAGTGGATATTATCAGCATCGGTCTTCCGGATAGCCATATGGGTAACGCCTTCGACTTCGGTGAAAACGGTTCGATTCCCGGCCGTGGCTCACGTGTGAAATGGCCTTAGGTGTCGAAGCTCTTTTAAAATTTACTACCACTACTACCAATATCAGCACTTAGTTGGAGAGATGCTTTGACATAATAATGAAAATTAGCAGAAACTAGCAATTTTAATATCTCAGAAGCCAAGATAGCACGGGAAAATTACTGTGATGTCGTACATATCAATATAGTTAGTTTACAGTAATATTAATGTTTTTACTACTTTTAATATTATTTCATCGAATTGCTTGTATTATATGCATGACCGGCAAAGAGGGACGTTCCGTGGATACCCATCACCTGGTCTTAAGGGACTTCAAACGTATATTCTTTGTGTCCAAATTTGGAAATAATGCATCTGCAAGAAATTTTGTTATTCCAAATATTACATTTTATTTACAAACAGTTATTGAACGCATGTGCAGACGAAGCAGAGAAACTGAGAGACTGGATCTGACGTATAAAATGCTACGCGTGCGTAAGTACGATTCAGATGCTATGCCGCCAAGCAGGTTCTCCTATACGTTCTCCACCAACTGAAAGATGGCGCGGGAGTATGCATTTTCATAAAACACATCCATTACTTTTCGTCTATTTCACCGACATTTAAACCTGTTTCTGCAGGTTCTACAACTAGAAATTTCTATAAGATTAGCGATTAAAATATAGTATAACTTGCTTTGCGCAGGTTCAAAGAGCAGGTGTTCGGTTTATCTCCACTCTCAACAATGAAATAAAGTATAAAATTAAGAGTTTAATTTATACCCTAACATCCGTGATCCGTTCCGCAGATACTTGACTTTGTTTTGACTGAATTCACAGGATTATCAAAGCGTTAATTTGGCAGTTCTGGCAGGTACAGATCAGGGCTGTAATGTACCGTCACGAGGCGTGATGAATTACAACGAAAGCGAAAGACTGAAATTAAAGACATTCTAAACAGTAGGGAAGTGTTGTGACGACTGTACACGAAATCGAAATTCCGTAGCTTTCGAAACTGTCGAGTTCCTATGACAACACGGAAACGGAAATAAAGGAAAATGGCATTGTTACGTCAGCGATTGTTACGCCAGTTATGAAAGAAACATTCTTGAACGCTCAGTTGGTTGCACCATACTGATTGTTGTCGTTTGAGCGCAGAAATGGCGGTACGAGAAATAAAGCTCTGGAATTGAAGAATGCATCGTGTGAAATTGCTGAATGTAAATCCATTATTCAATCATTCAGAAGCAATAACGGAATGTGGTATTAAGTACATTAATAGTGAGGTCTGTTGCATCAATCTATCGTCTTTCCATAATTTTTGTACAATTTAATCAAAAGATATTCGCTTTAAATGGGGCTTTTTTTTTAATTTCTACCCAGTAGCCGGCTTGCCTCGTCCCCTCAGCTATTAGCTAAGTATCAAACTCTGTGTATCAAAAGAACTCAAGTGAACACCATCCGCAATATACCGTTTACTTTACGTCTACTTTTCTCCCCCATTGATTATTTTCAGGCACAAGACCTCACCCGCAGTTGAAGACCACACACTCTCCCATCATAGGACGGGACGGAAATGTAGACATTTAAATTCATTCTTATATTACACCCGATTTTATGATTATTTATTATTTTTATTGTTTCATTTCTATCTGTGTTTTGGCGGTTTTTTTCGCTCCCCTTCTTGTGTGAGCGTTTTCCTACACCGTGGCATTTCTCTGAAAGCCTTCAGCCGAGGAGTTTATTTCCACACAACCCCATCCTTTACTTTTTACTATATTTTTTAATAAGTTTACATTTCTGACATTCAATGTGAAATCTACGACTTCAGAGGTTAGGTGTAGAGAGGCCCACATAAGCCTAACCTTGCCGAAAAAAAAGTTCTATAATAATAATAATAATAAAGCCTTTAAGATGAGGCTTACTATGGAAGATGAAAAGTGACGTCGTTCACACATGATTCTCTCTCAGAGACACAAATCTATGAATATAAAGCTTACAAGGTGGGGGCTCATGTGCGAAATGACCTAAGCTGTCGAAGCACTTTTAACAATACTACTACTACTACTAAAGCTTACAAGCAAGAGCTTGGAACCAACCCAATCAAAGAAAATTTTCAATGGTTTAAAAGAGGAGGAACGGAATTTTTCAAACTCATAACGCTGCTGTCAAACCTCAAATCTCCACTGACAAAACTGTACGTTGGACCATCTCTAAATCTGAGACTAACACTACTTCGTATGGATTCCAGAGAGTGGAGCAGTATTCAAGACTTGGTCGAATGAGAGGAAAGTACGTAATTTCTTTGACTTTAAATGGGCATCCTTTCAAGGTTCCACTTGCTAATATTTGCATGCCATCATCTATCGCAAGGCATCTCGAATAAGATCTTTACTACTAAAAAACAACTGCAGAGTGTAAATGCTAGGTATTTATTGTGACGCACGACCTCTTATGTTTAACCTTAAAAATTTGTTATTGTTCGTTAATGACATTAGTGGAACACGTGATAGACACAGCAACGCTCATCGTTTTAATCGTATTGAAACCAAACTGCCAGTCTTTGCACCAAATCGATATTATGATAACGTCGTTCTGTAGGATACTTGGTGTTCTTTTGATGCTCGGTAATGATCGACGGAATTTCCTGCATGCACTGCTGTGATAATTTTTCGAAAATGGAATAAAGTAAAAAGGAGAAGAGTGTCTCTCTAATTTTAAGTCCTGAACTTCCATGAACCGGAGCTTAGTAAGTGAGCATGTATTTTTCTATGAATGGCAACCAAACTGATTTTCAGCTCTTCCATGTGTTCCTTGTAAAACACCACAGGGAGGGTTCTAATAGGTTCCGCTAACGGAGATAAGCTTTCTGGTACCTGTCTCGGTCACCACCAGAAATGCTTATACATTATGTAAGTTAATGTTTGTAACGACGTCAAGATTATAAATTAACTAATACGTTGAGAAACGGACGCATTTAGATTCTATCGTTACTTCTTATAATGTTTTGGCAGGAAACTCTGCCTGGATGTCCTCGACGTAAACATTGCCCTTTTTGCATAAATGAAAGACATATGCAGGATCATGGATTCCTTGTGTTTTAACTACATTCAAAGTTGATTACCCGGGTCGAACTACGAACCTAAAGTACACAAAAAGTACTTGTGTACTGTGTAAAGTACACAGTACACAAGGTTACTGTTCAATCTACGAACATGCAATGCGGACATCGATTGACTAAAGATAGGCTAGAATATAGGCCATCTATCGGTCGATTGCTCATACCGGTTAGTGCCTTCGAATTTCTGCCTTATGACGACGTCGTATTGCGGGAAAATCCAATTTTTTTGCGATACATACTTCCTACCTGGATCTATTTGTCACGACATGGTCCATCTCCGTTTGTTTTATATTTTCCAAGAGATCATGTAAGCATTAACCGTGTGACAATTGTACACGGCACCCATCGTTCAAATCGGTCTCGTATTAATACCGAAACTTAATTACGTGCCGAAAAAGTTGAGGATCCGTATGGGAAGAAAAGAGTGATTTTAAAACATGGTAAGAAAATAATTTAATATTTTCCTTATTCAGGAATGGAATAACGGTAATCACTAATACGTATTTGAGCATTTAATGAGGAGTATGTCCTGGTTAATTAAGTTACAAACTGGAGGTTAGTATGTTAACTTCAAAACCGCCCAAAATCTTTCTGCCGCTCGCGAAATATTTTTACCTGATCGAGGGAATTCAAAGGGCAGCTTTCGCAGGCGGAGGGGTTAGAGGTGGAAGGAGTATTGGAGGAGGAAGGGGTTGGCTGTTTTTGTGACAGATGAGAAAAAGAGTTTGAAGTACAGATGGGAGACATTTTGAAGGTAGGAGTAGAAGTGAAGCGATTCTTGGAATGGACAGTTACAAAATCACCTTCGACGNTGAGGCATATTAGGCGTGATGAGGAGTGAGGTAGTTTGCGCTTTCTTTCCCCGAAGAGCCAATGCTAGGAGAAGGAAATGTCCGGATAAGTTCAGTGAATTTCTGAGATAAATAGGGGGATGGACAGACATTTGCATTTTATATATATGATGCATTATTTTGCTCACCACTGTTCCAAACAGGAGTACACAAATACCAATTATTCTGCCACGCATGTAAATATTTTTACTCTAGAAGTTACACAAAAAAATTCTAATCTAAAATAAATCTTTTGTATTGACAAAATGATACAGGACCACAATAGTATAGAATGTATGCGAACGACAAATAATAGTCCTAAAACCGTAAAAACAATGGAGACAGAACTCCGTCAAAGAATAAATACCTTATACGTATTTCGGCAGCCAAGCTACCATCCTCAGAGGTGAACAAAGGGTTTTCACCTAAAGAAGTTGAAAGCG
>KZ308830.1:20404-55780 GCA_000376725.2 Ladona fulva
GTCGAGCCATTTCTGAGATAAATAGGGGGAGGGACAGACATTTGCATTTTATATATATGATGCATTCTTTTGCTCACCACTGTTCCAAACAGGAGTACACAAATACCAATTATTCTGCCACGCATGTAAATATTTTTACTCTAGAAGTTACACAAAAAAATTCTAATCTAAAATAAATCTTTTGTATTGACAAAATGATACAGGACCACAATAGTATAGAATGTATACGAACGACAAATAATAGTCCTAAAACCGTAAAAACAATGGAGACAGAACTCCGTCAAAGAATAAATACCTTATACGTATTTCGGCAGCCAAGCTACCATCCTCAGAGGTGAACAAAGGGTTTTCACCTAAAGAAGTTGAGGAAATGAAGGTGTATATATATGCGAAGTATGACCTTGTGGTGGGGGGCTGGGATGGTGGAGGGGGTGTTGTCAGTAAGTAGCTGGTACAATGGGGAATAGGACCTTTGTCACTATTGAAAACCTTTTTCTGTTTTTGAAAATGTAAACACTTTCGTAGGCGTCTAATTTCCTATCTTCATTGATTGCTTTTATGAGTTTTAAATCTTTTATGTCTATAGGGTGGTCTTTTTCTGAGATGTGTGTGGCTATGCTAGATAGATTAATTCTCCTGTTTCTGAAGTGGGCCAAATTTTTCTTGAATCTCGTCACAATTGTCCTCTTTGTTTGTTCTAAATACAATCGGTTGCAATGTTTGCAAGTGACCTGGTGAATTCCTGATTGATTTAAAAAGGAATTTTATCCTTTGGGTTATGTAGAAGATTTGAGTATGTGTATTCGTTTGAGAATGTGTGCGCTACCTTTAAATCTAACTTGGAAAAAATATTTTTAAGGTTGTTTGTGATGGTTGGAGCGAAGGGCAAGACGACGTATTTGGAATTTCTGCTATCGGTGCTTTCCGTAATTGTATTCTTTTGTGTTTGTTGAGAATTTAGTCAATGATATGTGGACTGTAACCGTTTTGTTCAGCTCATCTTGTGAAGTGTTCAAGTTCTTTATCAAAATCTGGTTTCGAAAGAGGTAAGTTTAGCATTCTGTGAATCGTTGAGTGAAAGGGGGCCAATTTGTGGCACATTCCAATTGATCAATTGTTTTTACGGTTTGCGGAGTTTTAGTTGTCGTTCGCACCCTTTTTAAACTGTTGTGGTTGGGTTGTGTGCAATTGGCATTGACATTTTAGCGACTTCTCGTCCTCTATGGGTTATGTTCTATTACGTCATCCCTCCTCTAACTATAGCTTAGTCCTATAGTTAGTCCTGGTATTACAATGTTTACTTAAAATAGTCTTTAGCTAATATTCACATTAGAGCATGGTATTATAATAGTTTGATCGAAGTAAAAGTTAAGATTATAGTCAGTCTCTTATACGTTATATATGATGAATGTGCATAGATATTAACTTTAATCTTCAAATTAACTCTAAAAAACCAGCATAATACAATACCATAAAGTGAGTATTAGTCCACAGTAAGTGTACGTTCTGATACTGGGCCTTAAAATAACATGTTTGATTTTTATGCAAATCAGGATAACGTTACTTTTAGCTGACANCTTCAAATTAACTCTAAAAAACCAGCATAATACAATACCATAAAGTGAGTATTAGTCCACAGTAAGTGTACGTTCTGATACTGGGCCTTAAAATAACATGTTTGATTTTTATGCAAATCAGGATAACGTTACTTTTAGCTGACAAAATATAAAATTCAGCTAAATTGTGTAAATTTAACTGATATTCTATGAAAGAATTTAATTTAATCTATTTCATTTACTATAAGGTTTTTAGCGACATTTTTCTGAGTTTAGCGACCTTTTTCCTATTTTTCAGGGTCTAGCTACATTTCCAAAAATAAATTGGCAATTCTGCACAGAGTATGAAGTCCTCTTCCGTGTAAATCTTCGCATCAAGCGATCGCAGTCATGAGCATTTCTAAGCATTAGAGGCATGTGGTTCAATAACTTNATCATTACTTCTTATAGTGTTTTGGCAGGAAACTCTGCCTGGACGATCATTGACGATGCCTGCTTCATCCTCGTCATTTCTGTTTCTGCATACATGAAAGACATATGCAGGATCATGAATTCCTCGAGTTTTAACTACATTCGAAGTTGATTACCCGAGTCGAACTACAAACCTAAAGACGCGTACCTGAGAATTGGTGTACGATGTCATCACAAAAAACAGCTGCGGTTTGTGACTGGGAAGAGCACTGCAGAGGCTTCTCTTACAGTGTTCTTCACGTCTGCTAACCATTTCTATCATTTTACTCGCTCGAAAAGAAGAAATTTAAAGACTGTCAGTGCCTTCTCCGAGCNAAATACATTTTATTATTCAACTTAATCTCCCTGAACTTCAATACACTTTGTCCAGTGATCCTCTAATTTACGGATTCCATCCCTGAAGTGAGAATCACTGAGTAAAGTGAGAAGAAGACTGTGGAAATACGCTTCCACGGCTTCTATTACCTCTTCATTCGATGAAAATCGTTTTTCACGCATGAATTTTTTGAGATGTGAGATTAGCCAGAAGTCTGAGGGAGCTAAATCTGGCAAATAGGGTGGATGTTGCAACAATTTATACTTAAAATTACTGATTTTCGTGATGGTTTTTTTTTGTGAGAGGGTGCGTTGTCTTGATGAAAAATGATTTTTTTCTTCAGTAAACCGGGTATNTCGTGTTTTAACTACATTCGAAGATGACTACCCGGGTCGAACTACGAATCTAAAGACGCGTACTTGAGAATTGGTGCACGATGTCATCACAAAAAACAGCAGCGGTTTGTGACTGGGAAGAACACTGCAGAGGCTTCCCTTACATTGTTCTTCACGTCTGCTAACCATTTATATCGTTTTACTCGCTCGAAAAGAAGAAATTTAAGGACTGACAGTGCCTTGCTCCGAGCCCAGTATCCTGCCAGGGGCGATACTGCACACTTTGGGAATTCCTGTGCATCTGTTAAATATTTACATATGCATTTCTTCCCTTACAACTGTTCCAAACACAACAACTTAAATACCAATTATTCTAACTTACCCGTTTTCCATGCATGTAAATATTTTTACGGTAGAAGTTACAAAAATAATTCTAATCATATTTAAATCCTTAGCTTGACAAAACGATACAGATGGAATTGCTGTCACTGTTATCAATCATTTTTAAACTAAAAAAAATGGAGTAATTATTTTTACAGTATCAGAGTGACAATTTAACTTATAACATGTGAAATATATTGCAGATAAAAATATTACGTTAAATGGTGAAGCACTACAATTTGTGGACCGAGACGGGAAACTGAAAACTAATAATTCTTTGATGTGTTCCTACCGATTACCACCAATCGGAATATTAAATAGATACCGGTTACTCCAGTACACAAGGTTACTGTTCATTCTACAAACATGCAATCCGGACATCGATTGACTAAAGATTGCAGCGCCCAATGACCCCTTTAACCTACCGATCCGGATCCATGATCGATGAATGAGTACCTAGTTGACTTATAAAAGTAACGAGCGCCTACTCATGACATGAAGGCACAAATAGAACTCCAGATTGACATGAGGTAACTACCAAGTCACAAGTATCGGTAATCAACACAAGAAACAGGTGATGGAAGTCAGAATTACATATAACTTATCGACATCCAGAATGAGGAAAATTCAGCAGTGTTAACATTCTTGTAGACATTTACACACTTCATATCCCCAATGATAAAATGCAGAACGTTATCTACTGCAGTGTTTTTTCGAGGCAAAAGCCAGTTTTTGTGACGAAGACGTTAGGTACATTAATTTCCAGTAGGCTTATTTAGGAGCGTAGTTCGACCCGAAGAAATCAACATCGAATGCAGATGTAACGCAAGGATTTCATGATCTTGCATATGTCTTACATCGATAACAATCAGCAAAATTCAGATCGTGGACCGATCCTTTTTCATCAATGATGGGTTGGTCGTAGTTTCGTAATTATACGTTATAACAAAATGAACAACCAATTTGTTTGATTCTCTTTAATTGTGATTACTTGTTTTCTTTCTCGCTCCTGTGTTCCAACGTTCAGTCTCGCTGATGCGTGAACGCTAGGTGAGGCATGAAGCGGATGGATCGGAAATTGTGCAGAGGACAGTGGCAGTAGGAGNAGCGACACTTTTCATAGCATTGGATAACGAATGTGGAAAATGATAGCAATATTTCATCGCCATTCATACCTCAGTAGCTTTCATTGGTTCTTTGGACAAGACTGAGACATAAATAAATAATACAGTTTTCTCAATTCGCTAACAAAACAGAAATTAAAAACTCCATTCATCGACATACGGCGGCTGAAATGGTTTATTTTCACAGGCGTAGAACTAATATTTTGGAAAGACGCTCCAGACCACCTAAAATACAACGCATCTCAAAACAAACCTTCCTTAATTTCGGAAACGAACACAAAGAAAACATGGTAGAAACACCTTGACCGGGAATATTTTCCAAGGTTAAATAATATCGATGAATTGGTTCTAATTCTACAACGATGTTATCTTGCACGGAAGTGATTGCGCTCGATCGGGGTGTATGTATTATTTTCCTGCGAGAAAGACTGCATCATCTGTTTACGCAAAGCATTCTTACGTACCGATTACGATGTAGATTTAAGTACGCATAATTGCCGAACGATTCAATCAGCACTTTCTAAGTGCAACGGAAGCATTCTTTCTGTGTCGTTTTCTGAAGCCTAGAGTAATCTTTTACTCGTTTGCAACAATCGTTTAATTTCGCTCATTTAACAGCTGCAGCACCTAACAGCTTAGTCAACAATGCATTGTTTTCGGTAGTTGTTAGTTACAGAGCTTCAAACAATGCTTGGTTTACTACATTTTTGTTCTCGGTTCTCTTTTACTAGTAAGACATATCTCTACGCCTAACGTCCCCACAACTAGTCTTCAGTTTTACAGTTATATTTTTACTTTACAAACAGCAATTTAGCATATGGCAGGGGGTGCCGAGACTTCGATCACCTTACTTCAGTAAATTATTCACACGAATTACGCCATCCGCGGAAAGTAGGAATTATGACGATCGATCATCCATGACATGTGGATATTCCTTCATTTATAATTACGGCGGTTATGTATTTTTTGGAAACTGCTGGTAAATTACGAAACGATTTCATAGTAGCAAAGGGCATCAAGAACTGGTCCTGGGTTCGATACCCGGTGGGGGTCTACGTGCGAATTTACCAAAGCAGTCGAAGCACTTACAGCAAACTAATACTCCGTTATGTTTATGAAATATGAAAGCTGCTGAGGTATGAATAACTCTGAGTAATGGCCTCAATTCTGTCATCTCCTCATCGATTTCTATGAATGGTACTTATTATTCATTGGCTCTTTTTGCTGCGCTTACATGGTTTGTTTTCCTCCTATACCATTATGGCTCAGCTAGTAAAGCAAGGGGAAACTACCTCACTCCTCATCTTGCCAAGTAAGCCTCGTTTCTTAGACGGGATTTCTGTTAGCAATTAGTGCAGTTGAGGTCTAAATATTCCCTAGTAACTGACTTCATAGACATAAGAAACTCCTTGTATAATATGCTAGTAAACGCTCCCGTCAAGCATGACGGAACTTACTTTAGTTTAAAATATATCTATTATCGTGCGAGTATATATCTGGTCCTCCTAAGCCAGAAACAGTTCTTCGTAAGATCATAATAACTCAATATATTTCTTACCATTACTTATAATATTTATTCTACGGTTTTACATTATTTATTTTACGGTGTACATTTCTAACAGAAAAATATAAGAACTGATTATNTATGGGAGGAAAAGAGTGGTTTTAAACAGAGGTACAGGTCTACGCGCGCCATAACGTCACCCTTCAGCTAAGTGCTCTTCAGTGGGTTTCTTTGTAAACCTAGGGGCTCAGCTGATAACTTCAAAACAATGCTCAATTATCTCTAATTTAACCGAATCGAGGTCAGTATCGAGCGGAAAATGTCTGATAATAAAATCAAAATACTTGTTAGATTTTAGATTTAGAACACGGAGATAAGCTTTCAGGTACCTGTCACGGTAACCGCCAGAAATGCTTTTACATTATTTAAGTAAATGTTTGTGACGAATCAAGATTATAAATCAACTAATACGTTGAGAAACAGTCGCATCAAATCCAGAAATACAGGAATTTGAGAAATCCGTCATAAGGCGGAAATTTGAATGTTCATTTCGGTATGAACAGACGACCGTTAGTTCATTCATTCTTCTCTCGCCACGCTTGAAGAGGATTTGGTGTTTGTTAAAAAAGGAGCCCAGCAGATAGAATCCTCGCAATTAGCTCGTTCGGCGTCGGGTAGCATTACCACGTTCAATTACACCTCAGAACCAAACTGCGCCCTTACCATGTCGTAGATCCTCAGTTCCCTAGACTACCACTGATCAACCTACTTCCAGCCTCACCTAGCGTTCACGCATCAGCAACACGGATCGTTGCAACACAGGAGCGACAAAGAAAAGAAGTCGATGTAAGAAAAGAAAAGAAATCAAGATTCTGAACACTATCATTACTTCTTATAGTGTTTTGGCAGGAAACTCTGCCTGGACGATCATTGACGATGCCTGCTTCATCCTCGTCATTTCTGTTTCTGCATACATGAAAGACATATGCAGGATCATGAATTCCTCGAGTTTTAACTACATTCGAAGTTGATTACCCGAGTCGAACTACGAACCTAAAGACTCGTACCTGAGAATTGGTATAACGATGTCATCACAAAAAACAGCTGCGGTTTGAGACTGGGAAGAGCACTGCAGAGGCTTCTCTTACAGTGTTCTTCACGTCTGCTAACCANGGATCCCGAAAGAGCACAGTAAAAAGAGTTCGGGATTTGAGCGTTTGAGGGCGCTCGGGGTAACCATGGGAACAAAGCAAGACCACTCGAGGAGGTATCACAGGGGGGATTAAGTGAAAGAGACAGAATAAACGGAAGAAAAAGAGAAAGAATGAGTAGAATAAGGTTTTTGTCAAACCGGAAATGAATGGATGCAGCGAGAGGAAGTGGAAATTGCGGGAAAACGTCGCATTTCCGGATCGCGCCAAAATGAAGGACGCCACTCTGAAAACGCGCGGAAACGTTGCTCGATTTATGCAGACAGAAATGCTGCTTCTCTGAGGTGTTTAGAGACTGCGTATGCCCAGGGAGATGCAGTTCTTTAGCGAAAGGTAAATGCACCGGTAAGGACGTATACACAGGCGGACTTATGGGTGGATTTTGAAGATGCAAGGGGGAGGGTTTGATGATAACGTAGAATGGTTAAACAGTTACCTTCTTTATACTTTTCATCTTGTCTGCAAGTTTATCACGCATAAGCTTAATTGACATATACGCATTAGATTTGCGAAGAAACTTATGTTCAACGTAACTCACAAACATTAAAGAAATGGTCATCTGATGACGTATAGGCAGGGTATCGAACCGTAATATCTTTCTTTCCGGTTTTTGTTGCGGTTCAACAAAAACGTATACCAGTTGATCTTCGGTTTCGCTCCTCCTTCCAACGTCGAACCGGCACAAACCGATATATTTGCTGCAACCATTTGAATTAAAATTGATTTAATTCATTACAATTTAATATTCATCTGAATTTTTGTTTAATAATTTCTAGCTTTCAAACTTTGTTCATTAAATAAATAAGATTTAGCGGCAGATAGTCACATGTAGTTACACATGTTTAGTAACAGATTAAACTTCAATAAAATGTAAATTTGTTATGAATCGAATACCGTAACAGAATGAAACCGGTTTTCAGTTTCGGTTCAGGTTCAAGAACTTCCGATTCGAGTTCGACCGAACGTGGATTTAGGCGGAACCTACCCTCTTTTGAGCTGTCTGTCCTGCTATTCAAATATGTTCCTGCTTTCTTATAGTCATATAATAAAAAGTAGGCATACTTTACATTGTGGAACCCTTGGGCATGGAGACATTGTCTCCGAAATGCGCATTGCGTGATTCCTAAAAGTCCGGAACTTTGCGTTTGCCTTCAAAAGTGAGTTCCATCTTCCGAAATACGGCTTACGGAGTGTTTTTAAACCTCTATGGATGGCGGATTCCTTAAGCCGAAGTTATATTCTACCAGTGGGTGTTTACATCGAATCTAAAGACAAGTTGGTAAGTCAGTCGCCGGCACAACGATCTTAGCGCTTTCTGTGCAGATGTAGAGATGATGCATGTTGAGTACATATTTTAGTACAAACTGGACTCAATTCAATCAGCATATTATGCCACTTTCCTATACTTCCGGGACAATCATACTATTCCGCTTTTTTCGCTATGAACTCTGGTTACAATCCGTACAGGGTTGATTGGGAAATCACCAGAATAACGGATAATTATGAAACTGCTGCCATGGTTTCGGACTCAAGAGACTTCAAAGAAGTCAGAAATCTATTGCAATGATGATTGAGAAAATTCGACCTGAATATAAAAGTATTCTAAAGTTCTGAAGAAAATATGAATGCATTTCTATATAAAATGACAAATTGTCCGTCCAAATGAAGCCAAAGGTATCCCAAACACGCCGTGCGAAGGAAAGTTGTATTTTTCTCTTTAAGGAATCGTTGGCTAAAAATCCTCCACCCGAAAGATCATATCATCCGTAGATTCAAATGAATTTCAAGAATTTGTAAAGATTACAATTATTAAAAAATTACAGCCCAATGAAATTTGCCACAACATCCAGAAACTGAGGTTTAGGTTGGTAGGTGGGAAATACCGAGACAACGATATTTGTATGACTCTCATTAAGCATTAAGCATTAAGTTACAGATCGTTCAGTCACAAAACAGCAAAGGAAATAAATATTAACAGTTAAATGTGAAAATATGAGAGGCAACAAAGGAAAATTGAACAATTCAATTCACCATGTATTCATTGTTATTGTTGCGTCGGAACAAGTCGGCAAGGAAGTTTTTTGTTACCTATTACTGCAGGTGCTTGAATATTGAAGAGACAAATTCGTCACACATCTTTCCCCATTACGTCTCAGAAGTGATGATCGTTGATAGATTTGTTGTATAGTTATATGTATTTGTTACATATAATAAATAATTAATTCTCTCGAGGATCTGCTGATTCCCACCAACCTCTTCGTCCCCTCGTAATTCCTTACTTCAACACTTTTTAGTCACTCGACCTGTCCATTTAATTGCTCACCATTCTCCTGTAGATACACATCTCAATTGCATTCTTATTTTCTCTTTCCTACCGCTGTAATAGTCCATTTTTCGCGGTCATGCAAGAGAACACTCAATGTACATGCTTTTATGAACCATTACATATGTCCAAGCTTGTGTTTTCTGCCGTCAGTAGTTGCTATTTTTTCCAACAGAATGCTCTCTTCGCTTGGTTTATTCTACTATTTATATCCTTCCATGTCTATCGCTTGTGATCTTGTGCGCTAAACACCGAGAGCCTTCGAGGGTGACCGCNTACCTGGATCTGTTTGCCACGACATGGTGAACTCTCCTATTGTTTTATATTTTCCAAGAGATCTTGTAAACATTAACCGTGTGACAATTGTACACGGCACCCATCGTTCAAATTGGTCTCGTATTAATACCGAAACTTAATTACGTGCCGAAAAAGTTATGAGGATCCGTATGGGAAGAAAAGAGTGATTTTAAAACATGGTAAGTAAAGAATTTAATATTTTCCTTATTCAGGAAGTCAATGGAATTACGGTAATCACTAATATTTGAGCATTTAATGAGGAGGATGTTCTGGTTAATTAAGTTACAAACTGGAGGTTAGTTTGTTAACTTCAAAACCGCTAAAAAACTTTCTGCCGCTCCCGAAACATTTTTACCTGATCGAGGGAATTATAAGCGCAGCTTTCGCAGTATTGGAAGAGGAAGGGGTTGGCTGTTTTTGTGACAGATGAGAGAAAGAGTTTGAAGTACAGATGGGAGACATTTTAAAGGTAGGAGTAGAAGTGAAGCGATTCTTGGAATGGACAGTTACAAAATCACCTTCGACGTTAGGACACTTCTTCTTATTCTAGGACTTCTGTCCTACCAGGAAATTATGAACGTTATGTTATATAGCTACAGGATTCTCTCCTTAGCTTCACAGTATCGATAGATTGGCTAGAAAGGAACGATGTGATAGAGCGTAATATCTTTAGATTTACATTTGAATCCTTCGAGCAGCAAGTGTCGTATTGCAGGTGTGAGTTAACATTTCACCTTGTCCAGCCTATTAGCTTCTCTGATGCTATGCGGAAAGAACGACCCGAAGCAACTGTCTGAGTATTTCCTTGTAATTCCTGGCAGTCGCCACACGAAGATCGAGCTCGTCTTTTAACGGATGGACATTGTCTTTCACTTCGCCGAAACATTCTGGTGCGATGAAATTTTAGATGAGCTTTCGTCGGTAATCAGATCTTCTCTCTTGGAGCAAGTTCCACCCGAATGAATTTTTTCAAAGTCATACCTCAGCTGTCAAACCTGAAATCTCCACTGATAAAACGGGCTACTCTACGTTGAACCATCTCTAAATCTGAGGTTAACCCTACTTCGTGTGGATTCCAGATTGTGGAGCAGTATTCAAGGCTCCAGAAATCCAGAAATATAGGAATTTGAGAAATCTCGTGACAAATAGACCCATCTTGTATCTGTGTACAGCAAAAACTTTGAATTTTCCCGCAATTCGGCGACGTCATAAGGCGGTAATTTGAAGTCTCATTTTGGTATGAACAAAGGACCGTTAGATGGCCTTCTAATCTCGCCACCCTTTAAAGGGTTTTGGTTTTTGTTTAAAAAGGAGCCCAGCAGATAGAATCCTCGGTATTAGCTCTTTCGGCGTAAGTTAGCAATAGCACGTTGAATTCCNTTTCCAACAGAATGCTCTCTTCGCTTGGTTTATTCTACTATTTATATCCTTCTATATCTATCGCTTGTGATCTTGTGCGCTAAACACCGAGAGCCTTCGAGGGTGACCGCTCACAATTTCCCGAGGATTTATGTTATCTGCTTAAGCAAGATTTATAATAATGCAATCAATTCATAACAAATATGGTGGTTGAAATTGGTATATAGTTAGAAGTTCTCATATTTTTGCATATATAAGATCCAACCTAAGGTACATTTACGAACGTACGTGCCCACAATCACTCGCCAAAAGGTAAATCTTAGATAGCAAGGTCGTTTACAGTCCAAAACTGATTTAAATACGCTTTGTTGAATGAAAAATTCGGTTTGAGGGGTAGACTGCTGCCCAGTTAGGACTTAATGAAAATAGCTCGTCAACCGGATTTCAATAATAATACAATTTTTGAAAACTTGGATGTGTCCATACCTTCGGTTTCGCTTTCAAGCGACTTTAACTCCCTTTGCGTTTTTGAAACGCCTCGGGACCAAGCTGAAGGACAGTTGTAAAACGATGGCAGAAATATGAAGGGGGCAAAGGACGCAGAGAGCACGAAAAAACAAAAGGCACATTCACGACGAAGCATACTGAAAGGGGGATCCCGAAAGAGCGCAGTAAAAAGAGTTCGGGATTTGAGCGTTTGAGGACGCTCGGGGTAACCATGGGAACAAAGCAAGACCACTCGAGGAGGTATCACAGGGGGGATTAAGTGAAAGAGACAGAATAAACGGAAGAAAAAGAGAAAGAATGAGTAGAATAAGGTTTTTGTCAAACCGGAAATGAATGGATGCAGCGAGAGGAAGTGGAAATTGCGGGAAAACGTCGCATTTCCGGATCGCGCCAAAATGAAGGACGCCACTCTGAAAACGCGCGGAAACGTTGCTCGATTTATGCAGACAGAAATGCTGCTTTTCTGAGGTGTTTAGAGACTGCTTATGCCCAGGGAGATGCAGTTCTTTAGCGAAAGGTAAATGCACCGGTAAGGACGTATACACAGGCGGACTTATGGGTGGATTTTGAAGATGCAAGGGGGAGGGTTTGATGATAACGTAGAATGGTTAAACAGTTACCTTCTTTATACTTTTCATCTTGTCTGCAAGTTTATCACGCATAAGCTTAATTGACATATACGCATTAGATTTGCGAAGAAACTTATGTTTAACGTAACTCACAAACATTAAAGAAATGGTCATCTGATGACGTATAGGCAGGGTATCGAACCGTAATATCTTTCTTTCCGGTTTTTGTTGCGGTTCAACAAAAACGTATACCGGTTGATCTTCGGTTTCGCTCCTCCTTCCAACGTCGAACCGGCACAAACCGATATATTTGCTGCAACCATTTGAATTAAAATTGATTTAATTCATTACAATTTAATATTCATCTGAATTTTTGTTTAATAATTTCTAGCTTTCAAACTTTTTTCATTAAATAAATAAGATTTAGCGGCAGATAGTCACATGTAGTTACACATGTTTAGTAACAGATTAAACTTCAATAAAATGTAAATTTGTTATGAATCGAATACCGTAACAGAATGAAACCGGTTTTCAGTTTCGGTTCAGGTTCAAGAACTTCCGATTCGAGTTCGACCGAACGTGGATTTAGGCGGAACCTACCCTCTTTTGAGCTGTCTGTCCTGCTATTCAAATATGTTCCTGCTTTCTTATAGTCATATAATATAAAGTAGGCATACTTTACATTGTGGAACCCTTGGGCATGGAGACATTGTCTCCGAAATGCGCATTGCGTGATTCCTAAAAGTCCGGAACTTTGCGTTTGCCTTCAAAAGTGAGTTCCATCTTCCGAAATACGGCTTACGGAGTGTTTTTAAACCTCTATGGATGGCGGATTCCTTAAGCCGAAGTTATATTCTACCAGTGGGTGTTTACATCGAATCTAAAGACAAGTTGGTAAGTCAGTCGCCGGCACAACGATCTTAGCGCTTTCTGTGCAGATGTAGAGATGATGCTTGTTGAGTACATATTTTAGTACAAACTGGACTCAATTCAATCAGCATATTATGCCACTTTCCTATACTTCCGGGACAATCATACTATTCCGCCTTTTTCGCTATGAACTCTGGTTACAATCCGTACAGGGTTGATTGGGAAATCACCAGAATAACGGATAATTATGAAACTGCTGCCATGGTTTCGGACTCAAGAGACTTCAAAGAAGTCAGAAATCTATTGCAATGATGATTGAGAAAATTCGACCTGAATATAAAAGTATTCTAAAGTTCTGAAGAAAATATGAATGCATTTCTATATAAAATGACAAATTGTCCGTCCAAATGAAGCCAAAGGTATCCCAAACACGCCGTGCGAAGGAAAGTTGTATTTTTCTCTTTAAGGAATCGTTGGCTAAAAATCCTCCACCCGAAAGATCATATCATCCGTAGATTCAAATGAATTTCAAGAATTTGTAAAGATTACAATTATTAAAAAATTACAGCCCAATGAAATTTGCCACAACATCCAGAAACTGAGGTTTAGGTTGGTAGGTGGGAAATACCGAGACAACGATATTTGTATGACTCTCATTAAGCATTAAGCATTAAGTTACAGATCGTTCAGTCACAAAACAGCAAAGGAAATAAATATTAACAGTTAAATGTGAAAATATGAGAGGCAACAAAGGAAAATTGAACAATTCAATTCACCATGTATTCATTGTTATTGTTGCGTCGGAACAAGTCGGCAAGGAAGTTTTTTGTTACCTATTACTGCAGGTGCTTGAATATTGAAGAGACAAATTCGTCACACATCTTTCCCCATTACGTCTCAGAAGTGATGATCGTTGATAGATTTGTTGTATAGTTATATGTATTTGTTACATATATTGGTAGATTTGCCAACCTCTGCTTTACAGCGACGATTTGTATTTCAATAGTTTCGGCGTCGATATCTGTTGCATTCGTTAATTTCAAATGATAACAACAATTGCCATTCTTTGAACTGTCGTTATTGAAAGATTTATTTCTCTGGTAGACAGGAAGTGACGTTAATCACTTTACGCGTGTGATTTTAAAATCCACTCGTTTGCACACGTAATCGCAATTGTGAACCGTCAGCATGAAAACATACGAATTAAATATGAGGTATTTTTTCTTGAGGTTTAGAAAAGAGGAATTGCCTAGTTACAACCTTGTTAAGTACAGTTTTTAACCCGGAATTCGACTTGAGCATTATAAATTCGTTATCTGCCTCCGATAATTTTAGAAAGGGAATTAGGCCTACTAGGCAAAATGAGGAATGAGGTAGCCTGACTTTGCTTTCCTTACTCAGCCAGAACTTCATGTGTGGAAAACATTAATAGCACAATGTCCCTTATAACGTTTTCCATACTATTCATCAATAAATGACTAAACGATAACCAATGCTCACAATCATTAGTACCTCAGTAGTTTTCACGTAATCAAAGCAATGAGCAAGACAAACAAAGGGTATTGAAAGATAAGTTAAAAAATAAGGAGTTTATCATAAATAAATCTTTTAATTAACTCCCTGATTCTGTCATGCACTACGCATAAACTTTTATTGACCTTTTAAATGAAAATTTGCTATTTTTAGAAAAATATACGCTATAAATGAGTGTATTCTAAAGCTAGGAAATAACTATAATGCAATAGTGTATTATTACAGCCAGGAGGTATTTGTATTGTAGTAGCGTATTGTTGTAACCAGGAAATGTATGCATAGTAATAGTGTATTGTTGTAGCTAGATGATAAATGTTCTGTGATAGTCGAAAGGTGGTATAATTGTAAGTAGCGTTGTGTATTTACATTATAATTGTATATCTTAGTATTGGAATAATATTAAAACAGTAATAAGTTACCACCGGAATATTTACCCATCTGTAACGCGTGTAATGAAAATAGAGATCACCTGCAAGCTGAGGCTCACACGAACGATATTTAAAGATAATTTTTCTACAACGTATCAAAAGACTAACAAACTTATCCTTATATTTCTTTTTTTGAAAGGTAGAGGGACTTGGTGAAATTTCCAATTTGCGAATAACCATGACAACCTCCATCTACTGTTTCCCCGGAGACCCCGTACGTTACGTCTCATGGCGAAAGTTTATAACGCAGACCGCGGAAATTGAATAATAAAGACGAACTTGACCTCTTGCTCGGAGAATCTTCCTCGAAAGGGAAGAATTGCGTTCGTCCCTCTGAGGCACCGTGTCATTCTTCACCTCCTCTCTCACAATAGGACGCTCCTCAACTCCTTTCTCCTGTCTGATTCATTATTACTACGCTTCATGAAACTTGCACGCTTCGACCGCCTCCAAAATTTATCATTTCTCTCCCTCGACTTCCATCTTACAGCCCGAATGTCTTCACCAACAGCCATCTTCTCCTTTTTTATGTGCTACTTTGTCACACTCGCGTAAGTTCAATATCTATGTTCGTGAAGTACTCAGACCGAAGACAGGTTGGTACCTCATCCCCTCTATCATTAGCTAAGAAGAGTTAAGAAGAGAAGGAAATGAGGATTACTAGGCAAGATGAGGAGTGAGGTATTTTACCCTTGCTCTCCTCACTGAGTCAAAACGCTACAAGCGGAAATTGTCCACGGAAAAGTTAAGCACTATTGACTCAACGAGAAACACTTTTCTTAGCAATCCATGAGGAGAATTATTAATCCCATTAATTCATCACTGCTTATACCTTATAAGCTTTCATATCATTACAGCCACGAAAAAGATACATTAACCTCTATCCTGTACCAAAAGAAAAAAAATTTCATTCGTCAAGGTATGATGGACCATCTAAGTATCAAGGCTTTATGATTTAAGCATGCACGTACATGGTAACTACAAGAGATGCCTCTGTAATCACACTCTAAGGTATAGTTGCCAATTTGGCGATTTATTTCGCCAGAATTTTGCGACTTTAATCCTTCTTCCAGAAACATTTTTTTCTGTTTTAACGGTTTATTGCCCGCGATGGACCTCTGCTACGTCGATCTTCTTCTATCTACTGTTAAACTAACATAAATGACTTGTGTGCAAACCAAAATAGTATTGCCTTCTGGCGATATAAGACATAATGTTCATATTATACACAAGAAAAAACGGAAATGAAAAATAGAGCGGGACTGGAACCCAGGTCTCCCACTATATAAGAGGAGATACCGAAGGTTACTCAGTTTGCGTCGAATTCTTTTATTTTGCTGTATTTTCAAAAGGAATACAAGTGATTTCTCTTTACTGAGATGTCATTTGGAAATAAAAATTGTTTTTGGCTTCCGGTTTACAATAAAATTTTAGGTTTTTATGCAGTTTATCCATTGTTTCCTAAAAAGTAGCACTTTTTAATGCTACCGGATGGAGAAAATAATATCTTCCATTTACTGTTGAATTAAGTTTTTAATTTTCATCTTTGAATGCGTTCATACTTTGCTCCATTGTTGTAAACTTTATTTTTCATGCAATCTGAAGAACTTCTTAATCAGTTTGGTGTCCTGTTTTCAGCATATTTATAAATGTACAAAAGTATGTATTTCGCATACTATTTCCTCAGCCTTGCTCATAACTGTGGTATTGACCAAACATATCTTCCCTTGGAACGTTCGGTATTTCTTCATCACCCGCCTGTACCACCGAAAAAGATGGCAAATTTTCCTCGGCAGAAGACTGTGTTAGACTTCAACATGACAAAAAGCCTAGTATAGTATATGACAAGCCTAATATAAAGTTAAAAAATTCAGTTATACACAGAAAGACACGGTTTCGAAGGTAGAGATCAATATATTCCCGTTAGATTAAAATTTCCATGCATTATAACATTATTAAATTAACTACAGTCGAAAGTGTCCATATTTATCAGATATTTCTTTCTGTACTCGATAATTACTTAGTAGTGAGCCGACAGTCATGTTGTTGCCAACGTAAATAAACTCTTGAAGAGCGTGTAGGCAACTGTTGCAGCAACCAAAATTTTGTCGATAGCAACGGAAACGTTTGATGAATTTACGTCATAATTTTCGCAAAAATCGATTATATTAAAATATTAAAATATTTTAAAACGATATATCGAATCGAAAATAGCACTCGATGATAAAAATTTCATATATTTTTTCTTTTTGGATACGTTTCATAATTCCGTAAGACGATAAATGAATTTTATCAAAGGAAAAAGGTTTGCAACGGTGCGAGGAAATTACAATCTATATTTATCACGAAAGTTCATTGCGATTATTATGATGTAAGATAATGAATTATGGTTACGTAGCAACTATTTACGCCGTAGCAACGCCGCACAGTGGTCCCAAATCGAAAAAAGCTGGCCAAAAGTCAAATTTTCGACTTTTAACTAGGAAGTTAAACATAGTGTATTCTTATTCTACACAATATGGTCTACAAAATGACATATTTCATTGGTCCCTGCGATCGTTCTATTTAAGTATGTACCCCTTTAACTTGGGCATGTCGAGAGGCAAACGCCCTATGCGTTAAAATGGTCGATTTTAGAGAAATACATCTTAATGCAAGATGGCTTTAAGTACAAAAGCCAGATTTACCAATTTTTTTACGGTATTTATGCACCTTTGTGCTTAGTATTCCGGTAATTTTGGTCAGTTTTAATTTTATGTATAGCCATATTAAAATATTTATAATTTCCGTTATTTTTAGGTGATTTTTTGCATAAATGTGTCGATATGATTATGTGCGCCTCGGTGCGCCTCGAAGATTTCTATGCAGAAGTACTAAGGAAAGTGTATAAAACATAAAATAGAAAAAAAATCTTGCCGATACTTGCCCTCCCGACTTCTAGAAGGTTTTTAGTTGAGCGGTGCACCGCGCCGCCTTCGGTTGTTGGCCGGCGGGCGGCGGGCGATTGGGTCGTTTTAACGTAGTTTCCCATTTCGATGATTAACTCGCGTGCTGCTCTATGCTTTACGTAATTTCTCCGTACCGTGAAATTTCAACTGCTAAATCAAAGAATTTTCTCGTGTGTTAGGTGGTCTCCTCCAAATCAACCGTACATCTATTAATCAATTTTCAATCCTAGCGCGACTAAATATCCTGGTATTTTAATAATTACATAAATCATTACGCGAACTCCAACTTGAGCGATTGATTGCGATCAATACACATTTTTCATCTGCAAAAATTTTATTATATCCTTATTCCGTGAAGTTTCTTCACACACGGGTCAACCGTTCCGCTACGTGATTTATGGCCTGGGGCAATAAATGTTCCCTAATATCCTTGTTGCCACTGTGCCGCTCGCAAAATCTTTTGCGGGCGAAAAAGGCTATGCTGTCTGATCTCTGCATGTTTGTCGGGTTTTCTGCCACGTTACTTGTTTGCCACTTTTCGAAACGTCGTCCTGTGTAAACAAGTAACCCGAAAAATATGCAGAGATCATTTGAACGCCACCGAGATCTACGAAAGCCTATGCTGTCTGTTTATTGCCCTCCAGCTGGACAAATTGCTCTCAGTCCACCGGGAACGCGTGAATGTTGCAAGTGCATTATTTTTCTTGAAAAAAAAAACGGTGAGGATTACGGCCTCCCTCACTATGACCACTGTCGAAGTTATGGACATGGTTTCGGTGAAGTCTCCCGTCGCAGTTTAGCTTAGTGCTTTACATGGTGAACTAGTGTGTCTGTGCTCTGTTCTGTGTTAACTTCAGCAGCGTATTCTGTCCAGAAGGAGGAAGCGCTTCGTCTGCGTGACATCTAATATTCAAAATACGTCGGAAACCAATAAGCAAGCTTATATTTATTTTTTCTTCACTTTCATGTATTCATCGTTTTTAAATTTTTTGTAGTGGTCTAAGTTAAAAGGCACCTCTTTTCTGATTCGGATATCTAGTTGCAGGTCTGAAAAACTTTGAAACGTGTTTTATGGATTTCGCAAATGTAACGCACCTTGAGGTGCACGAGAAATTTGTAGAAAGAAAACTAGATTCATTGGCTAATAAAAAGAAATATGTCATAGAGTATTTGCTGGCAAGATTCCGTCTAAACCATTACGAGGATGCGAAAATTATTTTGAATCGCTTCATGCAAAGAACTTTTTTTCCCAAATACCTGAGGAAATGGGAGGAAAGCTCACGGACAGATTATAATTTCAGAAGAACATTCAGAAGCTGGTTACAGCAGAAATTAAAACTACCTGCAGATGTATACAAATATCTTCCCTGCACATCCGGTGAGTAACAGTTATTATCATGATAACTCAATAAACATGTATGTGCTTATATTAGCGATTATTTTTAACATATTTCTTTCTGTGCCATCAGAGCATGCTGAAATAGGACGACCAAAAATAATATTTGAAGAGTCCAGCGATAGAGCTAAGAGACGGAAGACGGAAAAGCTTAGATCCGATCCGATAATTTTTATTGAGTTTGTTTTTTGATTAATTTTTCACAGAATTTTCTTGACAAAATAAATATGATAACCTGAAAATCTATATATTTTTCTCTTCAATACCCTGTATTTCAGTAAATATCAATTAAATGCAATTTATTAAATTTTAGGAAACCAAAATTACAGTAAATTTATAGTTCTTTCCTAGTTGAGTTGCTTGCCGGCTATGCTGATGGTCGCGGGTTCGAATCCCGTCAACTTCATGTCGTTGCACTATCGTGGCCTTATAAGCACAATTTTAAATTTGTTTTGTAAAAATTATGCTGTTATAGGTTCCAAAAATGTAGCTACTTTTCTGCCAATCCCTAAAACTTCTAACGTCAGATTTTCAAAAATTGTTTAAATTTTAATAGCTCCATAAAATGTTTAAATGAAATTATACGACAAAAATAACTTCAAAATTGGATTTAGGAGATCAAAAACAATAGGAATGGGCCATTTTAGTATCTAAGTTGGGTGAAATATCAACGGTATTAATTTTGGCCAGCTTTTTTCGATTTGGGACCACTGTGCGCCGGGTACTGGTCCGACTGGTTTTAAATGTTATATAATCCCTTTCATATCGTATTTATCTCCATGTGACAGGTTGATTCGCCCTCCTCCTTTCTTCCAGCCTCCGTATCTTCCCTCACTTCTCGAGTGCATCTAATCTCTCAATCTCACGTGCCCTTTTTATTCTACTTTCATCTTCGCTGGGCTCCTTCACCTACATTTCATTCGCTGCAGCGCTCAATGGATTTCCCGGGCGGACGTGCCTTTGCACCGCTTTTCGAGCTTCATTTTTTTCCCACCGGGAGAGGTAAAAGTTCCTCCACTTTTCAGGAGGTTGACCCCGAAAAAAGGAAAGTTTTACTTTACTCTCTGCGCTTTGTTATGGTCCAGTTGGTCCGTTGCTACGTTCCCTCGACGACGCGTTTGTTTACTTTATCGAGTCTCTTTTTTTGTCTCAGTAATCTGAGCTTGGGAGAAAAGTTTCCAGAGCCCAATGCGATTTTCAACGAGAATCCCGCACTTTTTTCAGTTATTCGAAAACGCTTAATTTTAGTTGGCATTTATATCAGCAGTAAAAGCCATTTAAGGAAAGGAGGTTCGTTTAACTAACGTTTGAAGATTCAAAGAGTTCTATTGGATTGCATAATCCAGATATTAACGACTACTTCCTGACATTATTTTGAGCATGTAAATTGAGTCATCGTAAAGAAATATCATACACAATTATCTATTATGCTGTAATTCTAAATCAGCATACATACTCTGCAACCGCCTTTAGGCGTTTGGCAGGAAGCTATCTTTTACAAAAATCTATCGGTTTGAGCAAAAAAATTTAGTTTAATAAGAGTAGCCAAATTTGGATCCGGATTCAGAGGATAACACCTAATATTTTTACCGGTATTCCATTTACATGCGCAAAATCTTCGAAAACTGACTAAATAATTCTTTATATATAAATAATTCTTTATTGCTAACATTGATTTTTATTGAAATTTAAATTATTTCCGTTGTGAAGCTTCGAAGAAGAGAGAGCTACAGATTTCTCAACATTCCGTATTATTTTGAATTTACTTCAGTCCTGTGATATCGCCGGGGATTGAGTAGCATTAATATCACAAATATTATTACATTTTCAGAGCCAAACGTAAAACAATGTGAAAATCTCTAACGACTAACAAAGAGTGCATATTCCCAAGGCAAATTTCGCAATGCAAAGCTCTGTAATTAGAACGTAGAAATCTATGATAGATTTGTCGATGACTATGAAAACATTTCCTGAAGCAAAGTAAGTTGCTAAGGTACATCGGTGATTTTTAATAACGATCGAATTCTTGAAATGATCCAAATAGAGGGTTTCTTAAAAGTCGCGATGTATTTCAATTACTTACTTTTTTCTTCGAAACCTATAAAGAGTGTGTAAACAACCCCTACTATTTCCCCCCAATAATGTATCTGTAAACAACTATTGTAATTTTTACAAACCTCTACGATGTATTCAATCTCTATATTTCTTTTATTCATTCCTACACTGTTTGGAGTTTTTTTTCGCCCCCCATTCTCTTAGTGGGCATTTTCCTGCTGTGGAAATTTCTTTTCTGTGAACAAAATACAGCATATTTTTCTCCCCAAAACGATTCTTTCTTTTCTTATTTCCTTACTATTACAACCACACTTCTTGAAAAAATCCGAATCCAATTTATAATTTTTTTGTATCGCATTCTGATAAAGGTTAAATGGAATACGGGACTTTCTATTCCCAGTTTCACCCAATAAAGAGGTTTTCATTGTATTGAATTTAAGGCAAGTAATTGTTGGCGAGCGATTGCTGTCGACCGATTGTTGGCGAACGATTGTTAGCGAGAAATAATTGGCAAGCAACTATTGACGAGAATTTGTTAAAGATCAGTTTTCCGTGAACTGGCGTAATTAAGCTTCGTCTTTCGTACAGGATGGCAAAAAAGTTATGATAATATCATTAATTTAGCATCCACTTAATTATTTAGTTAAAAATAACTCCAAAATGCTGATGTTTTCTTTGTGCTTTGTAAAGATAATAATTGTCCCCATGGAAACACTAATTCTTCGTAGCACATACTTTAAAACGAATATATTTATCGTTTACCAGTTGACAATGATTCCCTCCTTCCTGAAATAGCAATTGCCTTTAGAACAGCCTGTATATAGTTATTTTTCACAGCATACTGCATAAGTATCAATTGAGAGATAATTTAACGGTGCGTTATGCATAAAAATGCTTGAAATTCCCTCACTCCTTCAGAATTTGTTCATTAAGTCGAATAAATTAAATTCTTTCAGTTGGGAATTCGAAACATAAAGAGACCCTGTTTCTCTACAGGTGAGGATCCTCCAGAAGTTTTGCAGCTAATCGCTTAATTCAGAAAAAAAGAGCCCGCATGTGATGGGAGAGGAGGGCAAACTTCGCCACGGCAGGTGTTCGAAACTGCGTAGTTGCTATGGAAATCCCGCGCCTTAATTGCCAACGTTACGGAACTGGGGAAAAATAAAAACAAAGCAAAAGCCACCAGGATGTGGGGGCTTAAGGATCTTCCCCCCAGAGGTATCGCAGAGCCAACGGTCCCTATTCTCTTCAGATAACCATTACATAAACTGCACAATTAACTAAATCTGTGAACGTTACGATACTCCTGCCATATCCTCATGGATGGATTATATTAATTTTTATCGTTCGATAAATTCCATCTCTGATTAACTCAGTCTCAGTCCTGCTGATGAATTGGAAGCTACTAAGGTGAGAATTATGATATTTTTCACCCCATATTTGTATGCTCCTGAAAAGTTATTCACAGAGCCATGTTAAGTGATCGTTTGCTATTCACAAAATTAAGTCAAGGAGGTAATTGCAAATTGCCTTACTCCTCACCTTGCCTAGTAAGCCTGATTCCCACTATACAGTAGTCTTTCCCAACCGAGAACAGACGCGTTACATTACTTCCGAGCCTCCTAGGTGGGAATGGAGGAGGTTGGAGTGGTTTTGTTTTGTTCGCTTTAGCGCTTTTTTTTCAAATATTACATAGCGGGCAAGTCTTCTGATTGGAGGATTCGTCAGCCCTCATTCAATTCATCAGAAAATTTAATACTTGTGAATATGAAATTTGCGACTGTAATACAAACAAATGTTTGTCCCCATGGTAGGATTTGGCAGTTTCAAGTTGAAGATCAGTGGGACTTGAGACCATAAAGGTTAGGAATTACTGCTCTAGAGTACTATTGTTATTATTAGAGTACTTATGGTGAAGGGGTTGAGGTTTAATCCTTCAAGTACCTTGTGATGCGATACTCGCTCGGCGAAATTCTTCCACGAAAGGAATTCTGTTTCATATACACGGAAGTTTAGAAGTTTTGACTACGATGTTGATCGATTTTTGGTAAGAATGTGCAAAACAAATTTAGCACGTAGCTATCAGTAAAATTACAGTTGCTATCAATAAAATAACGCCTCTCAGGTTAACGAGAGAAACAATATATATGTCCGATAAAATCCGAAACGAACGACAAATTTATGACATTTTCGATCGAAAAATGTAAATGCATCGGGCATATATATTTTAAACCTTCTGGTAATCTAAGAGATAGAAATCCGTTCCCATTTACGCATATAAATGAGTGAAAGAGTGATAAAGTTTTGAATATGGAAAACCGCGTGTAATCTTACGGAAATGTATCACTGACTATTGATTTAGAACTCGGGTCTTCCTAATTATAACAGTCGTTTTCCAAGGGCTTTCCAAAAAACTCTAACAGTAATTGCTAGTACAGGAAATGCCCTCATTTTCTTCGTCGTGGGTACCTAATAATAAAAGTTATTATTATTAATTTTTAACGTTGGAGTTAACAAATTTTTAATCCAATAGTCGCAATTTTGGATAACTGCCGTTCAGTTAAAGTCGTTTTAAAGGAATGTAGATGATTATTAAAATTGTATGAAACTTGGCACAAATCCGTTCTCATCTCATAACGCCATCACTTGTCTACGTCAATGTCTATGTAAGTACCCTGCAAGCCGGCTTTCGGCGTGTGGCAGGAGGTGCACGCACCATGACTCTATTTCCTTAATCCTTTTCCTTAATATTTCCTTTAAAAATTCCTTGATTACCTTCGCGTGTCGTTCGCGGAAAAAATGAGTTCTTGAATCTATTTGTTCTGGCATCTATTTCCCTGATCTTTCTCGCTGTACCGGAACAGCCTATGTAACATGGTGAACGCATTATATCGACTAAATCATCCCTGAACGTGCTTTCTCTGAATTTATCCAGTAAATTGATCCTTTGTTGAAATCGTCTAACTTCCAAAGATTCCCACCTTGCGTCCTGAAGCATCTGAGTGACGCTCACTGATTTATCGTAGCAATTCTTCACAAAACGTATCGCCTTTCGCTGCACCTTTTCTAATTCCCGAATACAACACTTATCGGCAGGGTCCCATACACTGCGCGTATACTCAAGATGAGGTCTAACTAACGCTAAATAACATCGATCGCGAACTTTTTCGTCGCTCCGACCGATATTCTCTCAACGAAGCTGAGTTTCTTAAGTGCTCTTCGGTATATATTATGGATGTTGGTACTCCACACGTTAAGCTATTCCTGAGAGTTACTCCAAGATATTTCACCGATTCTACTATTATTAAGTTTATCCCACGGAGACTGTGCGGATAATATTTAATAATTAATATTCTTTCGAAGAAGTTTGAACTTTGTGGGGAGGACGATAAACGTAATAATAATGAATAATTGGCTATTGCTTAAAGAATATACATAAAATCGCATGTCACACCCGAACTCTTGCATCGAGACGATAACTATCGACAGAAAAGGAAGAAGAAGGATGATAGGCATTGAGATACTCCACGACGAACAGATATAAAACTTAAGAAATTATTTCCATAACAAATACACTTTACTGCACCGCGCTTTAGTTAAAGCAGACAAAAATATTCTCCGCTAAACCTGAGAGAAGAACACAATCTACAACATGTACAAATAAAAACAGAAGAACACAAGAAAGAAAAATGGTCTAGGAAGACACTGCATGGCCACCACTACGTCATTATATGGTACCAGAATATAGACAAAATTCATATAAATGGCTAATAATAGAATAATTACTACCTGCAATTTAAGACAACACAAAGACACGTGGAACTACAGGGAGTGGGTATTAAAGGAAGCAATATATACGGATATGTATAGGAGGTGTCATCAATTCAAAGAAACAATAGACTACATAACCGCAGGATGCAGATTACTGGCTGGGATGAACAGATAGGTACAACAGCAGCAGCAAAAATAATACGTCAGGAACTTGCAGTAATCGTGAAAATCACATTATGAAATAAAATTAGTGGAAACACGCATCCCCAAATATGAAGGTGAAAATATACCGGAAAACGAAGATCAGAAATTCTATTGGGAACGAACAATTTATACAGATAAAACCAGACCAGAGCTCACTCCCATCAAGTAAAAGAAAACCAAAAAGGGTACATAATTGATATAGCCATCCCAAACGACTACAATGTCACAAATAGAGAAGAAGAGAACATTTCAAAGTGCTCACCATTATCACAGGAAGAAAAGCATCTTTGGTAATGAGAATCACTAACAATAGTCTAATTAGTCTTTTCGGTTACAAGACAACAAAAATTTTTATACGAATAATGCAAAAATACGAATGCAAAAATAATATATCAACAAAAACATCCACGTATGCATAAGGCAGTCATTCTAAGAAAACAACACCAATAGTAAGAAAGTTCCTGTAAGGCTGGAAGATGTGAAACTTTACCATACTTGAATCGATCAATGATATTTTGTTATTAAATGCTAATTGATCATTTAATTGATTGTATCTTGACAAACAATCGGAACAGAATTTTTCACATCGTAGAGATAGCCGCTCGAATGATCGCGGCCCGCGCCGTGAACGTCGTTACCCCCGAAGGTAAAATTGTTTTTCTTAAGTTGTTTATAAACAGATGATTTTGAAATTTGCAAATAAAAATTTTTCTCAGAAACTTACCCGCTGTAAGTTTTTTTCCAAAGCAAATAAGACGAAAGATAGCCCGCATGTCCTTTCTTCGATGCATTTTACCAAAAATTCTCGACTTCCCCTATGATTTCTATTAAATACTTGCCTCAGAAACGTTTGTATGGAAAATAAATAATAGTTTTGGAAAGAGAATTATTTGAGGCAGAGTTGGATGTTAAAAATTTTGTGTTCCTTAAATTTGAGAGCTTAAGGCACGCTTTGAAACAGAACAGGAAAAAATCCAGAATTTCTTTGAAATATAACATTTTCGTTATTTATGCAATTATAGTATTAAATAAACAAAAATTAAACACACAATAAAATCCAGCATCACTTCCATTCAAGACTGAAAAAAATTCAAACAATTTCGACTTACTTTATATTTTTACGCAAATGTCGCAACAGCGTCCGAATTTCTCCCGTTGAAAATACACGGGCCCATGCATTTTAAATGGTGTCTTCATAAGTGTGAACCGAGTATAGGAATTCATTAGAAAGGTATTTGACTCGATAGTTCTTTTTGCCTGTTTAAATAAATCTGTTTAAATCTTTATTAAGTTCTCCTTATCTGTTTAAAATGGCGTTTCACGAAGTTCCGCCGTCTCGTATCAACTGTATTTTACTAGATTAAGACCCGTCACAGGACCACGATGAGTGAGATAGAGATAAAACTCAAATAATAATAAAGATAGTAATAAAATATCACTTCATATTCATACGAATGCATCAGAAAAGAGAAGCTTGCGTAAGAGAGGTTTCTTTTGGACTTCGCCGGGAAATATGTGCACGGAACACTGCACCTCGGTTGCAAAGCTTACGCAAAATAATAACTACGTATTGTCACAGAATGTTCACGGATCGCTTGGGACCCTTTAGATGGCTCAATGCACTGTGCAGCAATGTTGCCAGCCTTGGAATTCAATACCAATTCTTTCGTTTTCAAAAGCAATCATTTGCGATTTTCGCTTTGAAGTGCGCAATTCCGCGCTCGGGAAGTTTAAAAAGTTTTCTGTTTTGATCGAAACAAATGAGAATTCATTTCCTAATATTTTAAACTATATATTTCTTTATCAACTTAGCTTTCCGAGCAACCATGTCTTGAAAAACTGAATGATTTTATTTGGCTATCTTTCATTTTCCCTTTTCTAAGCCTCATCGAAGACCTTGATGATTTGTAAGGTGCAGCAGTGAGAATAATGCTGATTTAATAGCATTCATTTTGCCTTATTGAATACCATGTTAAGTGTCTTTTCACGTAGTAAATGATTTGCACTTTAGTGGACGTTTTCTGCTCGTAGCATTCTAGCATATAAAGAAAGTACCTCATTCCTAAACTTACCTAGGAATACCTTATTCCCTCTCCAAAGATCGTTACATGGTGCGACTTATATTCTATTGATATTGTCATGTAGATATTGTTAGAAGGTCAGAATAGGTGTTTTCCGGCATATATTTTTGCCTTCACATGTTCTACTCAACATTCTGGCAGGAAAGAGAGGGCAGACCTTACTCCTCATCTCGACAAATAAGCCTTACATAATACTCGTGGATTTTGTTTCCTAACGTTCGAGGGGATGGGGTCAGACCAGTTTTCCCAGTTGCATATTTTACAGGCAGACTGCCAGTTTGTGAATCTAAAAGAATCATATTATATACAATTTCTGAGAGTGTCCGTCTGTCCCCCTCCCCATCTCAGAAACGGTTAGATTTAGAGGCACGCGGTAAACTGCGTTGAATTCCTAATTACTAGAAACCCTGGGAAAACTTGATTTCATCCCCGGAAATACCCGGAGTCGAACCCCGGAGCTAATAATGGGTTTCCGTAAGATTACTCGCGATTTTTCATTTCCGAGAGTGCAAGGCTTTCTTTCTTCATTAATTAAAATACCTAAATTTGAACGGATTTCCATCGAACTTTGTTCATTCGAAGATTAAATATGCAACTGATCTTATTATACCTATGTTTACACGCTTTAGTGTCCATTTTTCAAATAATTTTGCTTTTATTTCGAAATTTAACGAACATTTTCTGCTTTTTCTGCAGTTTCTACGGCAACCGTCATTGTTGCCTGGTAATAATAAATTACGATTTTTGAAGGTTTTAAAATTGTGCTCACCTCTAACCTTCCTTATATGTTTCCCCCTGCCACACGCCGGAAGGCGGCTTGCAGGGTACTTATGTAGATGTAGAAATGCGCATTGGTTTATGTACTAATTTCTTCGTCAGGCTCATAAACATGGTTTTAAACAATACTATAATGGAGCGCGTAATATTTGAAGCATTGCGATGCGAGAAATCAATGTAAAGAGCCTGCGGCAGCGTTTGGTCTCATATCTAAACTCATTTGGGATTATCAGTTCTTCGCGCCTCTTCAGCTTTATCTTCAGAGCACAAAAAATAAATGATATCTGGTATTGACCGCTCTGAACTGCTCCGTGTTTACGGAAAGAGGATTCCCGAATAACCACAATACGCAATTTAGCCACATCTCTTGCATAACCATAGCTGTCTACTTTCGCTACATTAGCAAGCGGTATTTGGTATACTATTTTTAGAGTTAACTAGTTTAATTTATTTAATAAATGTAAACTTACGATACTTTTCAGTATAAGAGGTACAAGTGCTCCTTTTTCTGGAACTCAAAGCGGCGAGGTGCTTTAGCAAGGAAACCGGGTAACACGAAGTATTCAATTTGGTCCCCTACATTGCGTGTTATCCAAATTCCACTTTATCTTACTGTGCCTGTGAATAGATTAATTTTTTTAGTATCTTCATAATTGAGTACGTCACGTAGCGATGTTGAGAACAAGTAAAGTCTTACAGCTTTTACAGAGTCTTACAGGTTGACCAATGTTCCTAGTTAAAGGTTGATTATTTGATTACAGTTTCGCAATTGCTCACATAGGGCAAATTTCATTGATGAGAACTGGCGAAAAATATCATGGTCGCTTAGTTACTTAAGAAATCGCATATGCAAATAAACGCGATCGATATTTGTCTTTTACAGCTTTATCACAGTAATGTTTACACAACCACTCGCGCAGCAAAACCCTCATTTGTTATGCATCTAGCTTACTTATTGTGAACGAAAATAATATTTTTCGGAATTACATATGAAAAATAGCATACTATTGTAATTTCACATTGTGATATGTTGCATTCGAATGTAAAAATTGCAATTTTATGATTTATTCCATGGAATTTGACTGAGATTTTTCATGTTTCCCCATTTTTTATTCGTGTATTTTGAATTTATATTTCGAATTATTATTCCGTTTCGTATTTTTCTTTTCGAATTCGGCTGTATATTTTATTTTACTTTGTTCCCGTGAGTTTTACGCACAGTTCTCTCAGTGTTCCTTCCTCAAAAAGGATTTTTTGTTATGCATCAAGTGTGAAGTTTATCTTAATCTCTGCTCTAGCTTCCTTTCTTCATTAATTTCATAAAACACACCGAAACGATATGAGTTTGATTGGAAGATAGGCCAACTCGAGCTTAAAATATCCAAATAAACGTTTCATCTAATCTAATCTAAACAAGGGTGAAACATTTTTGAGATTTACCTCTTTAGAAACACGACTTCTTTATCGATTCTCGCTTCTATCTTTTCATTTAATTCTCATTGGAAGGCTCTGCTTGCGTTTCTATAAACAACGCTACATTTTAGACGCGATTTTTTCAACGATGCAATAATGCAGAGGGGTGAAACAGAGCGGGTGATTTCTTTCATTGTCTTTGTATCTTGGAAACCCACAAGAACTCTCTGTACTTAGTTATTGATTAATTGAAAGAATAAATAACCGCGGTGAATCACTGAATAATAGTTGAACATCGCATATTGTTTTATCAACCATTAATCGAGTTTCCCGTCAAACTTCGCAAATAAAGTTTTTAAACTCTTTCGTTGCCATGGATTCCGCTTTCTCTTGAAATTTGAGTATCTGCTGGGTGATTCAAGCAACAGGCAATTACTATAACGATTGTGTATCGAATATTATTGATTCGTGCTCAATTTAAAAGGCCGTAAAATTGATTGAAATTTTACACTCACGACATGGTCACGTTTATACATAAAATCATTTGTCATAGGTTGCGCAAAGAATGCAAATTATCTTCTACGTAAATCTGACGACTCTCGTAAAATACGATCAGCGTTGACCAAAATTTACCTTCGCTTTTTTTATGCATAAAACGTTTTCGAAACCGGTCTTTTTATTACCGGGAGAGGTCAATGCTTTCCGAATTCATCTCTATGACCCATAAGCTACCAGGACGAAATGTTACGAAAGGTGATTCTGTTCACGAGCTTTCTTTTTTTCGTTCGAAAGATACATGACGGTCGCAGACTATGATAATGAGAGTTTTCCCTGCTTTAGGTATCAGTTCGTTCGCGGAGAGAGGTGGGGAACCTTTACGTCACTTCCTGAAATAAACTCACGCATTTAAACGTTCCTTTTCCCAGTTTCATTTACTACGTCAAGTGAAAAAAATGCAAAAAAGTTGACAAACGTCACGCTTCATATTTTATGAATTTTTATGTTAAACTGTAGGTAAAATATATATTTAAGTTCAAGGTTGAATCAACCTTTGTCGCATCTGGTATAGTTATCGAGGCATATTGTCGTGAAGTATTACGAGTATTTAATAATAAGAGGTGTTGACAAAGTCATGGGCGTTTGACATTCGAGGAAAGTATGCCTAAACAAATGTTTATTGTTAACGACAATCAGCATATTGCAGAATCTTTTTTAAGTCCCTACGTTACATTAAATTATACCGTTTCTATGGATCAATATCATCAATATATTCTTCATAATAAAAAAGACAACAATGGTCAAACAATCGATTTCATTGTCATTGTTAAATGTAAATATTGAGAAACTTTTTCTCCTATCGAAATCTATTTTACCACCGAATTAATTGAACCGATTTCATTAAATCCAATCTGGTTTGCTTTGGGCATCAAACTATTTAATATTAGTAACAATAATAATAGTATTGTTAGAAGTGCTTCGACAGATGAAGTCAATTTGCATGTAGCCCTCCACCGGGAATCGAACCCGGGACCGCTTTTATCGATGATGATAATAATAATAATTAAAAAAAATGATAATCTAATATCAATAAATTTTAAAGGAATTACAATGCTGTAGATTAGATCTCCGTAGAGTTACAGATTGAAATACAAAAATATTTCATATAATCTAATTACGGAAATGGAATTCAATACGTACATTGAAATACATAGAGGCATATTTCCAGAAAAGAAAATACTCTCAGGTCCTGCTAAGTCAGACACTTTTAAGCAGGTGCACAATTATAAAATACATATCTCGAGCATAGAAAAGAAATTACTCTAGCATGTCATTGGTTGTAAACAATCAAATAGTAGTTAAAGATCGTTAAAGTAAGGATATTAGGCATTGTACATATTTAATATCAAAATAAATTCATTCACATGTTTTCACTATGTGGTTTTTGTATTTTATTTTTGCCTCTTATATTGATGTCAAGTTTTTTTTAGGTCTTTTGGTGATTCATTAAATATAGTAGGGACTACTACCTCCGATTTTCTTTGTCCATTCGTATTGAAGTAAACTGGTATACGGTACCAATGATAATAAAGCGGTACCATATTCCACAAACTTACAAAAAAGTATGCAGAGAAATTACAGAAATACCACACAATCCAGGAGGAAATAAAGCAAATGTGGCATCAAGAATCGAAATAAAGAGTTCCAATAATCTATGTTCAACAAGTATTATAGCGAATACATAGCATCTACATCTACATAAGTACCCTGAAAGCCGCCTTCCGGCGTGTGGCAGGGGGTGTAAACACCAAGAGTAGAATTACTTCTTTAATTTATTACTATCGCGTATCGTTCGCGGAAAAGAAGAGTCCCTAAAACGACTTGTCCTCACGTCTATTTCTCTTGTTTTACACTCACTGTCGGATCGGGCAAAGTAGCAGGGGGGTCGCATAATGCCAATTACGTCTTCCGAAAATCTACTTCCTCTGAATTTATCTAACAATCGCAGCCTAGCTTCTAATCTCCTTTCTTTCAAGGATTCCCAACCTGCGTCTGTGAGAATTTGCGTTACACTTGCTTCTCTATCGTAGCCCTTTTTAACAAAACGTATCGCCTTACGCTGCACTTTCTCGAGTTCGCGAGAGTTCGTTTCATCCGCTGGGTCCCATATACTCGCCGCATATTCCAGATGGGGCCTAACTAACGTAAAATAGCATCGCTCTCTAACTTTTTCATCGCATCTACCTACAATACGCTTTATAAAACCGAGCTTTTTAGTTGCTTTACCGCATATTTTTCGAATGTGTGTGCTCCAGTTTAAGTTATTGGTTAGGGTGATTCCAAGATATTCTACTGAGTCGGCTACATTTAAATTCGTTCCACTAATTTTGTACGGGTGGTTCTGACTCAATTGTTTCCTTTCGAAGAAATTTACTACAGAGCATTTATCTACGTTAAGATCTAGTTGCCATTTTTCGCACCACATTTGTATATGAGCTAAGTCGTTTGAGAGTGAAGCACTATCTTCGTCACTTGATATTTCTCTATATATTACCGAATCATCCGCAAATATCCTCACATTGCTATCGATCTTGTCGCTTAGGTCATTGATATGAACGAGGAAGAGTAAAGGTCCGTAAAATGGAGTTAGCATAGCAGCATAAATGGCATAAAACTCCCTCCAAAAACACAGATTTCATTTCAATTCTGTTCACTGTAATTATGGAAACATGCTCCATCACAAGTGATTTTCTTTAAGTTATTAACTAATTGGAACAATAAACGAAACTCATTAAAAAAATTGTATTGGGACATATAACTCGCTGAAGACCTAACACAAGTTCAGAACTGATACCACGAATTGTGAGAAAAGTTTCAATAATAACAATAATAATACGTCTATTTGGGCGAGATTGAGACTTAGTATTGTTAAGAATCGAACAAACAAATTATAACAAGTGCTCTATAAACAAAATCATAGCAACCGCATGGCAACGTGAAATTTCACGCTACGATGTCAACAATAATCAAAAATAATCGACACAATACTGGAAGTTAATTCAAAATGAAAGAGACTCGCTCCAAAAACAAAAAAGCTTTGAAAAGCATGCATACATCTCGCATTTCGTTGCCTATGGAGACGGCCCTCCGTAGCGACAGCCTTGTAAAACAAGACTGCGGCTATATAGGAGTTCCCTAAGTGAAATGTGATGATCGTATTGTTCTCAAACACTAAGTTTTCTTATGGTGATGACGGTTCACTTAAGTTATGCTCTTCAAATTGTCGTTACTGTCACATCTTTTGAGTCAATCGTAACTGCGGGAAAGGAAAAGGAAGGAAATTGGAGGGAAATGTAAATTCGTGGAAATGCAAAATTAAATACGTCATTACTTCTTAAGCTCCTTCCTCGCGGATAAAGGAAGCCATAAAAATTAAGAAAATCTTTTTCGCGGAATTCACGGAAATACGGAAACAAAAGATTAAACCAATTAAAGATTAAGAAAGAAGAATCGAGACTGATTCCGAGGAACCACAAGAAACTGGAAGTTGGCATCCTTGATGAACTGTTAATTAATTGAATATAAATAGGATTAATTATTTCGAAAATGATAAAACATGAACATTCTCCAAAGAAGATGAATATAATTTTTTGAGATTCCCGCTTGTATTTGTTTGGTTTTAATAATACGAACTGTTACTCTTAGAGAAATGCCATTACTTCCTCGAAGATCAGATAAAATGACTAATAATAGAATAAGGCGATATAAAGAAATTCAGAAAATCTTTTCCTATTTTATTGCCTGTTGTATTAAATTGTGACATACCGTATGCCTTTTTTCATAGGCTCGCCTCTTAAAACAAAATTCCAATTAAAAATCTAAAGCCCATTTATTATCGAGAGATTTCGAATCAGCATCACCATAACAACGATGATATTTTATAACATGAGATTTTACGGCTGTGTTAGTATACATGAAGCATACAGGTTATCTATAATTATCGAAAACGGACAATCTTTTATTACTTTTTTCCACGTAATTTTATGCTGGAATTCCATAGGTTAGTTACGCGTTATACTTACCCATAAACAAGTATAAATAAAATTTCGGAAATGTTTAAATACGAATAGGGAAGGGAAACTTTAGAATATTTCAAAGAATATAACTATTAAGTGATTATTTTTGGGGAATTAATGTAAAATAATATGAATAAATTGAATATATTTTTGCGAAAAAGTGAACGTTGGTTGCATAAAATCAATAATCAGAGAGATTGCAAAAATTCGAAGTAATAGTCCGCTAATATACAGTACTAGAAAGGAAAGAAAGCAAGGGAATTCCCTTCGCTACTGATTCGACGATCCCGCCGAAAGTGCAAAGTTATGTTTTGGCTCCTTAAACTGTTGTTCTTGGTGACGTAGTTCAAATCGCGGGCACATTCGTCATAATTTGAGTTGGAGATGTTTTTTGAGCAGAAGTGGAGAAGTGCCTGTTTAAAGCGTGATAGATGCCTCTCCGGCGATTGGTCGAGAGAAAGAATCGGAGATGAACGCAAAGAACGGCAGACTGATTTATAGCGGTGACCTTAGTGACAGCGGGCAGCGGCAAATGTTTCCGATCCGCATAACCCAATTTTTACAATTATTGTAATAGAAAGGACTTGTTCGCGGCGGAGCTCGATGTAAACATGAACTATTTCCGCGTGTTGTTACACGCTCGCGTCAAGAACGGCCGAATTCAATTTGCGTTATTACATTTGCGTTGATAATCGAGTCCATCATTACTAATTGAATCTCCGCCGGATATTGGATGAATTTTTAAAACGATTGCTAATATTATAAATGGCGTTGACAGTAATGAATGCGGCATAAAAATTAAAAATCTTCGTCACATTACGTCTCCTGCGATACAATTAGCCGGGAAAAGACTACCTTCTTCTTCTTAACATTACCTATTCCACAAGGCCAAAATTCACCGTTTATACATATGGGAAAATGTGCGAACTCGGATAAAAATCACGTTGGTCGTCATGAAGACGGATTGTTAAAAATACAAAATTTTACCGAATTTTCGTCAACTTTCTCGCCATTTCGATTCGACATCAATATTCCACATAAATAATAAAAATTTTCTGCAAATCTTTTTTATAAGAGCAAGAAATTTGGTTGAAATCAATGGAATGATATGGTTGGAAAGGGAAACAAACATCCGACTTTCCGATAGATAATTAGAGAAAGACTATATTATATTTCTATACGCATTCGGTTTTGCATCAAACAAATGGAAATGATTGCAACTTGGGTATAAACGATGAGAAATTTAGGAAAATATTGTGCACTTGGCTTAATGGTTCTTACTTAGGCTTAACGAATGCAATATTAGTAGCATTTGTTACGGAGATAATATTAGCAGTATTTTTGTGCTTTATAAAGTTTCATTTTATATATAT
>KZ308830.1:55804-234492 GCA_000376725.2 Ladona fulva
ATAAAGTTTCATTTTTATTGAATTTCTGAGGTTTTTCAGTTTCATTATTGAGATTTGATTAAACTTTTTTGTTATTATTATATTCTGTATATTATTATCAACAATTTACTATATTTTCTATCAAATTATCGTGAATGTATGCAATTTATGACATCATTGAGTCTTTGCAAACTTCTCCCAACGAAGGAGCGCGAGGAGAAAACGGATGCTGCGAAATGCTCATTCGTTAATAGGGACATTAGGGAATGGAACGCTTTACCTGGAGAAATTCTCTTACCAATGCCAAAATTATTATGCGTCTTTAAAAATGAGATTAAATCTACATTTAAGTAGTTTTTATTATGTGACCTCATAATTTTTTTAGCATCTGCTTTGTATGTGACCATATGGATAATCTACGAAGTATGATGTAACTCTTCATAATTTTTGACATTTTACTGCTAACAAAAGATGTACTGTACACTGTTACTATTGATGTCTGAATTGTAAATTGTATACGTAATGTATTGCCTACGCTAGGTTTTCGGAGGGATTCCCTCCCGTCCATGGGCGAATTCCAGGCAATTATTATCAATATTAATTTTTATGTTAAACTTCCTTCCAAATTTACAACTCAATTACAAACTAATAAATTATATTCTCCTTTGGTAATTACTTTTCCCGATTTTTCTTTCAATCTTTCTCTCATTGGCGTCCAATAACAAAAACAGCATTATCGGGACGATAAATACGAGATAAAAAAGGAAAAAATTTAAAATGGAATGGGAAATTAAAGGGCATCCATAAGTTCGGGTCGTGATACGGAAAGCTCAGCATAAAATCCTTTCAATGGCCAATATCCTTCCAATGTCATGGCCTCGTCTTCGAGACGCGACTAAACGGAACTTTAGCGAATGGATAATGTTTATCCATTGCTAGGTAATTCAACGTGATTTTCTAATGAACTGGAAGTTAATTCAAAATGAAAGAGACTCGCTCCAAAAACAAAAAAGCTTTGAAAAGCATGCATTCATCTCGCATTTCGTTGCCTATGAAGACGGCACTCCGTAGCGACAGCCTTGTAAAACAAGACTGCGGCTATATAGGAGTTCCCTAAGTGAAATGTGATGATCGTATTGTTCTCAAACACTAAGTTTTCTTATGGTGATGACGGTTCACTTAAGTTATGCTCTTCAAATTGTCGTTACTGTCACATCTTTTGAGTCAATCGTAACTGCGGGAAAGGAAAAGGAAGGAAATTGGAGGGAAATGTAAATTCGTGGAAATGCAAAATTAAATACGTCATTACTTCTTAAGCTTCTTCCTCGCGGATAAAGGAAGCCATAAAAATTAAGAAAATCTTTTTCGCGGAATTCACGGAAATACGGAAACAAAAGATTAAACCAATTAAAGATTAAGAAAGAAGAATCGAGACTGANTCCAAAACAAATACTTTGGGAAAAATATCCTTTGAATTAATAATCCCATGGATAAAATATCTCTAGCGTGATTAATCCTTTGGTGGCGAAATGCCTATAGGCGGAAGGTTCTCTGGATTCTTTATCCTTGGGCGAAATGTCCCTTGGGTGAAACGCTACGGATGAAATGCTTTCGAACAAAAGTAAATAACTTTTGGGAACGGAACCATGTTTTCAATTGGATGAGAGAGCACTTTCTATGCCGGAGGCCCACTTCTTAAACCGAATAAGTTTGTGCGGAAGTAATCCTTGTTCTCATCAATGTCACCAATTCCCTAATTTTTGCAATAAGAGCAAAATCATCGACAAAGGGCGATTTTCAGTTGCACCACCATTGAAACCTCTACATCCTAAGCAATAGGGAAACTTTATCATTTCACCATTGCCTCACGTTCGGGTGTTTTTTTACAAATCAAAGCCAACCATGCATAACGGCAGCGGAAATCTTTTGTAGGGCTTTTCTTTTCAAAAATGTTTTATATGAATTGGAAACGTTAGCGTTCTAGTTTCTTAAGTAATTAACACTTTAAACTCTTATCTGGATCTACATGTGTACCCTGTAAGCCGCATTTCGGCGTGTGGCAGGGAGTGCACGCAGCAGAACGTCTGGTTGCCACAATCATATTTGCGTTTAGCAGCTTAAATGGGACTTTGGATGGAACGGATTCGCACGATAATTAAGTGGATTTTCTGAAAATATCCTTAATCTTTTATCGCGGCTTTTAAGACGCCCACACAAGGGATTGGGGAATCCAATTAATGAATTCATACTTAAAACAGTTTCTCAAATTTTGTTCCTTCATGTTCCTCAATACAGAGTTCTCATGTAATAATGGCTTTGTGTTTTTATATTGCCGTAATATATGACTTTGCTACCGGACTATTGAACCATTTTAATGTGATTCACAATAATTTTTATACTCTTTGCCAATCCCGTATCACCCGAGAAAAGTAATTAATCTTTGGAGTGATTTTTCGGCAATCTATTTCTCTAATATTTCGTGGACTTCCTGATCGGACTATGTTCCATAAAGAAACCTTATTAATCCATAGATTCCTATCCTATTATAAGAAGCATCTTATCAACGCTTAGTAAAACAATCGGTACTGTACCAATTGTACTATCATCTTACAGCCCATGAACATTTTATTTCCGGCCAAGAGATGGAAATAATTAGAGAGTACTGTATTTGTAGCAGGATTACAATTATTTGATACACAGCGCTTAGAGGTTATATAACTTTTTTCTCTTTAAAGAGCTTTTCTTTACTCCAGACATTATGAATGAAAGGTTTTCCATTGGTCTTTTGGTGCGAGTTGAGAAAAAATATCTTTGATTCATTTTTATCCCAGTCATATTTACTGCTGTGATGTAATGGAATCTGCCAAGGTATGAGAGATGATGAACAATGTCATTGATTAAAGTCTAAACTTATGGAAAACCACGAAAAGTGTCACTCGTAGAGTAATTGTGCTTCACTTACTTGGACTTGTTCCGTTTATAGCAATCTGATTCTGAGAGGAGAGTAAGCGCAGACTGCCTCACTCCCCATCTTATCTAGTACGTATTAGGAGGGATGATAATCATAGCGTTCATATTGGTCCTCATTATTGATTGCTATAAAAAATTTCAAAAGTGAACAACGTCAATTCTGCCTTGCCTAGTCGCCTCATTCCCTTTCCAGAGTTTATCGTGGATGATGGTGAAATTCTTAAAGGTCCAATCAGCCTTCAGGCAGATCACAATACTGAAAGCCGGTTCGAACCTCATCCCCTCTACCGTACCGTACCGTTCTAAGAGTTAGAAGTAATGGGGCTTACTAGGCAAGATGAGGAGTGAGGCACTCTGCCCATGCGTTCATAACCGAGCCAGAATGCTATGAGGAAATAAATCTACGTATATACAAAAACACGTTTCATAATATCGAAAATGAATACCATTACTCAGAATCGCTCTCGGCTCATAAGCATTCATATCATTAAAGCCATGAATAACATGAAGCGAAAGATACATCTTTTTTCCAAACTATACCAAAAGACAAATGAAAAATGTTATTCCAGCAATCCATTCATAAAGATATTGCATGATATGGTAGCATGACTTCATTTGGAGTAAGTAATTGAAAAAGAGCTGAAGTAAAAATTCATCTCCTGCCAATCATCACGGAATTAAATTATAAAATATTTTAAAGCATCGCTGAAAACCGAGATTTGAGTATCCGTTGCGTGGTTGCTAAGGCTCATAAACATGAGTCGTCACGACGACGGATGAGAGAGGAAGGTGGCAAGAGGAGAGAAAGGTGAGTTAGAGAGGGGAGTGGCAGTGGCATCGGAGGGGAAGGCAGCCGTTGATTGGCTAGTCGCGTGGTTGGGAGTAGCGGCTCTCCACACACAGCAACTCTTCCTCCACAGTACTCCGTGAGGCCGGTGTTGGAGTGGACACATCTTCCTTTTCTCTCCACCCCATCACCACCTCCTCCGGATTAACATTCAATCCCTTTTCCACGCACCGGAAGATCGCGAAGTGTTCACAAGGGCCGTTGGTTTGTGACCCGAAAACCTTTTTGGGGGCGCGAGGAGAGCTTAAGAAGGCCCGCGGTGGTGCTGGAGGAATCCAACCGCAAGATGACCAACGTCCGGCGGACCGTTATAAAGTGAGTACCTATTGCGCGACGTGCGTTCTTGTTGAGGTGCGATGATCCCTCGGGTCGTAACCAGAAGGGAGGTGGCGTGTGGAGACGTCACATGAAGGCTTTGGGAACGGACTTGGCGGTCTTTGGTTCCGGGGAGATTTTAATCGGTGGAGTTTCGCGGTAGGTGCGTCGATTAGCGTGATTATCGTTTTGAGAACTTTGCTAAAAGATATACGGCGGTGTATAAAGGTAATAGTTGGTGTTTACACTCCCTTTCATAGATGGCTCGTAGATATTTAATTTAGATGCTTTGAGTTCCTACCACCACTTTCTGAGGAACGGGATGGATCGTATCATTTTTACTTCGGTACAAGGATGAGTAGAATATATTTTTCTTTTGTGTCAGTATTGGTCATGGTTGTGATAATATGAAAATTGCTAGGTATGAGCGATTCTTAGAATGCAGGCGGCCACCCAGGGGGGTGGCTGACGGGATTAAGCCCCCCCAATGTTTCTACGAGTATTTATTCGGAAACAAATTCTCAAGGGTCTTACCAATAAACATTAGGTCGCTTCAAACATTACCGGCGATACTTTCTTATGATGAGAATCAATTACTTCGCATTATAACGTAAATGGAGATTATTGGTTTATAGTACTTCTAGCCCTTTCCCCAAGAGAAAATTCACGATGCACTCCTTTTAGAATGACGTTCATCCTGGTCTGTCCTAACCGAAAGTATAAAAAATTCTATTCCTAAGGTCACTTACCATGGATATACACCATGGGTTACTTATACTACATTGCAGATTACAATAATTACAGATAATCATCTCTTATTAAGGAAAGAAAAGGCAAACAACCTCACTTCTAATCTTGCCTAGTATCTCTCCAAAGATTCAGGTACCTAATGGTTTGAGGTTCAAGTAATCCTTCGGGATTTATACTTAAAAAAGAGCTTAGCTTAAAAATACCTCCCGCCGGCCACATTGCGATCCGCCAATGTAAACTCACAGTATAACCGCTCTCCGACCACCCCAGTTTGGTATAGAAAGTTTTACAACAGAAGCATGTATCGTTCAATAAAATATACGTAACCTGTCGAAGACGTCATGCAATCAGCCATTGATATAGCCTCATTTCAATTGGAACTTAGCTTTTCTTGCGTACTGATTATTTCTTTATGTATTCATATATTGTTTTCGCGATACATTTAGGTAATTTCACGAGTACATGTGATTGGTGGTGTAAGTCAATGCCTCCCCAATCTTCCGCCTTTTGTTTCAGCTCCCCAACCATCCGCGGCACACGAAAGTATCAGATCGAGCTTCGCGGCACACTTAGTGTCGGTCTAAATACAAAAGAAAAAATGAAAAGCGTAGAATTAAATATTCATTTTTTTTAAATGAGCTCCCATGGAGCGATGAATCATCATGCAGAATTAAGCACATACACGCATATTCTGAATTTGTGATGCGCATCATGGATTTGATTGCGGAACACCGCCGCGGCACACCGAATAGGATGCACGAGTTGCAATCAATTTACAAGAGAATAATCCAAGATGAATTTATACGAAAGAAGGGTTATATTAATGTAAGGGGCAATTGCTATCCTCGGTTGCTGATATAGTTCTAACGGTAGTTCATAGGCCCGTAATGTTGGTTACTCTAGCTCTATAGACCTTTCTTGCCAGTCGCAGAGACCGATACTGAGGTGAAAGTGGTCTTGAAGTGGGCTTGAGGCATTCGTTTATTAGGAGGAATATCCTTGAACATACGTTAAGGAAGATTAATATAAAAATATTTGATTAATTTCTTCGTGCACGAAATTCAAGAGTGGTAGTAATTTTAAAAGTGCTTCGACAGTTGAGGTCATTTCTCACGGAGGCCCCCGCCGAGAATCGAACCCGGAACCGTTTCCAGAGAAGTCGAACGCGTTACCCACATGGCTATCCAGATACCTTTGAAATAAACACGCAAAGTTAGGATTTCATATTTTCACACGATAAACAAATAAATTACCAAAGTTAAGATGTGTGGTGTATTTAAAATAAAAGGCGAAGCGATAGGCGATACGTTTTGAAAAAAAATGCTACGATAAATCAATGAGCGATACTCAGATGCTTCAGGACGAATGATGGGAATTTTTAGAAGATAAAAGATTTTAACAAAGGGTAAATTTACTAAATAAGGTCAGAGAGAGCACGTTTACAGATGATGTACCGGATATAATGCGTCTTCCGTGTTACATAGGCCATTCTGATGCTGCGACAAAGATCAGGGAAATAGAAGCTAGAACCAATCGATTCGAGAATTCATTTTTTCCGCGAACGATACGCGGAAGTAATTGATTAGGGATGTAGAGTCATGGTGCATGCACCACCTGCCACACGCCGAAATGCGGATTGCAGGGTACTTATGTAAACATATATCTATCGGAGTGTCGAATATCTCGAACCCATAGCCTTTCAATCAAGCATTTTCCGCGTCTTTTATACGTTAACCGAAATACTGTAGAGAAGATTAACTTCGAGAGCGAAAATTCCGTTTAAATTCCGAGTGACGTTTCCATTCGTCATTTAAGAGGAGTGCGACGGAAGTGGCCGGCTTTATGTGCTGGACCGCTTCTGTTTACTCCGCAGTTCCGCGTTGTTAAGAGGCCCTCGGGCTTAGTTTACATGCAAAGCAACGGCGTTCGTTAGCCCCTACGTTTTGTTTACATCTCGTGAGAGGTAGTTTTCTCTCCTGCGGGGATGAATGTAGATCATGCCAAAGGTGGTTAATTTCTAATTCTTATCGTTGTCTGCTGTTAACTTCTTCATTGGATCATTACTTCATTACAATTTCATTTTAACAAAATTTCTTCATTCTTAAATCGCTACTCAACAGGGACATTTATACAATCTCTCCACGTTATGATAATTATTAACAAAAACAATTCCTTACCACGAATCCCGTCCACAAATAACCATTCCCCTCAATTTGAGGTACCAACATCCGTAATATAATTGGACGAACACTTAAGAAATTCGGATTCCTCGAGAGAACAGTCGTTAGAAGCAAAGAAAAAGTCCGTGAACGATGTTAATTTGCGTTAGTTAGGCCTCACCTTGAGTATGTGTGTAGTGTATGGGACCCTGCCGATAAATGTTGTATTCGGGAATTAGAAAAGGTACATGGAACGTCGATACGTTTAGTAAAAAATTGTTACGATAAATGAATGAGCGTTACTCAGATGTTTCGGGACGCAGGATGGGAATCTCTAGACGGCAGAAGATTTAAACAAAGACTTAACTAGTTCAGATAATGTATATTCTTAGAAGATGTAGCTGATATTATGCGTCCTCCCCTTACATAGGCCGTGCTGATACTGAGAAAAAACAAGAGAAATATAATTAGTTGCTTCATAAATTCAATTCTTCTGCGAACGACACGCGAAAGTAATCCATTAGGGAAGTAAAGTCATGGTGCATGCACCCCCTGCCACACGCCGAAAGGCGGCTCCAGGATATATATATGTAGATGTAGATGTACCACAATATCCCATGTCTTCCCATTGTAACGTATTTGTTGTTGCCTTGCCAATGGAATTATACTGCGATTGTTAATTCTAACGAAGTGAATTGTTGTAGCAGGTGAGCCTATACATTCACTGCAGTAATGTTCCTCTGTTCATAATTTTATCTTACGTTATAACTCTTTCTCATTTATACAATAAATTCAGCTTTTCTATTTGAGAGAGCATTTAAACGGACCACGTTAGTCTAGCCACCTTTTGATGAGCATCCTTAGGTTAGGAGGACCTCAATTTATGATTTAAATACTCGATGCAAAGAGTTCTTGCAATATTTGTAAATTTCACGGCATGATTCCATATTTCTACACTAAATATAATGGCTATTTAAGCGAAATACGGCGTGTAAAAGGTTTCCCATGCAGATAAGGGAGTGTTTACTTTGATCAGATCAAAATATAGCAGTGGGTTCTAGTGGTCCAAAGCATAGGCTATAAAATTACGCAGTTATGACCACTTGAAATGATTCACGGTGTTGTGTGACGCACGGCTTTTATATATATATTGCATCCATTCACCCTCTCCTTGAAATTCTACCTTGATGGAGAAATGGTATCAGCACATAGGGAAGTAGGTATGTAACAGATAAGATGGAAATGGGAACCGAATGAACTTCGTAGGATAGTGACACTGTGAATCTGAGAATAGGAAACAAAAATTTTCAACCGAAATCGAACAAAAAAAACGCGAAAATAGGAGCATTATAATTCAGATTGTATAAATTCCAAAAATCGTATGCGTTGATGGAATTTTAAGATTAACGAGAAAAGATACTACAAGCATTCGTATAATATAAGAATATTTCTCAGAATCGGTGTCAATATACAAAAGAGATATTTTTACGTTAACATTTAACATTGGTATTTACCATGAACGTTTAACGTTAATATTTAATATTAATATTTCACTTTATTTTTACCATTAATACTTAACGTTAATTTAAAAAAAAATCCTTTTTAACATTTAACATCTCTATTTAATGTTAATATTGGACATTTGTTTTTAGCATTAATATTTAATATTTATTTTTAAAATTAATTTCTCCCATTAATATTTTAAATTGATTTTTAACATTAATATTTAACATTAGCCTTTAACGACGTTAATTGTTAACATCACCAAATCTAAAACAAGAACGTTCATCAGATGTTATTAAAATACTTACTGTACTATATATCTAAAGAATTGCCCAACTTCTTTTTCGAACGCGTTTAATACAAGGTATTTATCACTCCAAATAATTTTCTCTCTTACGTTATGGTCACAGAGAAAATCTGGTGGTATATTTATGGATCGATCGGAAACAATCTCTTATAAAGTGTAAATACTTTGGATAGATAAGTCTGTTTTACCATTAAAACAGCACTGATATAATTGTTTTAGTTGGTAAAATAACACAAAATCGTGTTTTCTAAAGCATCAAACCGGAAAATTAAACACATACAAAACATTCGCCAAAATATATATATTGGGCAGGCTCACACGGTGTAAAAAATTGGACATGAAAGAAAATGACCACTTATCAATCTCGGGTTGACATTTTCGTCCAATAAAAAGAGAGCAGATTCTCACTAAATAATCAGCAAATTTTCCCTTCAATTACTGTCTTCGTCACTTCCCGCATCGCATGAGGCACAAACTGAAAAACGTTCCTGACACAATTACAGAAACCAGTATCACGAAATTGAAAACTCCCCAATGCTTTTCGCCTTCTCCTGCCACGGAACTGGTTTCTTTTAAATTAAAGTCGATGAAATAATTCATTCGTATTACGCGAGCAAGAGACAAGATGTCAGATACTGGAATCCTAATGACAAGGGAAGTTTTCGGTATCGGAATAATAATTGCGGCAATTACAATAAATTTACCTCCCAACACTCGATATAATGACAGAACGCTAATTTCTTTTCCAAAAATAGCTCAAAAGAATGATTAATCTACCTTTTGCATATGTGTATACAAGTTGCCTATCGGAATTGCTATCGCTGACCGCCGCGTATACACTGTGAGATAATTTAACCGTTCGACTTACTCTCGTAGCAACCAAAATGTTACTGCTAGCAACGAAAACTTATACTGTAAGTTTTTCGATAAATCTGAAATGGATGTGGGCACATGGCAACCGCTGGACATCAGCAATTATGACACTAAGAGAAGAGAAGAGACCAAGAAGAGGACCAAATGACAGTTATAACAGAGATACCATTACGTATTTAGAGGTAACATGGCAACGAGATCTAAATAGAAGGAATCTGGAAACATTTGGGTAAGTTTAAATCCAACGTAGGTTTGAAAACGGCTAATGACGATGATAAATAAAGTATTAAAGCATGAATACAGGATTATTCGTATGATAGCCGCTGGTAAAAAAATCCAAGGTTTCTTCAGCCTCTTCACCGTCCGATTTTCCTTGTTCAACACTGAGTTGTTGGGAGTGCGTCAGCCACAAATACTAAATGAAAATGCACGGCGAAGGTCTCATTGAGAATCCTTTCATCGCCTTCGGGATCTTGGAAGACTGCGTCACATTCGCGTCACGGTTGATTCGTGAAGCGATGGAGTTATAAATGATTCAATTTTCTACCTCTAGAGACTAGAATCTCATAAATGGGGAACTTTTTCCTCTTAACATGCTTTGCAAACATCTCAGGTCTCACAAAACATCGGGATTTCTCAGCGTCCTCCGAACGTGATAACACACGGGGAATGGCCACCTTAAACCCCTTCTCCCCGTGTTTGATTCTCTATATAAATTGTACATAAAGTTGTCCTCCAGTATATGAAGGTGTTATTTCGACAATATATATATACACACACACACCTGAATCTGGTATCATATGCTATTCAGCGTGTATTTAACTCTTTTGCATTCATGCTGAAAGTAGAATTCAATTTTCATTCCATTCCTTTCGTAAAGAAAACCAAGAACGGGCAAAACTGCCGAAAATCCAAAATTGTTTCTATTTTGGACCTCATATATATGATTAAAAAATGAGATATTTATAAAACTTAAATACAGTATTAGAGTCGGTGATTCAATGAAATCCCGACAGCGAACGATGCCACCATGTGGACGAAATCGCAACGTCCTTGCCCACAAAGTCTCCCGAATGGATTGGAGAAATGTTCTGCCGGGATAGCTCAACGGACAGAGCACCCAACCGACCCGGGTTCGATTCCCGGTCCCGTCAGACTTTTTTCAAGTCCATTCTTCCTTGGGATTTTTCCTGGGTGCGCACCATCTTGCGCAAAGTCGCCCTTACCCGTTTTCCTGCATTATTAGAGGTTTAAAACGCTCCGTAAGCCGTCTTTCGGCAAGCGGAACTCGCGCTCAGAGATTGTGGAGACCCCCTGAGGATGGAGGCTTTGTGTCCGAAATGATCATTGGGACTTCCCAGAAATCTGTAATCCGGAGCTTCCAGTATGTCTATTAGCACACGAAACACGGCTTACGGAGTGTTTTTAAACCTGTAATTCCTAAACAGCCGTGTTCCAACCTTCTTTTTCCTTAATACAATAATTAATAGCATTATACCCCGAAGCACTTTGTTATACGTTCAAGAATTTTCCGCCATTTAGATATAACGATAGCTATCATTCTGTATGCCCCACATCCCCTTCCCCCCGGCGCAAGGCGGCTTGTGGGGTATTAATTTAATAGTTGATGCTGTATACGATCGATTCAAAGTTCATTCAATTCGATCAATTCAATACATCTACATTTATAGTTTATAGAAAAAGATTATGTAGAAGTTTGACACATACGTAGATAATTAATTAGAAATGTATGTCTGGAAAGTATTCATCCCGAAAGTCTGTTTGAACCTCATCCCCATTCGCCAACAATAACGTTAGAAAGGAAATGTGGAATACTGGCAAAGGTGAGGAGTGTGGTAGTTGGCCCTTGTGTACTGTCTGAGCAAGACTGCTGTAAGTAAAATGTCCACATAAGAGCAGCTCAGAGACTTTATGTCTGCTTTCAACCTCATCCCTACACCAATAGCTTTGAAGAAGTGAGGCTTACTGGACAAGCTGGGGGTGAGGTAATTTGCCCATGCTTTCCTCAATGAGCCAGAATGTTATGAGGGAAAAACATCCACGTTAGTGTGAATGTGATTACTGTTCGAATAACACTTTTCGTATCTTTCGTATCTTTCTACATGAAATCAACACCATTATTCTGCATCACTCATACCTCAGTAGCTTTAATATGATCACAGCCACTAACAAGAGTTAGATAGAATAAATTCGACGGAGCGGCGATTTACTTTGTAGTATTCCATGACACAATACCATTGTGCAGAGTTATTAGAGATTAAATTTACCAGTTTTCCTTGAAAAGTGGTTATTTTTTCAACACCTCCCAGAGTTAGATAGACTTAAATGAAAGATACATTTGTCTCCATCTTGTACCAAAACAAAGATGATTATCCTCATATTCAGGACACGCAAAGATCGACTGAAACATTTACCGTATATATATTTGTTACAGAATTGCATTATAATTATCATGCAAAATCTTAAATATCGGAGTTGTCAATTTGTATTACAATGCAAAACGAAAAACGGACTGATTTCAAAGCCTCAACGTGACAAACAACGTGAAAAGACGTTCAGATTTTGTTAAAAGGACCAATTGAATTGTCCACTTCCGTATCATTCAGATTGTTTTGGGTCCTGACCTATCATTATAGGGATTCAGAGTCCAAAGAATCCATTTCCTAGGCATTAACAGAACAAGCTCTGGAACCGCTATCTTAATACACACGATTTAGTATATACATGTGAGAGTTCTCGCCCAAAACTCCTAAACTTGACAACTTTATCACTTCGCAGGTCATTAAATGTCGGCTTCCATGAGAGGAAAAGCTGCTGTTTGTTTACGTAATCGGATCTTACGCCAAATCATTCAGAAGATTCAACATCAGGAAAGAAATCATGTTTCGTGCCTTTCCTTTCTTTTGTTAATTCAATTAGAAAAAAAATGAACGTGCGAAATCAAGATTCTTATCCTTATGGAATGAATTAACTGAAAATGTTTGTATTTACCTCTGAAACCGCTCACACCTTGAAATCGCAGGGGAGCTCCGGGAATAAAACGAAATTTCCTCGAAAATTGCCACTTTCACACGCCGTCGCCTTGACGACCGATGTCATTGTTGGAGCGAATTTGGTATTCACTTTCCCGACGCTCTCATACGTGGGAAAAATGGCCTTAAGAGTCAACGCCAATGCATGCTAATTTTTCATTTGTGTGCGTTGTTCTTCGAGGCAAAGTTAAAAGAACAAAAACTTTCTCAATTCTATAACGCAGAATAAAAACTTTCTCAATTATATTTTGCTGTCAGAATAAAATTTTCGGTTTTGGGAAGAAATACTCATTTCCTTACCAAGATTGAGTAAGAAGTTCAAGCGAAGGATAGAGATTTCCAGGTAATAATTACCTACCTAAGCAAATTTTTCAAATGTATGTCGATTTTCCAAATTTTAAATTTTCGCCCGTTTTATATGGAACTTATACATTAAAGGCCCTGTTGTATTACGCCACACAGTTATCTCATTACCCTTTCACGATCTCATGGGTTTGATCTCACGAATTTATAACCTGATATTCACTTGAGCAAGATGGGAGAAGTAATAGTATTTTAAAAGTGCTTCCGCAGCTGAGGTCGATCGTACGTTGGCTCCCACCGGGAATCGAACCCGGAAACAAGGAACGAACGTGATAGAGTATTCTAAATTTTTCTACAGCATGTATTGACATTGCTGTAGGAAATGCCAGGTGCTTGAGTTACTTCGTTAAAATGCGGCTACGTTTGATGTTAATGTGAGATCTATGAGAGGCCGGCCCTTAATAAAGGTCCTCCGGGATGAACTGACAGACAATAACATTTGTTTCTTCAGATTCATCTTTCTGTACAGATCCTGCTCCAAATGAGGTTTTAATACACGATCCACATGAAAACTGACCACATATACGTAATGAGAACATATATATTTGGAAGTTACATCCTGGAGAATGGTTTTTTAAAAAGAAGTCTCGGATGAACAACTATTTAAAAGGATCCTGAGCGAGTAGAAACATGAGGGGATGAAGACCTCGAGGGCAATGCACCCTCTGGTCGCCACTGTTGAGGCGAAGGTCAACAGAGAACGTGGTCGTAACTCTGGGACACGTTTATAGCTCCTCTTACCAGTTATAAGGTCTTATGGTATACTCTTTTCCATGCGTAAAACCACCTCATTTTAACGGTAATGGGTGGGGGAAGGGATGGTCCTTTTTCTTTTACTGTCAGAGATCCAGGGTGTCAAATACGACGGCAGCATTGAAATCTGAGGTCATTTAAAACAGAAAGGATATACGTTAGAACAAACTACCAGAATTATCTTACTCTTACACATAAATTTACTACGTTTCATTAACTAGTAATTTATTTCGACGGAATGTCATTTACTTTAATTGCTTAGTGCAGAGACTCAAAGACTAACGTTAAATCGAAGGATTAAAATAATATATTATAAAACTAAAGATTTATTTACCAGTTTTGGAATTATTTATGATTTGTAAGTAACTTATACCTCTTTTTTATATTTATCGATTCCTTACTTTGTACTGAAACTCACATATATGTATGGATACATGTGGGACAACGACTTCAACAATTGGTACTGGTAGCCATGGAGACGACTTAAAAAAATCGTAAAATTTCGTGGAAAATCGAGATGTTTCATCAAGGATTCGCGTTTGTAAATGGAATCAAATTTTAGGTTATAAAAATAGGATTGCATGTTAAATTTCTCATTCTGACAATACTTCTATTTGGGTTTGGTTAGATCACTACCTCTAATTATGTTTCACGGAATAAGAAGTGGTCTGCAAACGAAACCAAATTTATTCCTAGTGTGAATTTCCTATGTATGTGACATTAGGTAAATGAATAAATATATATTGTAATGATGACGATTGTTAAAACAGATTCTATCGTAAAAATACTAATAATATCTATTGCTAGGTAACTCAGGGAGAGTGTTAGCAACAAATATTGTCAGGCAACATTTTTCCGTTGTTACTAAAATCAAAATGTAAACTGAACGTCCAGGTCTAAAATATCCGAAAGACGGTTTGAAACCGGAAAACCGGGAATAGAACCGGAACCGAACCGAAAACAGAAACCAAAAACAACTTTATTTTTTGCCAACGCTATATAGTTTATTTTATATATATATTAATTGAAGGAAAGTTTGCTAAATATGTGTAACGCAAATAGCTATTAATTCAATTATGACATTACTACAATAAAAAAAACCGGAGCGGAAGAACCGATTCGAACGTGGGTAGAGGTGCGAAACCGGAAGTGAACCGAAATTTAGTTTCCTCGTTGAACCGGAACGAATAATGCTACGGTTCGATGCTCAGCTTAAAAAAACGAGCATCATTTTTAGGTCTTAAACTAAACATTCCTATCAACTTTCGCTTTCACCTCAAACACGCTACGCTGCGCTAACGTCTACACCTTATTCTTTTCTATTTTTAGAGTTTAGCTTTGAGAGGAATATTTCAAGGAAGTTAGATTACGTTCACCGACCTATGTTAATGGCTCTCCGCTTAAGATTCTGAAAATTGGCTATGAATATATAATCATTCGAACCAGTAGTTTGGGCCTCAGTCATCCCCTTAGCAACAGTTTGTTTGCTTTTCACGCATCCGCATAAAATCTTTGATGATCGGCTAAGGGATTATTATATATTCATTTATTCAGATAGCCGTGTGATGCGTTTTCTTTGTACGTCATTTCCGATGAAATGCTGCCAAAGGAGCACCTTGGAACACCTCGTTAAGCTTATCTGTTCAATTTCTTGCAACTTCGCATTCGAATCCTTAAGATGACAATAAAGTTACCTCACAAGCGGATAAGCGAGATACCAAAACAATCCATAGAATTTTAATTTCTACTATAGGTTGAGATAATTGGCTAATTATACTTCTTTTCTCAGCCTTTAACAACAACAATGCCATAGATCGAATTCTCAATTCATAGATAAACACTTACATAACAATGTTAAACAAGGAAGTTTATGGAAATTCGCCCTTACGTTCTATAAATACTGTAATTTAAAAATAATTAGCCCTGTCTTAATGAATTGCTGAATTCATAATTAATAACGTATGCGAACAATTGTTAGCTATGTTTTACGCAATTGCTTCATTGTTAAAATATTGATTTTCCTCTTCATATTCTAATTTTTAACTATTTTTTGGTATTTTCTGAAGGATTTCATATTTGACGTGATAAAACTGCGAGAAGAGTTACTTAATTACGTAAAATTTGAAAAATTCAAATCGAAATTTTAAACATAAAATCAAATCGAAATTTTAAACATTAAAAAAGATCATATGAGGTTGGACAAAAATTCTTTTGCGATTGAATTTATATTTATACTAGTAAACGCTTCCGTCAAGCATGAAGGAACTCAATTTAGTTTAAAAATATATCTATTATCGTGCGAGTATATATCTGGTCCTCCTAAGCCAGAAACAGTTCTTCGTAAGATCATAATAACTNTATTTATTTATTTATTTATTTAATCAGAATCTCACATACAGCATTAACATGCCAATTTAAAGTGAAATGCAATAAAAATATAATAAAAATATGTACATAAGTAAGGTAACAAACATAAATTAATAAAAAGTGACAAAAAATAAAGGGGGAAGAAAACGAACAGGAAAGTTGATTTTAAAATTATACGGATCTGGAGTGTGTTAGGCTGAGGGTCAAAAATTTTCGTTTCGAGAGAGAAAAAGGGTCTATAAAAGAAGGAATTGAGTTTAACAGAGATGGAAGACGAAAGAAAAGGGAGCGCTTTATGAGAGAAAGTCTAGGAGTAGAGCAGTGAAGTAAAGAAGTTAAATGGGTAGATCTATTTGGGACACGATAGTTGTTGAAATTTCTATTGTTTTCAAGTCATGAAAGCCTACTTTAGGTACATTTCTTATAAAAATTATAAGAACTGATTATCCCCGTGCAGTTATATGGGAAAACTTATGAAATCAATGTTCAACAATTGCTTTGGTAGTCAAAGGGATGGGTTGTTTATTTCCCAAAAAAATTACGAATATTCCGTCTAATTTATCAAATTTCTCGCATTTTTGAATTTATATGAATGATTCACGACTAAAATAAGATTCTATGATTATTTTCCTTTCTTGTGACACTTGTCTCAATTTCGTAGAACGTTTCTAATTGAATTTTGTAAAAGAAACGACCTCTGCAAGTCATGAAAACGTAATCTACGTACATCTCTTATGGAAACGTATTTTCTCCTCCTGGGTTCGAACCCGGGATCGGCGAGGGATCTTCGGGCCATGGGAGTGACTGGACGTACTTTAGGAGGACTGTCAACCCGGATCCGGGGGGATTTCCATGGATTACTCCATGGAAACCCCCCCGGATAAATCCTGGCTACGCCCCTAGGTGATATTATCATTAGCCTTACTTAAATGTCACACTGATCAAAAGTAGTGAGCAAAATGTTGTATTTTGGAATCGGTAAGAGCTTAAACGAGCTTCGAGGAACGTAGTGTGCAAACAGATACAAGAAATAAAAGAGTAAAATAATTTAATTTATGCAAATGGTACCTCATAATAAAATACATATTCCATTCCCTTCCCAACCATAAGATGAAGCTCTGATATAGAAATCCGAGTCGAGCGTAGTGAATACATATTTAAATATATAAACATAAATTACAATACATATTTGTAGAAATGAAACTGATCCCGAATTGACAAGTGGGTAACACGTTTGCAATTGGTAAAATCGGTCCTGGTTTTGTGGGTCATGTGAAATGTATTTAATCATAAATATTATTTCATATCGATTTCATTTTTTATTTCGATTATCCCTCGCCGTTTTAGCGTAGTAAAATATGGGATCAAGAGACGCAAATATTTATTTCTCCAACGTTTTGCAACCACAGGTATAAGCCTCAATTTTCATGAGTTGTGTTCCAATTAATGCAGGGCTTAAATATTCAGAGACAGGAATGATGTATAGCAGCTGTTTGCAACTGAGTTTCCCAAATGATGTGCCGTGAGTATACTTTGGTGTGCCACGTTCAACATTCAAAAGTGATGAATTCTTCGAATTTCCGATTTGTTTTGCAATATATTTTGTCATTAAATTTGAATTTGCAATGTAAGTGCCAGAGTTATGGGAAAGATATTCGTTTGTTTCTTTTCCAGCTTTGGTAGGAGTAATTTTAAAAGTGCTTTGTCAGCTAAAGTCATTTCGCACGTGAAATCCCCCACCAGGAATCGAACCCGAAACAGCTTTCACCGAAGTCGAACGCGTTACCCACGCGGGTGTCTGGAAGCCCTTTCCAAGTTTTGATATTAGAAAGAAGTCAAAAAGGGTGTGGTTATGTGTTCTGTGAAGTTTGATTTATAAGGAAATGGTGGGGGATAAAACAATACCTTGAGAAGTACTGGTTCAAACGAGCACATTTTAACTAATTGGTGATAGATAGAAATTCTGATGTCACCAAAATTAATGTACAAATCAGGCTATGTGTCGAACTCCTGCGAAGATCGAAATTTCGAGTTTACTCACTAAGAATGAAATTATAAATGAAGATCCAAAAATCATCATAAAATACAAAGATCTAAACCAGGCACATGCCAATATACTCACTAAGTTAATTTTACAATAAATTACATTTACAATTTACATAAATTTCAAATACAGATGTAGAACTGAGGGTAGCAAGCACCAAATCATCATTTGGTTCAATGAAATAAAGTCTGATTTCTGTGGAGGATTTTGAATTGAATTTCAATTTCAACATCAGATATCGAGGTAGGAGGTTTCCATTAGAGATGTTTATTGAAGCATTAGATTTCCTTTCCAAGCCTTTCGCGGAAAACAAAGAGTCATTATAGTGAATGAAGGAAGAAACCTTGAGAGTTCACTAAGAACTAGTCCCGTTGACATTTGTCACTCGCTTTGCGCAATTTTTTCGCATCGAAAAGAGGGCGCTCCCCACGCAAATGAAGGCGGCACTTGTGGCACGCGACATCGCTCTGCTGCGGATATTTCTTTTTTTATCGCTAGCGCTTTACGGAGTTGGTTCTTTGGCGTGTGTATGCGTAACTGTTTGCGTTTTAGGAATACACGACGAATCACGCTGCTATTTGAGGAAATCAATTTAACCATCAACTACAGCACCCTATATTGTATATCATCATCTTACAGTTAATCTAAGTAAGATATCGTGAATTCGGGTGTACCGTTTTAATTGGTTAAGAAAAATTCTATTTAATTAGTTTTGAACCTAGGGATATACATATAATCATAGAATATACATGTATATTCATAGAATATATGCTCTGGTCTTTGCAGATTTATAGCGTTCTCTCCAGGAAAGAGAAATGACTCTCATTCCTAGGTTCTGATTTTGTGATTATGGTATTCATATTTCCCTAAAAAATAAGGCAATAATATCCCATCTTGCAGATATCTCCAGGGTGATTCAACAGCCTATGTTTGTACAATCTAGTAACTTCTCCACTGCTGTAAATGATTCCTATTTTAGTGGTTACAACTCTTTCTCAAGTCCTAGCATAAACCAGGATGACTTCCGTTGGACTTTTTCCAATTTGTCAATATCTGTTTTTGTAAACGATATCCCACACAGATGAGGTGCGCTTTATTCTAAAAATACTTGTTGGATACATTAATAATTAGTACTTTCCACAAATGATTTATTAATACTCAGTATATAATACGAGGAAAGTACCAAATAATAGTATGTTTCATTATTTTGGAGTTCCACCACATATCACCGAAGGAAATTAAACATAATGAAATACTTTATCGTACAAAAATCAGTCGTTCATCTCTCGTAAAAAATGAATGGAATTAAAACAATGAATGCGATGATAACAATGGATCCGTCTCAATTGTCCAAAGTCAACAGCTAGGAGACCGGTTTGATCCTCGACCTTTCCACAGTTAGCTGTCAGTGGCATTGTAGAGGGGGTGAGGCTTACTAGGCAAGATGAGGAGTGAGGTATTTTGCTCTTGCTTTCCGTAGAAGTACGGTAAGTTTAGCAAAACAATGAACAGCACTTACAATAGAACTCGATAAGTATTGACCAAAATAAATGCCACTGTTCAAAATCACTCATTTCTCAGGAGCTTTCGAATTGTGACAGCCTTGAACATGTCTGAGATGAAAGTAAATTAATGTTATACATAATTATCTTTCCTAATGGAATAATTATAAGCAAGTAAATTTTCAATTTCGGGATAAGTCGCGGAAAATACTTCATGAAAATGGACTGGAGTACTACTTAACGTTAAATGAAGTACAAAATACGAAGTAATTTCAATACGATTTTTTTGTATATAGAGCTCCTTTTGAAGAAGTCGAACCAGGGCTATCTCGACATCGGTTAACCTGTTAATCAAGCTAATTATGTATTCAATACCGTTTTGAGGCATCACCTAGGCAACATTCCTCCGGCCGATCGCGAGTGCCGTCAAGTCAGCATCCTTGCGTAATGATCGATTAAATACTGCAATGCAATCAACCGTTTCTTTATCCCCTTAATTTCTCCCGATGCTCCCTCCATCAATCCTCAAGTGGTCCTTAACTGAATTACGGGCGAGTATCGTCCCTTTGTAGTTGAGATCACTCCCGTCCGATCGACGCCCACGGATCGGTCAAATGGGGAGCTGCCGCCAACGCGCGTACTACTTACGCGCCCTTTCTTTCCATTGTCTTACCGACAATGAAACCGCCCATTTGCTCCACGGAAAGGAAGGAACGGAGCAATTATGCGATGCAATACTTAATACGCGACGATGAGCTAAGCTCTTGGCAACCCAGGCGTTTGAAAGGCGCCAAGGCTACAGGAATAACCATGGAGACCCTTTATTGAGAACTTCTTTGTTTTTGCTCCATTTGACCTTTTTAGAGAGAAAAATTGCTCCGTTACTTCTCGTCGTAGCTGCGATCCTAAGGCAATCGCATATGATTGGAGTGGAACGCAGGATGCTGGCGATTGTCCTTTTTAATACGGTGTTAACTCTCGTAGCTTGGTTGACTAGTTCCTGGAATAATTAGTGCTGGATGAGGTGCTTTTATTAGGGCTTCTTTATGCGTTTCAAATGAGACGCATTTCGCCGCATAAACGACGATACTTTATGCGTGGAGAAGTTCTTTGGAACGGGATGAAGAATACATTTTCTTGGATTTGCTTTCTTCAAAGATTAGTTCATGCCTGTATTAATACGAAAGCTAGTATGAGTGATATTGAATAATGGCATTCATCAAGGCAAATCCTCACTGAATGCTAGAATGAGTATTATTCATAGGCTAATTGTTCTGAGCTTTCGCGTACCTTCCATTTTGGTGAAGTAGAAAAAGCAACGGCGAACTACCTCACTCCTCATCGTCCTAAACAGCCTCAAGCCCTGGTAGCTCAAGGGGCAGAATTCAGATAGTTTAACATCAACATCCTCCCAAATGTACTCACAAATTCATTAATTATTGTTCAGAATTCCTTCTTTGGTAGTTTTATCACTGAAATTCCTAAGCGTATCATTATTAACGAAATCCTGTAAGTTAGGAACGATGATTTTACGGACAGGCATCATAGAACATTTTTAGAACAAATCTCATGATTTTTAAAAAGGATTTAAGACGTTGAAACCTTCTATTTTTGAAACCCCGTAAAATGTCACGAATTTCATTTTCATTTATTCTACAATTAAATGAATTAACGTAGTAACAACAACAATAAGAGGAAGGCCGATGACGCCATCGATTATTCGGGTCTCTAATGGAACTTCGGCAGGCTAACCATTTCGTCGACGAAGCGGGCAAATAAAATCTTTACATCAATATTTCGCCACGTCTAAATTGACATAATACTCTTACGTAAAGTCAAAGGCAAAAATAGCAGATTCTCTCACCCGCGAATGCAATGAAATTGATGAAATGTCGTGACGCGTTTGGAATACGGGAAATGAACGGAGTTTCGGTTACAGTAATACGTTTCGAAACAGGAAGCTTACGAAAGTACTCTGCCAAAATGGAATCGAGTTATAATTGGGAACCACCGCCGAATTTAAAAGGAAGGGAGGAATGCTAATGGTGACCGATCGCAGCCTCAATGGTAGGCTCTGTTTAACCGTGCCCTTGGTTTTCTTTCGATGGGCATGAATAGTAGTAATCGATGTTTTCATTTCTTCGATCGAAAACAGGTTAAGAAAGCCATTGATGCCTAGCAACGATGGGGAAATCGATTGATGTGGAAACTTGACGATTAATTGCTGACTAAAGATGTGTTTCTCTATATAGTGGAACCCGTTTAAAACGCTCCCGGTTAAGACGCTATACCGCGTAATAGCAAGCCTCATTTCTTCTTCAGAGCTTCTGGTAGCTAATGGTGGAACGTACGAGGGACCGAGCAACCTTTAGTCTGGATACATTATCGACAAACTAACTACTGTATGTACTTGTATATACGAGATGGACGTAGATGGACGCTTAAATACAGAATTTCCAAGAAAAAAGTCTGGGCTCGAGCTACACACCACAGAAGTACAAGATACATCCGGAAAGTTCTGCACGTTACGAAATAAAAGCTTCAAAATAAAAAGAAATATCTTTTATTTCTGGAACTTAAATCCTTCCATTACGTCAGTTTCATCCGACAGGCTTACGTTCTCTTGATAGACAGCACTCTTGCGATAGTGACCCATTAATTACTTAAGATAGTTTTCAGAAAATACGTTCAGTGCGAATTTATTTTTATTAGACAACGATGAGGAAAAATAACTCATCTCTTACTCGAGCTCGAATTAGCAATTGGAAAACTTTTGCTATGCAAATCTGCACCCTTGATCCTTTCGGAAGGTGAAATGGATTACACTTGCATTAAATCGTCACTGCATACGACGCCAATGTTCTAGATCAGCTTACGACTAGATTTGAAGCATATTTCGCGATTTTTTATGTGTTTATGTGTCAAGATGAAACAGCCAAGGTCGAGAAGATTGAATTTCTTGATCTTACTTACCTTAAACTAGTATATCAACTTAATATCTTAATCTAGAATATATGCTAATATTTTACAAGTACCGCGACAATAAATATAAAAGATTAGAAATGGTTCTGCGAAGAAAAAAATTTTCTTTATCGCAGATAAAATGTTTACAAAAAATGGTTTAAAATATATGATGGAAAGAGTGAACGACAAATGTTCGTGCTCTATGAGAAATCGTAAATAAATTATATCTTATATGATCACGCATAAATAAATATAAATAAATGCTAATGATTATAAACAAATGTAAGCTTTTTATATAGACGCTTCTCCGGATAGGACACAAAACTCGGGGGTTTAACGGAAAGCGTCACTGACCTGGTGAATTTTCTGCGTAAAGACCCCAACCATCTAACTAGAGAATAAGTGAGATATCGATCCTAGGTGTCATGGGTTCGATCCTAGAAAAGGTATTTTCCCATAAGGATGCATTACACGGTTTCTCGGAAAGATTTTTCTTTTCTTAAAGGCACTTCCCGTTAAGATAGGGAATTGAAATTCAACCCGTAGTTTAAAAAGGTGATTCTCTAACGTGTACTGCAGAGATATCTCCCAAAATGATCCTAGTATATGCTTATATACCACTGATTGTATAGCTTTAATGCCTGGTAAACAAACTCCAGAAAACCATCTAAAAAAGTATTCAGTTTATTTACTTTGGTTCGTTGGCATGGTAAATAAATGTGAATAAATAGAAATTTGAAAAATAATGAAATAATAAATGAAATATCAATAAATATAAATATGTTTAAACACATATCAATATTTTAGCGAAATAATTACATTTATACAGAATACATGTCATTAGGTGAGTAGAACATATCTCCAAATAATTTAGGGGAAATAGAACATTTCTTTAAATAATATTATCAACAGCAGGTCGAAGGAATACAATAATATTCATGAACTTATCCATTTAATTTTGGAAGGATTGATTCGGTTATTTAAAGCCTTTCTCTGCCTTTTTGGTAATTTAAATAAACCAATCCAATAATTCAGATACTCTGGACGAGAATTCCTGGTACGGATCCTAAAACTTTGACTTTTTTTCCTTTTCACAAATTTGTTTGTCTACATGAGTGCACACGATATTTTCCAATTTTTTCTTCCGAAACCTGAAATCCTGGATGTTTACAGATTATGTTAATATCCATAATGCTACCCGCAATAACGAGATGAATTTCAGTAGGGGATCATTTCATTCCATTCTGCACGCTATTTAATTAAAATAATTCAATTATGCTGATTTGTTTACTTCCTGTGTGATAGCTTTCCTTATTTGCTAATGGAATTGATTTTCGCGGGAACCATTCGGGCGCCTATTTACAGTTGCTTGTAATAAATGTTAATGTTTGCAGTTTCTATCATTGATTATATTAATTAATTGAGATACCCGTGTCTGTCTGCACAGTTTTCAGCCTGGTTGAACCCTCAACCCTCGACCAGTGAGTACGAAAAGCCCTGATGAGGGAATGAGGCTTATTGGAAACGAACTGTTTATGCACAATATGATTCTAATGCCTTTAATGAAGCCGTACCCTCTTCCCATTTATTCATACCACTTTATACCTATAATAATCATTAATGATATAAGGAAATTGATTAGGTAAAATGAAATCTTAAAGTAAAAGCGACAGCAGGTGCTAATGTTCACAATCTTCTCTAAAGTACTCAGTTCGGAGCCTGGTTTGGACCTCACACCCCTTACCGTTAGCACCAGTTACAAAATCTCAACAGAGGTATACGCGTCAAGGTGAGGGGTGAGGTCTTTAATCACTGAGAGAGATACGGCCACGGAAACCATGTGTATTAATAATATTTTCAGCGATCGAAAAGCTTCCTTTCCTTAAGTTGACTATGTGTACAAGGATATGAAGTTGTAAAAATCTTTAATAATAAATACGCAATAAATAGCTATGCAATCACAACTACTCCTATTATAAGAGGAATACTATTAGGACTAAATGCTCCCTTACAAAGGACACCTTAAGAGAAAATTCCCCAGCAGAGCCATGCCGACCCTCTACTTTCGTAACCTCTATAAAATAGCATTAGAAAAAATCACTTCTGAACAAATCTAACAATATATCCTCCGATCAGAATGTGTTTGGTGAGTTTGTTTGATTTTTTCAACAATAAACGGAACAACTGACGTAATTAACTTAACAATTGCCGGAGTTCAACGATACGATTGTTGTTTATTGTTAACTGTAACACGGTGACGGTAATGGAAAAATCTCCGTGCGGTGGCTAATCCTCAAAAGTACCGCAAGCAGTAACTAGAACCGATCAATGATTCGCTACTAATAAAATTCGCAAATGATAAAGTTCGCGAAAATAAAATTCGCGAATAGTAAAATTCGGTAGAAAGGTATCTATCGCCAATGCCGCTGAAAAGAACAATGCTTGAGATTGTTTTCACAAAAATTAATGGACTATTTAAAGGGAAAACGACGTTCTGCAGACTGACTTGCGTCCTTGCGGTTACCTAAGTTTACATCATTTCCACAAGGGCTGTTACGTCGATTGAGGGAGAGACCGCTGTTGTTAGCACTTACGCAAGAAGTAATCGGCCAGCAACAAATCACTTAGCGCAGCAGTCGACAATCGCCTTGGCTTTTAAATCTCTCCATGTTCAGTTCACTTTCTCATTCGCTTTGCTATCTGCCGTCCTCATCTCCGCGTCCTTAACCTTAGCTGACCTTGTCCTCACAAAAATATCCCACGCTCACTGCACTCGAATTGTATACTGTTCCAAAACACGGGAATCTACCTCCTTTCTTTGTTTACATTGTTGCCAGTGCATCCTGTTATGTTGTCGCAACACATTGTCGTCGGAAAATTTCAATTGTTGCGTGAACAAATCGACCAATCACAAACGCGTCCCATGTTCTGTCATGATTGCTAATTAATTAGATGGGTTGCGGTTTTCCTAGTTTATTTGTCGACAAGCGTGTAATTCTAAATCAAAAATCATGTAATCAAATTATGTACTTGAAATGACCTTAATTACGAGATGAATATAATCGTATAAACATTTCAGTCAACAACTCACAAATCAAATGCGAATCGCAAGTCAATTGCATTTACATTGAAATGTCTGACACGAAATTAATTCGAAAAGCTTTATTATTTCGCGTGTAGTATAGGATAGCTATGATAATAATAGGTACGATTGTCTCAACGAAAGTACGAAAACTGCCTTGCGAAATCCAAACAAATTCGAAAAGGATGAGTGTTTGAATGGATTTTTAAAGGTTTGGTCGTAGAACATAGCTTTTGATCCGAAATCGAAAGAAATTCAAAGAAATTAATGATAATTTTGTTAATTCTGCGGTGTTAAACAAACCTTCCAATTGACGGCTATGTGGTTATTGAATTCGAATGAATTTCCCGAGGTCCCCGGATAACGCTTTCGTCTTTCGTGATAGCGGTCCCGGTTTCGATTCCCAATAGATAATCATATTTATAAAAAACGAGGAAGAATTCCCTCAGTTGTTGAGGCAATTTCAGAAAAAATTGCTACCACTATCTATTTTACCATAGGAAATCATTACTTACAATCCATGGAATAGATGGAGAATTAAGGTTTCTATGGAATTAATAATTGTCAGAAGATCGTGGGTTTTTTCTTTGATGAGTGTAGACTGAGAATTGAAAATACAAACGTTGTTAATGTTGATTTCTTATCTATGATTGCCAAGGCTTTCATTAATTATATGTATTAGGGATTCTATTGGAAATTTATCCAGCTTCACTCAAATCCTATAGAGGATAAGATCGTATTACCTTATTTATAGTAAAAATAATCATACCCTTTCCTAAGGATAAGAAGGAGCTTAGAAAAAGATGGAGAATTTATTGTGATATAAAAGGCATACCGTATTACCAATTATTTTGTATCCGTTTTATTTTTTAATGATTATTTATTTTGTGATTAAGGTGCCGTCAAACTTGTGTCCAACCGCGGCGGAAATTTCTAAATTAATAAACAAGGTATTTAATCTTCTATTGCTGACAGTTAAAGTGTACCATCCTAAACGGGAGGGTTTATTGTTTTCAGATACATTTCCTCGTCAAATTCTCTTCAACCCAACGATGCTATCTTTAGAGATGTTGACTTATTGACTTATCGACTTTTGTTTGTCTATACTTTAGCACTTAACCCTCAGCACCGCAGGTTGGAAGACGTTGCAACAGTCTACGATTTAAACAGTATTTTACGGAGACAAACATCGGTAAAAATTGGGACTGGAAGATAACTGTAATTCTACGGACCAAACTAACGCCAACTCGTGAAAGAGGCTCAGATGTGGTATTTGATTAGAAGTGGTTTCCAACCATCTGAAGAACCCCGGTCTCTCCACCATTAGCTGCCACCTTAATCACGGCCAGATACTCTTTTCTAATTCGTGATCTTCAGTAAGAGAGTAAACTGAATAGTGTTTAATAGAAAACCGTGAGTATGACCCATAGTCAGAAGCCACGAACAAAAGTTTTCCGGCAAAAAGTGAATTTTATTCGTCGTCGACGTCCACCATTAGCTACCAATAGCTTTAGAGAAGGAGTTAGGCTCAAGACGTAGGATGAGGAATGAGGTGCGCTAATTTACCCTCGGTTTCATCGTTGAGCCAGATTTCTTTAAGTTGAATAGCTCCAGTAAGTACTGCTCATACACACACAGCAAGAGATTTTAAAAACTTTCATCGGGAAACTTAATTAAAATTAATTTTCATTTTTCAATAGGCTCTCCATAAATTATTCAGCTCGGAGGCCGGTTTAAAAACCCAACCCAACCAACGTTTTCTAACAAAATGTATGGAGGGAGAATGAGGCTTACTACGGATGAGGAGTGAAGTAGTTCGCCATTGCTTTCCTCACTCACCCAGAATGCCAGGCTGTAACTTAAAGAAGATTCAAGAAGATCGTTGTCTAATGCGTAATATTACATACACGGTAATTCGATCAAAGGAGAATAATATTGATAAATATTGATAATATTGAGCACAATTTTGATTGAATAATATCATTGAATAGTTACTTTTACTACAATAAGTATACCAGATATGTTATCAGAAAAGAAATACATTCATTTGTTTCTCAGATTAAAATAGTTTTGTAGAATTCCTTCCCAAATAGGCTATCTGGCAAAGCATGTCAAACCCAATGCTTATCACGTAATCTATCAAGAGAATTGTTGAGACTTGTCAAGATGAGGTAATTCACCCTTCCTTTCTTCACTAAGCCAGAATGCAATCACAGTGAATGTTCACGCATATATAATAAGTATAATGACAATTTAAACAACATACATACATATGTACATAAATACGGAGGGCTTTATTAGGGTATAAATGACAATTTCAGCACATAATGAGGATTGGTCAAAATGAATAGCATTATTCATCATAATCCCTCAGGAGTTACCCACTTTGAGGCGACTTTATAATTGGCGACGTCGAGAATCGAACCCTCTTCCCCGATGACCATCTTTTCGCTGTGAAACTGAGGACTTTCCGGTCCATTTCCACGAGGGAATACAGATGGATGACCAAGGTCGTCGGCGAGGTTGAGTCACGCGAACGCGGGAAAAATAGTATCGAATTATCCGTCGCCAAGGAAATGAGTTTCGCGACCGCTTTCTGCAAATGTCACTGAGTACGCAAATGCATCGTATCGCAGATTTTCCGCCATCCTTTTGCGTCCTTTTTAAAGAGATCGCTGCATCTCGGATTTCGGTAGACTTTGAAGGAAACCTTGGCGCCAAGGTCTCTCTCGAAACACTTTCGATTTGCGTTTACACGCTCGTTAACGAACGTAAATTTCGAAAAAAAAAGATTAAAAAATGTCTGTAAATGTTTATCTGCGGTCTTTCAGTCCTTCAAAGCTTATTAGATGCCTGTGAGGCTTAGAAAATTACCCTAACTTCTCAAGAGGGTGCTTGGTTCGAACTCCGGGATGGACAGGTTTGTTTGAAGTGGGTCAATGAAGGTGGTGATTTCAGAATCTGAAAAAAGCTGCGATACATTCCCTTATGTTTCCACTCTAAAAACAGCTAATGGAAGGTTCCATAGAAGCCATCTGCAAGGCCCTCTGTCATAGTTAATGAGCTAAAACTCGGTTAGAAAAAGACGCTAATAAATGAAAGATACATTTGAGATGATAAGAAATTTACTGTGGTATGAGTGATGTTAATCGTAGATTGAGGTCTCTCCTTATGGAATGCTACAAAAAGTGTTACTTTTAGAGTCACTCTGCTTCATATACGTGGGTATGCTTCGCTTATAGCATTTAGGCTCGGTGAGGAAAGCAAGGGCAAAGTACCTCATTCCTCATCTGCTTAGTAAGCCCAACTACCCGCTATTGAAATCTGATGATAGATAGGATGATGTTCCAACAAGCCCTCGGGCTAATTGCCTTACTGACGGATATACGTAAAATAACAATTGAATTCAACTTTACTTTCCACGATAAATAATGTAACAATTACGTGTTACTTTCTATAACACATACATTCGTATTACTGTATTGTAAACAATAAAATTAAATTCAATTGTTAGTTTATTCATTATCAATCGGACCGATCGTTACAAAAGTGTATGCCCATCGGTTATTCTTAAAAGAAATTTGAAGAATTGATTAAAAAATTAATTAAGCTCACAAATTATGTCTAAGGCTTATGAACGTTTAAATGTATTAACAGTAAATTTGATATAGATTAATAATTAACTATAATCCATACGTAAATTGCGTGTTTTCTCAATTTAATCCCATAATAATAATGATAATAACAACAGCAACAATAATAACAATAACTTTAATAGAAACAAGATGAAGGTCCCAATTACATTCTATTTAATAATCATTATTATTGACGAATGCACGCAACCGTTAATCCGATTATTCGGGACTCGAAATCGGGTCTTGAATTGGAGTACCGCTAACTACTCCCCACCCCCGACCGGTGCTTAAAAGAGTGTACTAAATCCATTTTCCTGATAAACGGTCAAACTGTTGAACACACGTTACGCCGCTTTTCCGCAACGTTACGCCCTCTCCCGTGAATATCTGCATCAGTTACGTCGGAGTGCTCCGCTAGCGGTAAATTGGATCTCACGACCCCACCGTTTTTTCGCTCTTACAAGACGCCCATTGAAATGAATGGGTAATCCCGACCTTAGTACAACCAAGCCTGGGATGTAGGCCGCCGCCATTCTCAGCCTGAGCAATTCAAGTTTACCGGTTGACATTCACTCCTCCCGGATAACTTTTAATTAATTCGAGATATCTGGGCCACCGCAAGATACAAGATTGCACGCCTTATTAGAATTCTTGCTGGGGATACATCGGGGTGCGATCTCGTGTTATGCTGACGCTTAAATCACAAGTTATGCGCGAAGCCGCGCAATTCAATAGCGAATGTGTCTGATTACCAATTAATGCCTGGTTTCCCGTGTACAAGTACGTTTCTATGGGAGGATCGGTTTCCAAAACAACCACTTAGATACTTTAACCTTAGAGGAAAGTCATAAGTCAATTTTCACGCCTTTTAAAGACCGTTTCATTGCTTTTTATCATAAATACCTATTTAGTAAAGTGATATTGTAGCATGACGATCCTTGAAGAAAATAGGAACACATATTTTTAAATATTAATTATAGCCCCTCCCATCCCTGCAATTCCAAAGTGTTAATTTATGGATTCAGCCACGGCATCTTTGGACATTACTCCTACATTAACAAAAAGGACCACGTTAGCTTTTCTGTACCTATTGTTTTTTCATTTAATCGTAAAAACATGTTCGTTTTAATTAATGATATTTCTCTCTCTTTACAGGTGAGTATCCTTCCTTGTGTGTAGTAACCTAGGAGACGAACGCATCAATCTGTAAGTATTGAAACGCGCATGGCTCTTTCCAAAGTTTCTGCACCCCAAGACAGAATTGTTAAATGATCCCTTGATCAAACAGCGTTCCTATTTAAGATGCGAAAGTCAGGTAACTTTGTAAGCTTGTTTTACGCGCTACATAATCTATAGCCAACCGCTTAATTAATCTAAGTATGATTCAAACAAGAAGTAAAATACATGTTACATATGTGCATTATATAGCACATATGCAATATATTTCTTTTATTTTATGCATAAAATAATGTTTTTTTTGAAAAGTATTCCTGGTCAACGCTGCATTATACATCACGGATATCTACGTTTCAATTATAACGTATATATACGTTATATTTTACGTTATTTTTCTATGCTTATATTTAGCCATCAAATTTCTTCGTCTTCAACGTTATTACAGTGTAGAAGTCAGAGACTTCCGTAGGAAATAGAAGCAAAATTATTTCTTTCGATTACAGACCTCTTTTATTTAATAAAATTTAATTAGGTCTTGCTGATAAATCAGAAAAAGTGCAGCGATAAAAAGAATCTACTTTTCATGATGGATTATCGTTATTGCTCTCAATTGTGAAAACTTCGAAAAAATGTATCCATATTTCGTCCATTCTTGCGGTTTTAGTCCCCATGACGACCAATGCCGATCGTTGAAGTAGTGATTACATAAATGTTCACGTATTTTGAAAGTCCATGAATTTACTACTTAATGAATTAATAAACCGTAACTACTGAACAAAAAATAGTATTTAAGTGATAATGAAGTCAATGAATAAAGGACGATGGTGATATTTTAATCGCTTCATATAATATTAGTCTCTTTTGTAAACAAGCAATCACTAAATTGCAACAATCAATCGCAATAAATTATAAATATACACTACAATAAACTTTTGGAGGCTTGATTAAACTATTTGACTGTGTCAATCACCATTGCTTCCTTATGCTGAGAAATCTGTTTGGAAAATTTCGAGATTTTGATCTACCATTAAAGAACGCCTTGTAACATAAAATTGTCTGTGGAGGCATTCTAAAAAACAAACATTCCTTCGAGTAATTTCCCCGGCGTGTTTGCCGGCACCGGTAAGTTACATAAGCGAGGTCTTTCCACACTTCTACGACACCCATTTACGTATCGGCTGCAAGCCATCGATTCCATTGAATGCCACTAAAATATCGAACCAATGGACCGATGGGAATGAGGCTCGATGTGGCAACAGGGAAGACGTGAGGACGCACGGCGATGAGTGCTTTTCCCCATTCAGGGCCGTCATAACGGCGGCGGAGGGAGGCCGGGAATCCCCAGGGAAAAGATTAACAAGAGGAAAGTGGAGGAGCGGCTGCTCACCTGAGATAACACCCCAAAGTGGCTGAGGACGTCGACGCCATCCAAGACGCATCGACTAAACGCTCTTCTTTGTCTCCCTTAATTATCTACGCCGAATTCTCGTTAAATCTCCCGCGCGCTCATTTATTGCGTGATTAAAAACGAGCCAAGGAGGATAAATTGTAATAGGTTACAAAGAGGGCATATAATAATGGATTACAAGGAGTGTATATGACAATGGATTACAAGGAGTGTATATAACAATGGATTACAAGGAGGGTAAGTTACAATAGATTACAAGGAAGGTATATAACAATGGATTACAAGGAGGGTATATAACAATAGATTACAAGAAAGGTTTATAACAATGTAATACAAGGAGGGTAAGTTACAATAAATTACAAAGAGGGTGTATAACAATGGATTACAAGGAGGGTATATAACAATAGATTACAAGAAAGGTTTATAACAATGTAATACAAGGAGGGTAAGTTACAATAAATTACAAGGAGGGTGTATAACAATGGATTACAAGGAGGGTATATAACAATAGATTACAAGAAAGGTTTATAACAATGTAATACAAGGAGGGTAAGTTACAATAAATTACAAGGAGGGTGTATAACAATGGATTACAAGGAGGGTATATAACAATAGATTACAAGAAAGGTTTATAACAATGTAATACAAGGAGGGTAAGTTACAATAAATTACAAGGAGGGTGTATAACAATGGATTACAAGGAGGGTATATAACAATAGATTACAAGAAAGGTTTATAACAATGTAATACAAGGAGGGTAAGTTACAATAAATTACAAGGAGGGTGTATAACAATGGATTACAAGGAGGGTATATAACAGTAGATTACAAGGAAGGTGTATAACAATCGATTACAAGGAGGTAAACTGACATGGAGTCACCGACAACAATTAACGAGAGGAACAACAAAGAGTAAACAATCACCGACGGCAATAGCGAAACAAAGGTGATTAAAGTATAAATAAAAATAAATAATGTCTTTATTTTGGGCGAAATTGAGACTACAAAAACTCCTCTTCCATTTAACCCATCTCCAATGTAAATTAGATATAGTTAATAAACAATGATAACAAGCANTAATAATAAATATCAAAGTAAAATTAGTATTTTAACAATTCTAATAATAATTTTTGATACATTTTGATAAATAGGTACTACCTTATATATAGGGTTTTACGGAGATGTACAGTAATATATTAACTGTAAAAACCCAATTTTATGTTATCTATAACATTACAACTAACAATACATCTTTTCGCAGCATCTGTAAAGTTCTTTAATGAAATTAAAAACAAAAACACGAGAATGATCCGTGTAAAATTATTATTAAAATTAAAAAAAAATTGAAACCTTATGGCATTGAGAGTTCCTGAGCACAATCTGGTTGGGGCCCACGATTAGAATGAGGCCTAGCGCCTAATTATAAATCCACCCCAGTATTAAATGTTCATTCGCCAGTGTGTACACGAGAAAATGTGTGTATAAACTAGCGTATACATACACTTTATAACTTACTGTATAACGATAAAGCGATATCAATAAGAATAATAAGTTTGTAATCGCAATTCGTTGATAAACTATGTGAAACTGATACAGGTAAAATTTAAACATAGAATTCACAGTGAAAATTTAAGCATATGCTTGCAACGCTTAATAAAGGATATGGTTCATCGATGAATGCAAACACAGAAGTACTTTGACTTACAATCTCAATTCGTGCCAATTTGAAGTTTGAAACTTGAAAAGTTCGTACCTCGAAACCCATTTTCCATTATATATTATCGGCTCGTATCTCGAAATTGAGTTCGTATCTAGATGTCAGAATGGGCTAAGGAAAAAGTTGGTACGTAGAGCGGTTCGTAGGTACCACTAGTTGGTACCTACATTGGCGACAAACATATCTCCAGAATTAACCTGGTTGGAAACCCGAGAATCCTTTTTATACAGTGTCCACCAGGAAAGCCTAAGATCTTTATAATGAGGTAGATACTTTTGAATCTAGATTTCAGAATGGACTAAGGCATTATGATGTTGGTACACTGGTATCCGATCCGATTGAACCCGAGGATTTCGCTTACGTCAGCAAGATGAACCGTCTCTCCTTCGGAAAACCGGAGCGGAAAAAAAACTGCCTTGGATCGGTGCAAACAGCTTCAATTTATTGTCAGGTGTCAGCAGATAAAAGGTAGATGTATCGTCAAATACGTTCAGCAGAGGAAACGCACGAATTAAGGGTAAAATTAAAAAGTAGTTCGTCCTTTAAAAAGGTATACGTATTTAATTGAACGCACTACGTAAGCAAGAAAATGAAACGATGAAGAAAAATGGGGAAACATTGACACTATTTCGCCTTGCGCTTTATCCCGTTTGTTACGCACTAGTGAAAGGGAAATCAGGAAGCCTTTGTGATAGTTGTGTAGGTGTATACGCCAAGGAGGATCTCCTCCTCGGAAATCCTCGCCTTGGAATCGCTCTTTGACCTAGTTTGTGATTAATTAGACCGTATCATAGCCGCCAAATATAAATTGGAGAGGTACCAACAAATCTTAGATTCCAGCGTGCTTGAATTCTATTGTGGATTAAGTAATCTGCTTGAGACCGGTTTTAACCTCAAAACCGTCCACCTTTAGCTACCAGGGGTTCCAGAATAGCAACGTGGGTAACGCGTTTGACTTTATTGAAAGTGGTCCCGGGTTCGATTCTCGGTGGGAACCCAAATGTACGAAATTTCCTCAGCTGTAGAGGCACTTTTAACAATACTACTACTTGAACTACCAAAATCATAGGAGAGTGAATGAGGCTTACTAGAGAAGATGAGGAGTGAGGTAGTTTGTCCTGGTTTTGTTCACTGAACCAGAGTAGTATAGGTGGAACTGTTCCAGTAAGTGAAATTCAGTGACACTATAAATTATATGTTCCATAGCTTTCGATAGAGACAGTTAACGTCGTAAATCGGCATCACTCATACCTCACTAGCTTACACATCATCAAAGCCATGGAAGGAACTGAAACACTAGAAAATGAAACATACTTTTCCTCTATTAAGCATTAAAGGACAAACGAAGAAGATTCCGTTTATAATGATATAGTATTATGGACTGCTGCGATATACATAATTAATGCATAAGTAAAAGGTCGGTATTTAATTTTTCGCCACCAAGAAACATTCCGTTAAAATTAAAAAATTCCGGGCGGAAATTCCTTCCCGCCCGGAAACTTTAAATACCTTCGGTGTATGGGCGAGTGAATAGCAAATCACCGTTGCATAGGCTTATTAAATACTAACTGAAGTGCCCGTTGATTGTCAACGGGAAGAATAGAAGTCGGATTAAATATAATATAACTATTTGTAAGTAAGAGAAAATGACATCTCGCATCTTAGTTTTATGCAATGAGACAGGTTATCGAAAAAAAAAATATGAAAATGCCTGAACTCGGAATCAACAATCGCATTGGTCGTCAGGGGGACGGGTTGTTTACAACCTCAAAATTTCACAAAATATTCGTATATTTTATCTAAATTCTCGCAACTTCGAATCGAAAGCGATATTTCACGATAATTATAAGAATCTGTATTCAATTTCCCTTCTTTTGGTACTTATTTTGATCTTATGTGACTATTCCTTCTAATTTAATTTTGCAAAAGAAATCAAGTCTGTAACCGATAAAATCGAACTTTACATGTATTTCTTATGGAAATCTATGTTAACGATCTTGGTTCAAACCCAGCAAAGTTATCAGATATAAAGGTAACAGTACTTCCTTCCGGATCTTAGAAGACAGGTATGCAAAGTTTGACACAAATCGGATAAACGGCGTGGACTCCAATCTCAGACAAACAAACAAACCCACAGAATTCCTGCTTTATACATATAGATACATAGATAAATAGATAACTGCTGCCACACTTGAAGTGAATCCGAAACGATAAACTGACGGGAAAGAATATGGACTTCCAGTTTTGATTAACGTTCAAGGATTTTAATTTTTTCCTGGTCGGGGTCAGTTTTTATTCCGGAAAAAAATAACGGTTTTTTTCGGTTTGTCTTCGTTCCATTTCGATATCATGTATCGAAGTAGTCGGATTTAATTCATATAAGGCAACATTCTTCCATGAATGTGTGCATAATTTCATAAAACTATGGGAAATAGATGACGAAATATCGACAACCTGCTGGTAAAACGCTACCATATTTCCTCCTTTGAAAAGCACGGTAAGTTCATTTTACTACGGTATTGAACCGGGAAATACCAAGCTCGAACCGAAAAATTAACTTGATCCGAAATTAGGAAAGATACGATCTCTTGTTTTTGGTTGTCGCTAAGGAGTTGTTTGGCTGCCGCTAAGAAGTTGTTTACTCGTAACTATGGAGTTGTTTATCAACGTTAAATACATAACTACTATTTTGTAGTTCTTTTTAGTAGACACAAACTTTTGACACACGCGAAAGTAAGCTGCTGAAGTATTTCAAATTGCTACCAGTAACGTGTCAAACGCGTTGAAAGTACGGCAGGAGAATAACTTTCGTGGAATGCGTGCGAACGCGCGAAAGACTTTCGTAAGTATTTGGAACATTCGTGGAGGCAATTTCTTGTTTCACTAGCACCTTAGCTCTCTCGATAAGTACATTGATATTGCGAATATTAAATATTTAAAATGTGGTAATAGGGACGGCACCCTTTGGCTATAAAAAGTCGGTGTTTCTCCGCAAAGAATCATACTTTTTATTTTACTGATCGATTCGTTCTTATTTTTTTAAGTTTTTAAAGTGTTTAATTGGTCATCTTGGGATTTCAATTTCTTTTCCAATGCAAAGAAATGAAATATAAAAAAATAAAATTCACATACATTTGCAATGTTCTATGGAAATACTCCATGCCTGAAGGAAAAGAGACTTTGCACTTTTTCCACAGGATTTTATCAGGTTATTATCAGGAATTATCAGGTGGCTGATGATGATGAACACCTGATGATGGCGATCGTGTCCGCAATAAAATGTACAAAAGTACAAAGTGTCTTTTCCCCCAAACATTCCTATGAATTGCCTGAGTATAACAAAATCAACTGTATCTCGCACATTTTGTTATTTGATGAAATCTTCCATGCGTGACATTTTGAATACGATGCATTATTCATTCCACCCAGTTAACGCCAGGGAAGTTATTTTTAAATCATAGTATTCAATCTTCAATAAATTATTCAAATATCGATATAAGTTGGTGAAATAAAATATAAGTGAAATAGTAATACACATATCTTCTCTAATATTCAAGATGTACTGTTTCTAGCGACAAATATCACCATAGAAACGCAACCTGTTCAGTCGTCATGCAAATACCAATTCGAGCTCAATTATCGGTGGTCACCATTCGATAATCGCACCAATCCTTAAAATTGAATTACACCAAGAGACCTAATGAAAGATCCCTAATCAAGGGTGTCATAGGAAAGATCCTGCTGGTACTGCCGATTTCATGCTTCATTCACAACACAACCCTAATCATTCCATCTTAAGATCTGAAAGAATACATTACGGCCATTTTCATGCGGATGAATGAAGATATCTCTAAAACTTTTATTATTTAACCTACATTGGCGACAAACATATCTCCAGAATTAACCTGGTTGGAAACCCGAGAATCCTTTTTACACAGTGTCCACCAGGAAAGCCTAAGATCTTTATAATGAGGTAGATACTTTTGAATCTAGATTTCAGAATGGACTATGGCATTATGATGTTGGTACACTGGTATCCGATCCGATTGAACCCGAGGATTTCGCTTACGTCAGCAAGATGAACCGTCTCTCCTTCGGAAAACCGGAGCGGAAAAAAAACTGCCTTGGATCGGTGCAAACAGCTTCAATTTATTGTCAGGTGTCAGCAGATAAAAGGTAGATGTATCGTCAAATACGTTCAGCAGAGGAAACGCACGAATTAAGGGTAAAATTAAAAAGTAGTTCGTCCTTTAAAAAGGTATACGTATTTAATTGAACGCACTACGTAAGCAAGAAAATGAAACGATGAAGAAAAATGGGGAAACATTGACACTATTTCGCCTTGCGCTTTATCCCGTTTGTTACGCACTAGTGAAAGGGAAATCAGGAAGCCTTTGTGATAGTTGTGTAGGTGTATACGCCAAGGAGGATCTCCTCCTCGGAAATCCTCGCCTTGGAATCGCTCTTTGACCTAGTTTGTGATTAATTAGACCGTATCATAGCCGCCAAATATAAATTGGAGAGGTACCAACAAATCTTAGATTCCAGCGTGCTTGAATTCTACTGTGGATTAAGTAATCTGCTTGAGACCGGTTTTAACCTCAAAACCGTCCACCTTTAGCTACCAGGGGTTCCAGAATAGCAACGTGGGTAACGCGTTTGACTTTATTGAAAGTGGTCCCGGGTTCGATTCTCGGTGGGAACCCAAATGTACGAAATTTCCTCAGCTGTAGAGGCACTTTTAACAATACTACTACTTGAACTACCAAAATCATAGGAGAGTGAATGAGGCTTACTAGAGAAGATGAGGAGTGAGGTAGTTTGTCCTGGTTTTGTTCACTGAACCAGAGTAGTATAGGTGGAACTGTTCCAGTAAGTGAAATTCAGTGACACTATAAATTATATGTTCCATAGCTTTCGATAGAGACAGTTAACGTCGTAAATCGGCATCACTCATACCTCACTAGCTTACACATCATCAAAGCCATGGAAGGAACTGAAACACTAGAAAATGAAACATACTTTTCCTCTATTAAGCATTAAAGGACAAACGAAGAAGATTCCGTTTATAATGATATAGTATTATGGACTGCTGCGATATACATAATTAATGCATAAGTAAAAGGTCGGTATTTAATTTTTCGCCACCAAGAAACATTCCGTTAAAATTAAAAAATTCCGGGCGGAAATTCCTTCCCGCCCGGAAACTTTAAATACCTTCGGTGTATGGGCGAGTGAATAGCAAATCACCGTTGCATAGGCTTATTAAATACTAACTGAAGTGCCCGTTGATTGTCAACGGGAAGAATAGAAGTCGGATTAAATATAATATAACTATTTGTAAGTAAGAGAAAATGACATCTCGCATCTTAGTTTTATGCAATGAGACAGGTTATCGAAAAAAAAAAATATGAAAATGCCTGAACTCGGAATCAACAATCGCATTGGTCGTCAGGGGGACGGGTTGTTTACAACCTCAAAATTTCACAAAATATTCGTATATTTTATCTAAATTCTCGCAACTTCGGATCGAAAGCGATATTTCACGATAATTATAAGAATCTGTATTCAATTTCCCTTCTTTTGGTACTTATTTTGATCTTATGTGACTATTCCTTCTAATTTAATTTTGCAAAAGAAATCAAGTCTGTAACCGATAAAATCGAACTTTACATGTATTTCTTATGGAAATCTATCTGAACGATCTTGGTTNTGTTTGGCTGTCGGTAAGGAGTTGTTTGGCTGTCTGTAAGGAGTTGTTTGGCTGTCGGTAAGGAGTTGTTTGGCTGTTGCTACGGAGTTGTTTGGTTGTCGGTACAACAAGTTGTTTGGTTGTTAGTAAGGACTTTTTTGGTAGTTGTTAACGAGTTATTTACTAACGTTCCTTAGGTTTTACTTATTTTCTTCGCATTTGGAGACTATTATTATTCTATTTGAAAATAGAATGCATTTTAGTTTTAGGGGTCGAATAAAGCAGTTGCGATTCGTAAGAATACACGTGAATCGGTCTATAATGAAGACGGCACTCTTGAAAGTGGAATATAGCTTACAATTATACTGAAATGCATTATTATGTCCTGAGTTAGAAACCAGGTAATCCCAAAGGCGAGAAATTTTCTGTGGGATTTCTGTTTTACAAAAATGTATTATTCTCGTGATGATATTTATCATAAAAGTGCATCGACATCTTTTTCGGACGTCTGAACCCCGCCGGATATGGAACCCGGGACCTCCTTCACCAAAGGCGAACGCGCTACCCACTTGGCTATCCGGGAGCACTTTACTCATTCTCTTTCAAATTCTCAATTAAGATGAATATCCAAACTTTGGATATTTATCGAGGGTTTAGATCGCCAGTATCTAAATCTGCGGGTGCATAATTTGCAAAAGCATCGGTAAGATATAATTAGAACCCAAGGAGAAAAGGATACGAAAAATGTCTGGGACTCGAACCCGGGTCTCCCCTAATTTCCGGCTGGTTGCACTATTCATTAAGCTATCCGGCCAGAACCCTGGTCTTGGGAGACCCGGCTTCGAGTTGCGATCCCGTCAGAATTTTTACGTCCGTTTTTCTTGGGAATTTTCCCAGGTTTAGGCCCTTCGTTGCAAAGTGGTCTCTAACCCTTTTCCTTGTGTGATTAGATCAGAATTTGAGACGTCCTTCTCGGAATTCGCCAATCGTACACAATCAATATTTCCCACTATAGAGGACGTCCAGAATAAATGTCGGGAAAAGCTGAAATTTCCCGGAAATCGACTTAAGTTATCACCGGACTTGCAAGAGCGACCTCAGGAAGGTGGAATAATCCAGAAATATCCGGCGGTTAAGTGAGTATTGTCATATTTTCCTGGACAACTCTTAAGATGAGAGCAAGGCAAGCCAGTGGGTCTGAAGTGTTAGGTTTGGAATTTCAAGGCAATACAGGACCATGTCATCGAGCTGTGGGTACACTCACAAATATTCACAAACGTTCGCTAAATATTCTTGTTTAATATCACTACAAAAAGATTGGTTTTATCATAGTTCTTGACTTTTTCAAACCGTAAAAAATATTTGGTGAACAGAAAGGAACTCAAATTTTATTTCTTATACAGTGGTTGCTAGGTTAACGACGGTCTTAGTTAACGACACACTTGGTTAACAACGAGCGGCAGAGATTGTTTTGGGTAACGACGCTCTGGTTAGCAACGCCTTCATAATTGAAAACTGTTTTTATCACTTTCAGCTTCATTAACGATAGTTTTTTGTCGTAATTGAAAATAAATAAAGTATGTTTGTCGTAGTTTTATAACATTTAAATGAATTTTATATGCACATTCGATACACAGGATGGTTATGGTAAATCGCTCCTTGGATAACGACGGATTTAGTAATCCTGGAACGGGTTAACGTCGTTAACTAAAATACCGATTTCGTAACACCTAATTGAATTTTTCAAAAGAAGATGGGTCCAAAACAGTACGAAAGATTATTCCGTGTGTTTATAATGGGAGTTGGGTTGGGTTGACATCGGACGAATACGCGAAAGTGGTTATTACAATACTTTATTTACGTCTCTCAATGGTACGCTCTACACAGGCGATGTATCCCTGCATAAATAGCGCGATGATAAATAATCCACTCTATAAAAATATATTTGCTGATTCGAGTGAATAAAGTCCTACCCACATTTGCGAAACATTTTGGGAAGGCAGTTTTTCAAGGTCTCGTCTCTAAGTAGGGGATTTACATTCCCCTTGGGATGATGGGATATTAAGAAAAATGGGCGAAAAACAAGGAAATCTGGAAAGGGAAGGGGAAAAGATTGGAAAGGTTCCTCCCTCCCGTCCCAGAGAAGCTTCCGGGTCTTCCCTTCATCTCCGGCACCCCAATTTCCCTCTTTTTGACTTTGGAAGCGTCTCCCTTAGCGACGAAAGAAGCACGTCTATGCAACGTCGTTCCGTCTCCCAGCGACGGAGGGGTTCGGAACATTACCGTTATGTGTCTCTCCGACAACTGCGATCTGGTTGCTTGGGTACGGGAAGGAAGATGGGTGAAAGTACCGTCACGAGGCGCTAATCGGCCGCTGTCACGCATTTCATGCTTTCTCGGAAAAACCATTACCTCTGAAATGCTAGACACATCTTGACGGCTTTTGTCGCATTGGCAGGACATCGAACCGCGTTTATTCTCGTTCCGGTTTCCCCCAGGCTCATTAGAAACGCCGAATTCCGGTTCTCTTCCGGTAGCCATCGTCAAACCGGTTCGAACCGGTATTTCTCGATCGAAGTATTGCTTCGTTGTGTCTTCAGCATAGTTAGCCTCGAATGTTGTTACATAGTGCAATAATCTCTTTGAAAATGATTCAATGATTAATTAAGTAATCAATTAAATTCATCGTAAGTGCAAATTCCATAAAACACTCGACTTTTCGTAATTTTACCATGGCGATGAAGTAAATGATTGCGTTGCTTCAATCAAATTGTGGTTGCTACGACAATTTCCCCAACACATTAGCTATTTCAGTGTTTTTTACATAGATCGTCAAATCGGCAGCAATCGGTTTATCAGGAATCGCCGAGAAAAGTTAGACATCCGATAAATTTCGAAATAAATGACAAATTAATGACATTTTCGTTAGCAGAATTCAAAAACATCCCAAAAATAAGAAAGACTCTACTTTTATCTATCTAATGAAACAACTGCGATGGAAACACGTTTATATTGACGTACTTTATTAAAGAACTGGTAAACGCCCTCGTCAAGTATGAAGGAACTTAATTTAGTTTAAAAATATATCTATTATCGTATATATCTGGTCCTCCTAAGCACAAACAATTCTTCCGTAAGATCATAATAACTCAATATATTTCTTATCATATAAATTATTTATAATACTTATTCTACTGTTTTCAGGTCATGAAAGCCTACTTTATGTACATTTCTTATAGAAAAATATAAGAACTGGTTATCCCCGTGTATTTATATGGAATAACTCATTACGTAAATCAACGATCAACAATTGCCTCGGTCGTTAAAGGGATGGGTTGTTTATTTCCGAAAAAGTTTACGAATTTTCCGTCTATTTTATCAAAGTTCTCGCAATTTCGTATTTATATAAATGATTCACGACTAAAAGAAGATTCTATGATTATTTTCCTTTCTTGTGACACTTGTCTTAATTTCTTAGGGCCATTGTTTCTAATTGAATTTTGTGAAAGGAACGACCTCTGCAAGTCATGAAAACATAACCTACGTACATCTCTTATGAAAACTCCTTATGGGATTCTGGGTTCGAAACAGGGCCTTTTCAGAGATTAGAGACTAGTTTTCCTGGGGGTTTCAGCATCGTAGAAACACAATGCAGTTAGTTTCAGAGCTCTAAGTCAAGCCGTTTCTGAGATAAATAGGGGGACGGACACACGGACGGACGGACAGACATTTGCTTTATATATACATGATCAAAGAGCAAAGACTTGCACTTTAGAAAACGGGAAATCGCGTGTAACTTTATGGAAACGTCCTTGATTCCTGGGTTTGAATCGGCTTGCATGTTAATCTGACAATATCTCTCCAATGTCTTCCTAAAATGCACAAATCTAACACAGTTTAATGTACGGGATACTTTTAGCCTTTGTTGACGTCACAGGAAGAAAGTTATTACATAATAATAGCAATTTGTAATGCAATAGTTTTTAGTTTTAGCAATTTGTAATGCGATAGAGTTTTAGTTCGATTGCCGCTCCTAGAGGCTTCTTACGGGAACAAAACCGGCCCTGCTTTTGTAAGACGTACATAAGTACTTTCCTCCACCACTGGAAACTTGATGACTTAATGCACTTTCCCACGCCCCCGTAGAATGCTTCAGAGAGTTGCCAATCCCTTGCGTATTGGGAAAGGGATTCCTCGTGCACCTCCCACCACGTCCTTCCTCTGACAACGCCCTCCTTCATCTTCAGCTACACGCAAAAATGAGGAAACACTTACGCCAAATTGGATTTTTCTCCATTAGATCTGTAGGCGTATTTCAGCATTTTTCGGAAAGATCTTCATTCAGCAAACAGCGAAGAGTGGAGCTGATATTCTATATTCCAAAGTGAATTTTCATAATGGTTTTCATGTAAAATTTCTCGCTATTTGGAGCCGATAAAAATGTTTCATTATATATAATATCCAACATGTAATTATTTATTCCATTATCCTTATTCTGTTAGTCTCAATTTTATCGGATCGTTTTTTTTTAACTTAAGCTTTTAAAGCAATCAAATCCTGAAAGGGGCGAAAACCCTTAAATTTGACAAATTTTAATAATTTTAACTAAAAACCTTCAGCTAATGAGCTGATTACCATCTTCCATAGTGAGCCGGGTTTGACCCCAGGTTAATTTTACAGCCCTCCATAAAGAATGCACGTAAATTTATTCTTTTTCCTACGTATGTACTATTTCTTACGTTGAAATGGATAATAGACAGTACCGTCGACCTAATCAAGTCTGAACGCTGAAAAATCATTTGTGAAGACATCTATTGGATGAATAATCCATTGGTTGAAATATCTTTTGGGCGAAAAATCCTCGGTTGAGAAGTCATCGACGTTTTAGGACTTGGTGGAAATTCTCAGCTGTTAGCAACCGTTACCATAGAGATACCATACCATAGAGGCGAACAGTCTTTTAAGTAATAAGTTTTCGGCGTAATTCCCAAAAACACGCTCACCTATACTTTAAAGATTACTTCAATGCTGATTAAATTTATCGATATTGAGCTAAATTAAATTGAGCCTCGATTGAGCAAACGTAATAGTTGATTTTAGACATGTTTTCGCCAGAATAATCTTGGAATCCTGTTCCATAAACATGAACGCCATGGAAGATTAGTACACAAGTTTTCCCGAGAGCCTCTCGCATGGATCATGACGTTCGCGTTTCGAAATTGGGTGTCACTTTTTTGAGTCAACACAAAGCTGACTATTTATCATCAGAACCCGATGATGAAGTTTGTGGCGGACAAATGGCTGTCAGATTGTCAGAATAGGAATTCTAAGAAAATGTGACACTCCATACTGGTGATGAAAGAGGTGTACACGTTTTACTAATTAATATGTTATTAAAGGGCACATAATTGATGCTGGAGTACATAAAACAAGGTGGAATTATAAATGGAAAACTATGGACAAAATTAAGTGTAGTTACGGTGTCAGAAATTCTCATCTTTTTTGAGAAAACTTAATAAAACAATTCTTCAAGTGCTTTCCGTAATAAAAAAGCATTAGAGATGAATTCGTAATAATTTTATGTATTCCTCTTCTTAGAAACAGTCGTAGTAGACAAAAAGTTTATTACCTTCTTAACATTTATATATTTAGGTATAAGTTCCCTATATGATCTCGAAGTAAATTGTATGGCCTCGGTTTCGGCAGCCACCTTGGTCGTCAAGGGGACGGGTTGTTTATAATATGAAATTTTACAACTCTGTATATATATTTTTTACATATATTCCCCGGAGTCAAGCTCATGCATTTTTTCGTAAGAATACCCGTGGAATTTAGATTCAAGTAGATGTAAAGTGAGGAAGTAACAATCAATTTCTTTGCTAAAGATCTATCAGTAAAGTTTCCAGTCCGAAGGCCGGTTTGAATCTTAATCGCTTCATTGAAAATTTCCACGTAATTACAGTACAACGACCCGATGAATACGTAACGCGTTTCGTAGCAATTGATAAGGATTGACGAAAACTACTCAGTTTCACCAATGGCCTTATCATAGCCTGGGTCAGGACTGAGGCAAAGGTAAGTTAAAGGTGTATTTACCTCAAGTTTCAACTAAAGAATACTGAGAAATATTACATTCGAATAGATAAAGTAGCAGAAACAGATTCTCTACATTATCACTTTACCTTCTTTGATTTTATATTCACGTTATTACCCCGCTAGCCTCTTTGTGGCGTATGGCATGGGGTGCGGAAACATCCAATTCCCTAATTAGCTACCGGATTGGTATTCCTAATACTATCAGGAAAAAGGGACTAGTAATAGCAACCCGTTTTCGCTATAATCTCGCGAAATCTCTTCAACTTCTGGTCTTGAAAATCGCGCTCGCTGAGTCCAGTACTGAGTACTTATAAATTTCTGGATCGGAACTTAAATAGGTAAGTATCTGTATAGTATAAGGATCTATAATCTGTACATAAAAATTTCTGTATTTCTGCCTATACAAGGTTATTCCATCATTCCAAGCCGAGGGTTTTGGTCATTTCTGATGCACTGCTATCGAGCCTACAGTCTCCCTTAACGAAACGATCCATTCTACGTCGTACACGCTCTTAGTACGTAACAAAAATACATAATCACTTCTTATATTCGACCATCATCATAGCCAAAATTATCCGAAAGTATACCTATATCAATCTTCGACGATATCAGTACTCCTAGTGCATATATTAGGGTTGCAAGAAAAACGCTAAACATTCTGACGTAAATTAGTTAGGCCTCCGAAAGCCGTTGCCAAGGCATACTTGGACTTGCGAGCCTCGGTATTTCTTTAAAGGCTGAACCGAGGCAAGGAGGTGTCAAAATAACCACCTGTTGAATACGTCACTGTGTTCTCGAGCACGAAAACCCCACTGCTCTGGAAGGATAAGCACGTTGCTCACGCGAAATCTAAAATACTAGCGGAGAGAAAGAAAATAGCCAAAAAAAGATAAACCGCGGCGCTGTTATCGCAGGAAACGCGGTCAGCCCGCGTCTCATTTGTTTCAGCTATTCGCGGCAACCATGGAGACGGTTCGAGATCGCATGACGGAATAGTCCAAATGTAAAGTTTTCGGAGCGAAAACAAAATACGATGATAAAAATCTCTATCAAATGCCATAAGAAGTAAAACTGGTAGGGAAAGCTTGTTTACACGGAAGAGAGTAAAAATGACTTTGCACGTAAAAGCTTGCACCTAGGAGAAACGGACAGGAAAAAAAAAGTCTTACAAAACCAGGACTCGAACCTGGAATCTTTTACTTTTCGGGCGGATGCTTTAACCAATTAAGCTATCGAGCCATCTTGGGAGATATTGTAGGAGGGGGCGCAGTGGTTTCGTCTATGGCCAACAGCCTCGTTGAGGAACGGGCCTCACAAAATGGTGAAAAGGATAACACTAACGCAAGTAAAAGGAAATTAAATTATCCGCCCAGTAAATGGAAGATTGGTCCTGTCAGTCATTTTTCATGTATTTCCTTGAGATAAAGCTTTTTAAAGATTTTATCAAGACATTTTTATCCCTCGGTAAAATAGGCTTGCGAGAAAACCTTCCAAACCTCAAGAATCTAAGATAACATGTTTCCCTTATAGGACTTCGTAAGAGTGGGAAGATTTTTCATGTTGCCAAAATGTATTACAGCAATGTAATGCAAACTGTTAGAGTTCTACATAGTACAATGCCTTATGAAAACCAATGGTATATTTAGGAAGCGTTGGGTTCAAACCCAGGAATCAATGTGTTTCTGTAAGATAGCACGCAATTCCTTACTTTCCAAAGTTCCAACTTCATTCACTCATCAAAATAAGTCAATTGGCACCTGTTGACTTCGCTATTGTTTCATTAGACGACTAAAACTGTATTATTTCCCATTCTTGCGATGATTTTGTATTCTGACGTAGAAAATGTCAACAATTAGCCATTTATTTCGAAATTTATCGATTATTCCCTACTATTACCCGTAATTACCGAGGCAACCGTCATTGTTGCCTACTCAGCAACCGTTCTAAATAACCTCTGGCACAGTTACGAGCAACTGTTGTAGTAACCAAACTTTTATTGATAGCAACGTAAACGTTTAGTAAACTTTACGAAACAAAAATGTAGTTTGTCAAATTCTTCGCGATTTCATATCGAAAACAGCGTTCGACATTAAGAATAAGAACCTGCATTGAAATTTCATTATAATGTAGCCCCCTAATTCGTGTAACCGTTATTCCTAAACTAACGATACTGAAGATCGAGTATACGTGTAGTTCTTACGTAAGTTACTTGCACGGAATGGGTGAATATGTACACGACAGTGATTTTCATGATAAATGGTGACGTGTGACACCCGTGCGCATGTTTTCCGCCCTACATAAGTACGCGCCACCTCTGTGGCAGACGGTAATGAACTTTGATGATTCGCGTGGTTCCTGAAGAACTTGTTCACTTGCATCAGATTGTCGTGAACTCCCCAGCTGATACGGCAGATGTGGTTTTAATGTTCTCATAAGTACGTCACCAGGAAATTTGCCTTCCATTTGTCGGCTTTCCTTTACGCTATCACACATGACTTCATACAAAGAAGATATGTTTATGAATTGAATTATGAACTATTTTAGAGTATGACTTAGAGGTGACTAATTTGTCATGGACGTAGACCTCCATGGACATACGTTAACAATTCGTAATTCTACAATCGCTACAACAATGAGGATTAACAATCGGTAACCATAGTGATTAAAATTTTCGGCTTGAATAACAGCGCGAATAATTTTAATGACTGTAATAAGAGTTTGTGTAGTAATGCTCTAAGTATTAATTCTCCTACTTCCAAATTTGGTAAATTTGTTATCTGCAAAGTTTAGGAATTATATAAGAAGTTTTAGGTTCGGTTCAACCACAAAATCCTTCATAATGTACTCTCACATCCCTTATTTATTGCTCAAATTTGAATATTCCGTTACTTTTTCCTTTGAAATTTCTTTGGTATATCATCATTGCAACATCTAAACATTAGCCCGCGTGTTTGAGAACATATTCCAGGAGCCATTCCTTGAGAAAAGAATCTGTCACTTACTTTGGTTCAAATCTTGCTTACGGTTGAGATATTATGAAAACTTCTGAGGTATGAGTAATGGTGTATGGTATGTATAACATTTCAGTCCCCTCTTTACTTAGTGCAATCAAAGGTGTTATTCATAGGATCATTATGCTGTACTTGAGTGGAAATTTTCCGCCAATAGCATTCCGGCTCAGTTCAGAAAAGTCGAAGTACCTCACTCCTCATCTTGCCTGGTTAGCCTCATTCCCTCTCCATGGCTTTTGGTAAAATAATGGTAAGGAATGTCAGGTTTCCGGCTAACTTGGAAATAATCTAATTACCTCACTCCTCATGTTTCCTGGTTAGCCTCATTCCCTCTCCAGGGCTTTTGGTAAACTAATGGTAAAGGGTTTCAGGTTCTGGGCTGAATGTAGTACAGAATGCCGAACATAACCACGTTAAATTATACGTAGTTCAGTGGATGAAACATCAAATAGAAAAAACACAAGCAAATTCATGTTTCGATGGCCAGGAATTCATTGAATTGCTCTGCCTTGAATTTCGTAAGAACCAAATGTAGTTCAGTCAACTCATTAGACTTTTCGGTGAGATTTCCATCTATTATCACAGGCGTAGATGTCTCATTGCCTCGATCGAAAGAGAATTTGAAACTTTTTCCCCTTTTATAATCAAAAGCTGTGAATAAGTCATGCGTATGACGAGGTTTTCTACGGAATAGATATCGTGCGACGCTTAGGTCACCTTAATTCCTCGGGAATTAATCCGGGAAAAGACATTCATTGGCGCGGACCCGCTAGTTCCCAACGTCACTTGTCGAGGAAGGTGTCGTCAGCAGTGTTTGCCAATCTGCTTCTCTGGAATCAATTTAACGCGTGGTACATTCTTCCGAAATGAATTCGAAGCAGCATTTGAGAAACTCAAGGCGTGTTAGCTATAGAAAGAAAATAGAAGGGAAGACCGACCACTAAAAGGTACCGGCTAACTCGTATCCTCTAACTCAATAGTCGGACGCGGTTCTGCGGTAACATTCTAGTCGGTGTCCCACCGTTTAGGAACTATTTTCCCCTCGCGGAGCAATCTCTGACGTCACAAATATATTCCTCCACGTGACGTCACATTACTCACCCCTAACAAGCGCGTAGTAGGTAGGAGTGTTGCTATATCCTGATTGGACCCAAATCTGCGGAGTTATGTCGAAATTCCGCTAAGTTGAATAAAAACGTAAAGAAAACGCTACGATTAATCAGTTGGCGTTATTCGAATGCTTCAGGACGCAGGATGGGAATCTCTAGAAGCTGGAGGATTTAATTAAAGGTTTAATCTACATGATATGTTCAGGGAAAGTAAGCTCTTAGAAGATGTAGCAGATATGATGCGTCCCTGTTACATAGGCCGTTCTGATACTGCGAAAAAAATCAGCGAAATGTATGCTAGAACTACTCGTTTCAAGAATTCGTTTTTTTCCGCGAAAAAATGAATTCTTGATACGCGAAAGTAATCGATTAGGGAAGTAGAGTCATGGTGCATGCACCCCTTGCCACACGCCGAATGGCGGCTTTCAGGGTATATATGTAAATGTAGTTACTTTTTCCTTTTCCTCTGCAATACGAAATTAATAAATTCTCTGCTATGCAAGCTAAGACAATTATAAAGCTGTCAGTATCGGCCTCACACAAATGGCGGCCCTGACCGAACATTCTCCGCTGTCTTCATTGACTTAAACTCGAAACACGGAGCCCGGTTTAAGCCTCATACCCCTTCAACATTAGCTACAGAAAGCTTTGAAGAGAAGATGAGGCTTAGCAGGCAAGATGAGGTGTGAGGTACTTTGCATTCGCATTCTTTTCTGAGCCAAAAAGTAGATCAGGTCTTCGTCTGGTGAACCAGTGGCACGCGTGCCCAAAGTGACACGCGACAGTATTTGTTTGGCACGCAGAACTCAGGTTGCGCCGTCTTTCTCGTGTACTCTTCACTTAAAAAATTAAGTCCCAGAGCAAATAAATATGGATTCTCTTCTTTTGTAATGATTGTTTACGTCAATTACAAGATCTTAATCCCATATTTGACAAAATACAATAGATAATATCATCCCAATCTGTGTTTTGGCACCACTTTGGCACGCAAATCCCTCAAGTTTTTTTCAAATATGACCTCTTTTCACGAAAGTTTCGCCATCTCTCGCTATACGTAACTGCGGACGATAAGAATAACATTTTTCACACAATTCAGTAATTAGTGACCACTATGAAAGCCATTATTCGTTATCACTCACACCTCAGTGACTTATATATAATCTCCGCTTTGAACGAGATTGATACCGAAGTAAATTAATACATTTAGTTTTCCAACGTCGGCCGATCCGATAATGAGCGTAAAATAAGAGAAATAGTTAATCATATTCATAGGAATAGGACAAGTCATTTTTCCCGAACGATACGCGATAACAATGAGATAAAGAGGTAGGTAACTCGAACGCTTGGTGTTTACACCCCCTGCCGCACGCCGAAAGGGAGCTTGCAGGGTGTTTATGTACATTTAGATGTAGCATTTCCGTGTAATACAAGACAAATTTAACACTTCTCAACTTTAAAATCATGATAGCGGTAACAATGTAGAGTTACGTAACAATGCTAGACACCTAAATTGCTTAACAAGTCTTACTCACAAGTGTGTCTTCATTGTTGGCGATTAAATTCATTGTTCATTGTTAACAGTTGAGACATAGAGTTGGCAACAAAGGAAGCGTAGTTAAGAGTAGCTGAAAGATATGGATTATAGTCCTCCATCCTTTAGTAAAAAATAAGTGAAAGTATTGCATTCAGCAAGGAATGTCTGCAGGAACTAATTTCTTACGAGTCGACATTTACTTATAGAAAATGGCGACGAAACTCCCGAAAACAGGACGTGCGGTCAGTCCTCAAGAAGACCGCCTCCGCCAAATGTGTTTCAAAATATCAAATTGCCGCGAAATGGATTCTTGGCGAATCGAGCGTGACCGTTCCTCCGCTAGATGTCTCTGCGAACGAGTTCTGCGAGAAGGCCCACGCGTAATAACTCATCCGAAAGTCGGCGAAAGTTTTTTTTTTTTGGCAGATTAGCATCGATGCCTAATTAAGATAGCGAAAGCAAAGTGATATCTATGTTTTGAGTCAGAGGAGGAGTTAAAAAAGAGAAAGGAAAAATTCCGTTTTTTTTTACGATCTCGTCTTAGGCTGAAAATGTGGTCAGTCGGTCATGCGAAAGAAGAGAAATGGTGCTGTTTTTCCTCGTTACTCAACTGCTCGCTTCTCATTCATAGCCCGTGTAGCACGTGCTTGGAGGAATATATGCATAAACACCTTATTCCCAGCTATAAGGGTAACGATTACAGTACCTCCCATTGTTGTCCATGGACATAACAATGAAGGTTCACAATTAAATTTATGCGATTGTTCGTCCATGGTTACGTATGGCTTTCTTTGCGACAATGGAATCCTTATTGTTTACGGATAACAAAAGCGTTACATGTATATAATCACCAGATTAGCAATGTCTGTCTGTCTGTCTGTCTGTAGCTAACAAAAATCTTGTAGAGGGAATGAAGCCTATTGGGCAAGTGTTATTTAAATCTCCTTCGTCCTTGAGGGGATAATAATCATAGTAATTACACGCACATGTATAATTCGCATTTAACTTATTTGCTTAGCATGTAATTGATATTTGTTTTTTCTAATAACGGATTTATTGGTTTTTTCAAGAATCCAACTTTGTTATTTTTTTGTTTTATGCCAATTTCAAGTGAACTTTCGAGCCTAAGAAGGCCTTTTGAATTTACATATATGATGAATATATTTGTTGCAAATTCATATCTTTTAAGTTTCCTCGTGAAATAAGCACTTTCCCCGATACTTGGGAAGATACTCGACCGAAACGAAAATTTTTCATTTCGTGTAATAAAAACGGCCAAATTTTGATGAACCGTTCCTCTGAAATGTCTGAGAGTATGGAGGCAGTTTCTGGCTTTAAATGTAGGAAATTTTACGTGCTTTAAAATACAATTTCATAAAACTTTCTGTAAGACGCATACTTTGGGAGATATTGAGCAAAATCAGAAAAAAATGCAAACAATTTGCTGTTTCTTAGAAATTGCGCAGGTCTCACTGTTCTTAAAAAGCTGCAAAATCATTTCTTGATATCGATATAGTTTCTAACTACATATTAAAAGGTTTTGACATACCTAAATGACCTTTTGCAAATTCGAGTCCTTCTTTGATATAAATTGACGACTGGTGAGAAAACCCGTCCTTGCATTCCTCTCTGAGCTACGTTTAAGCTACGAGAGGTGAATTGAGACACCCTACGCAATTCACAAAATCTCTCTTTGCCAACCTATTGGTATGCAGAGTCTGTAGGTTTGGACACTTTTCTTTAACAGCCAATAAATATCATGTCACGTAACACTGCTTTTGTTTTTCGACGATTCCTGTGAAACACTTGTAACTTTAACTTATCTAATTGAGTTTTTCTCTATTTTCAGGTGAGTGTCCCTTCTACGTTACAAGCAAGGAAACTGATGCGTCGATTTGTGAGTGAACATGCATGCCTCTTTCCTAATCACACGATTTCTGCACCCGAAGATTAAACTGTTAGCATCCGTTTCTGTTTTTATGATGTATCGCATCCCATTTACAGTTGTATATAAGATAGAAACATACTCATTTAAGCGTATTTTACAAGGTTCGTAGATATTAGCCATTGTATTATTTACGCGAGAAAGATATTTTCTCCGAACGTGATATGGGCCAACGTTACGTTATATATTAGGATTTATATTACTTTACGTTTTTATAACGTTTATACGTTATATTTTACGTTGTGCGACACTTAAATTTTGCAAGCATTTTATCTCAACTATGTTTTTTAATCTGGGTTTCATTTGAAGGAGAGAAAAAATCTTCACACGTTGTAAAGTTTAGCATCATCGCTATAAATTATGGGGTAGCAGGAGAAGCCATTTAAAAGATAAACGTAGTAGTATTGTTAACAGTGCTTCGACAGCTTAGGTCATTTCGCACGTGGGCCCCCACCGGGAATCGAACCCGGGACCGCTTTCACCGAAGTCGAACGCGTTGCCCACTTGGCTATCCGGGAGCCCCTAAAAAAGATAAACGGCTAACCTTTAAAATACAATGATAAAGTTTTGTTAATATGATATATCCTAAGGATTACGACATTATCAAATTAACAATAAGAGGTTTAGCCATACGAATTATAGCCCCTCTCCTCGGTAGCTGATATCTATCTATTATTTATTAACTGATTATTTACTGATATTTATCTATCATTAAATCTTCTTGAATTATGTCGATATATGCGATTTTGTTGAGTAATAAAAAAATTCAAATTCATATACTTTTGTTCATATACATTCGGAATGCTTTTTCATTAATCGTAATACGAGTTTAGCTACTTCGGGTGGGAGCTCCTGGTTTGAGATATTATCTTTGACGTATATATTTCATCCTTAACATAATTTAATTTTCAATTATTAACTCACTAATCGATAAAAAAACTGCTAAGTTGTCGGACCTATTTAATTGGCAAGCGCTCAGTTCTCAGTCGCTGAGACCGCTAAATTAGGCCGGAAGTTATCAGATGATCCTGGCACCGGAAGGAACTGTCTCTGATAGCATAATCGGACTGATCGAACAGCTTTCATCCGCTTTCTTCCCGGGAAAGCGACTTGCAGTCGACACGGCATATCATACGGACTCATCCATCGCTCGCAGCCTCGAATTTCTTCACACATATAACCGGAAGTATCCTAAAGACCACGGATATTTCCCTCCAGAATTTACACCGATGGATTAGAACTTTCACAAACTCCATCGGTGGTCGCGCCATCTAAATCATCACCAACGTCGGGCATTTATAAAGATAAAGTCTCGTTTTTGAACCAAAAGGTCAGCAGTGACATCAACGCGCGAGTTTGGGGGTACCTCGAGACGGGTCTTTGGGCTTTGACATACGCACAACCGGTTGCGGCGAAGCTTTCGTCAGAAAAGAATTTGAGAAATCATTCAATGGTGGGCTTGAGTCGATTAAAGCTGAAAAAAAAATTTTAATGTTTTTTTTTATTTTTGAGTTCGGATCTTAAACTTCGTGGTTATATTTGGAAATTAGCAGTATTCAGGGTGCCGCGTGTCATTTGTCATTATTTTTATAATTTAGAACGGTACAGGGTGTCAAAAATTGACGAAATTTCACGCAAAAATTATAGTTTCCGAGTTATCAATGTAATTGTTGCGACGAAGAAACGGATGTAGAAGACAACAGGAAAAATACCGATGCAGTATTTTAATTCCGTATTTATCTTCTGATTTGTCTGGGTTTTCGTCAACAAAACTGATTTTTCGTTCCTTCTAAATAAAAAAGGCCTTTAAACCAAATTTTCGGCTAGATTTTGTTTAAAGGCGAATTAATTAAGGAACGCAGCTGATTAAAAAGCCATAAAATATCTTGTCTCTTATACCGGTGTTCCCTTTACCTTAAGAATTCCACGGCACATTAAAGTATTTATTCTAGCAGCGCGACACACTAAACCACAGGTTTGTTGGTTCAAATCGAAAAAGAAGAAAAGGACAGGTAAATTAAGGCAAATTCGTCCTTGAGGGGATAATAATCATAGTAATTACACGCACATGCAAAATTCGCATTTAACTTACTTGCTTAGCATGTAATTGATATTTGTTTTTTCTAATAACGGATTTATTGGTTTTTTCAAGAATCCAACTTTGTTATTTTTTTGTTTTATGCCAATTTCAAGTGAACTTTCGAGCCTAAGAAGGCCTTTTGAATTTACATATATGATGAATATATTTGTTGCAAATTCATATCTTTTAAGTTTCCTCGTNACGGTGGAGTTATGAGGGCGATTTCAGAGATCGCACTTGTGTAATGCAGTGCCTAAAATTATCACCAAGAACGTCCACGAGGTATGAAAGCCACCATGGTGACATTTTTTGTAATCCGCGAAATATCCCCTGGCAACCTAAATAAAGCCCCCTCCAACCGCAAAACCGCATTGGCTCGGCGGAGAAACTGCACAGGGAATGCGAAGTTAGAACGGATTGTAAGAGATACCACTGGCTTCTTTCACTTCGATTTTTGTCGGTATTGAGAAATAAAAAAGGCTTGCCCATTAGCGATCAACAATCGCGAGCAGAGTTCAATTGTTGCACATGTCATTGTTATGGATCCCATTGTCGAGTTTCAGAAGATTGATACCAAGAGTTAAATAATAGAAGATGGTATGCTGGAAATCTAAATATATACGTGTTGTACGTAAACGGTAATGGTGTAAGTTTGTTTCATGTATTTTTCGTTGCAGATTTCCTCGCTGCATTTCAGAGGGAGGTTTATCTAAACTTCGATACGAATGATAGGTATTTGGGAGAGTTCTTGGCAACTTTGTCGGTGAAAATTTTATCTTAGCCTCGTGGTAATAAGACCGTCACTTTGAAACATAACTACTTCACGTCAACCTAAATACGGTGTATTTGCAAAAAACGGCATTACTGATACCCATAGATCGTTTCGCACCTCTCAATTATAACATAAAGTTTAATTTTTTCGGGTTTTCTGGAGCCAAATATTCATTCTGTGCTCTGCAATTGAAAATTTATTTTATATCGACTACTTTCGGCGTATACTTTAGGAGGTGAAGGTGGATTTTTTACCATAAAAAGGGAACGGGACGAATGTTTAGCGAATGCAAAACTGATTATTGCTTCCTGAAGTTATTTCACTTTGCGAATTCAACAGTTTCAGCTTATAACACAGGGATGGAGAGCCTCTACTAGGTATCGTGTCATATTTTGAAAAACTAATGACTTGCCTTTAATGATCCAGAAATATCATGACATCATTATATTATTACGTATAAAATGTGCCTACTATGTTATCACAAGCTTAATAATTATTAATAACTCCCGATAAAATAACAAATAACATAACTGATAACATAACGAATAACTACAACCATAACTAATAACATAACGTGGGAACTAATATTGCTCATGTTACTACGTACATTATGTGCCAAGGATGTTATTACAGACTAAAAAACCATTAATAACAGACGAAATCTCCATTCGCTAAATGTTTTATATTACAAAGAATACCATGACAATGATTAGATATTATTATCTACAAAACACAATTTGTAACAAAAGAAATCCACACTTACATTGTAGCTAAAATGTTTTTGCTAATGATTACGTAACAATGATCATGCCATAGCATAATCTTTGTTGCGCACAACAAAGCGTATTGATTCCTCAAAGTCATTGTTGGAGTAGTTCGCAATTCGTCCATACATTCAAATCGTCGATAGCTGCTCCCTCAGGCGGTATCCTCACTCGCTCACTGTCTTCACACGACCTGCCCATAGTTTTCCGATCCTCCCGAAAGGAAATCCGGCCGGAATGCGTGGAATTCCGTTCTACTTTGGCATATTTCTTTAAAAAACGACACCGAAGTCCACTTTCCGAAAGAAAACGTTCCCAGGCCCCAGAAGACAGGTGCTAATGACTCACATCAACACAACAACGACAAATAGAGTACAAAACGGAATATATTTGTGCGCGCAATTAGGACGTCATTTGTTTGACTTCCACGCCTGGAATTTTTCTACGACATATGGGGAGATGTATACCATTCATATTAAGGGAGAATTAGGTCGTAGACTAATGACACTAATCCACTAATAACACTAATATATTACAATTATTTAAACCTGTTCTAACAGTCGCTGCATTTTTTTAGGTACTTTTTTGAGTTGTGGAGGGTGAATCGGTTATGCAATAAAAGAAATTTATCGGTCTCCCGGGTAGCCAAGTGGGCAACGCGTTCGACTTCAGTGAAAGCAGTCCTGGGTTCGATTCCCGGTGGAAGCCTTAGTGCGAATTGACCTTAGCTGTCGAAGCACTTTTAGCAATACCACTACTATCAGTTTATTTCCAGGCGTGAAGATTCATCACTATGTAAAGATTTACAGCGCACATAGTTAATTCAATTTTGATAAAATTGGCCAAATTTTAGCAGTTTTATTAACAAAATTTAAATATCATACTTTGGCGGTTTTGTAAACTGCGAATTTTACGAAATATTTTCATGATGCGTTTCTCATGATTATTTAATACAGAAATTCAGAGTTGATTCATTTGTCATATATTTTGTTTTCAATATTAATTCGTACGATAGAGATAGATGCCAAAAGATGCATGTCACCAAATCTTGGAGCCCTTAAAATTGGGAAATTTTCGTACCCCATGTAAGTTTTTACAAAAGGGCTATTTTGTAAGTTCAATGCAGTTAATAGGATTTAAAACCCTGGAGTTGGGTTAGTACATGTTACATAATCTCTGCAGATAATGGCTGATTATCCAAAAGTGGGATTACACAGTTATGCAGCCTAATTATTTCCACCAGCAAGATTTATCCACAGCGAGCAATTGGTATTTTGATCAGAATTCTTCTGCATGCGTTTGTGGTGACGAATTCTAAAAATTGTAGGCATTGGAAGATAGATAAGAATCCAAGGTTGGAAAGAAATGACGAAAGTTGGTGGGAATTATCGTGCACGAGCACGAAAAAGGTGAAGAAGCAATTGGTATTCAAGCGGACACAGTGTCCGTGATCACAGTACGTGATTCGCAGCAGCGGAGGATAGAAAAATATCAAGATGTGGAAACCTCAAATGGATAAATCTTATATAACACTCATCCCTGCCAAAGTTTATATGTAGTCCGTATTGTGGGAGAAGATCAACTTGGATCAGTAAAACTTTCATCTACATCTACGTATTTACCCTGCAAGGCACCTTTCGACGTGTGGCAGGGGGTGCATGTCCCATGACTATACTATCCTAAATGAATACTTTTGCGTATCGTTCGCGGAAAAAATTAATTCCTGAAGTGACTATTCTAGTTCTAGCAGTTATTTATCTGACATTTCTCTCAGGATCAGAACGGCCTATGTAACAGAGAGGGCAAATAATATCGGCTACATCTTCTACGGAAGCACCTTTATACATCATAGGGAATCATGCTGACCTTGGATTCGTGAACTCGAAAAAGATCGGTGAAAATTACTTTTATACGTTTAAATTGCATCGACAAACCTTGATTTGTGTGGTACTCTATTGGTATAGTACGGCCAAAGAATTGCGGCATTTTTTATGTGGTTATTTGCGATTCAATTGAAACGTGCTTCAATGTAAAATTAAAAATACATAAATTGTCATTGGGTGTTTGTATGTACCTAGCAAACCGATACTTCATCAATATTTTTAACACCAGAAGAAAAGAATCTTGAAAAATTCGGCATGTCGAAGGGAGAAAATGTGGCAATGATGACTAAAAAATGACGGTGCAAGAGGGAAGGCGGTGAAAACTGAGAGTAAAATGTTATTGTAGTTTTTGTTAATATTATTGTTTCTTAAGATCGCTTCACTAGTTAAATCCAGTATACGTTCAAGAAAATAACCATCTCACACACATTTCTGTGAACCTGTCTTCCTGTTCATCAAATGTTATACTCTTAAAATACGATTCCGATTTGTACGTCGCCTAAGCGGAACCTACCTACAGTACAAATCGAGGCGTAAGTGTATATTCCTTCAGTATCAACAAACGCGTCACCGGAAGCTTCTCCGAGACGGGATGCTAACGGTAAACGAATACGGTATCAATAGGATTCATGCCCTCTCTACGAACAGCTTGAGAGTCCATTCCTAAAGTCGTTTATAGAAGCTTAGTCGGGGATAGCGACTTAGCATCGTAAAACTTTTCGTCTCAGGCCTCTTCGTGAATTTCTCAATCGTCGGGAAGGGGGGGGGGGCGTGGCTCAACTTTCACAACGTGGTCCAAGGCGCTGAAACAAAAGGCGCCCAAATTGACGGCTCAAAAGCGCCTGAAATGCTGAGGAATTCTACGGTTTCAAACGCCAGTGTTGACATTCCAAACAGGGACAGGACCTAAAAAGAACACCTATTTGGAGCTCCTTACAAATATTCTACGCACATATAAAATTTTATCAGATGTTTGCGAATTATAGATGCTGATACGATAGGTGCTAAGTACTTATAAAAAGGGACTGTTAAAATACTTCAACAATGACTATTATATAACATCTGTTAAGCATGGTGTTTACACCCCCTGCCACACGACGAAAGCCGGCTTGCAAGGCATTTACGTAGTGTAGATGTAGTAACGTAAACAATTGAGACTTTTTATGTGTTTTAGTGCTATTGTTGTCGTATTTCTACATTACATTACATTGTACATTTACATACTGACCAAGCAAGCTGCAAAAAGGTGTATGGCCGGGGATGTATGAACACCGATATCCCTATCCAACTTTAATAATATGTCGTATGTATACTTGCATTTATGTATTTATTTATGTAAATATTAACGTATGTATGTGTAACATTTATTTACGAATGGATAACTTTTCATTGGTCTTGTGGTACAGGAAAAAATGTACCTATTATTTACTTTCCTCCACATCCTGTTAACAAGTGCGGTGATACGTGTGTTACTGAGGTATGAATCGTGCTGACTATTTCATTCATTTGTATTGATCACTCCTTATCGAAGGCTAGCGAAAGTGTCACTTATAGGTTCATTGTGCTGTAATTACGTAGATTTATTCCACTTCTGGCAAATTTGGCGCAGTGAGGAATGAATAGTCAAACTACCTCACTCCTCGCCTTGCCTGGTGACCGCAATCAAAACTCGCCGGTTTCTCAAAACCGGCGAGTTCAAATATTTCCAAGCAGTAAATATTTTTCTTAATTTACGTCAGGCGGAAATTATACCACAAAAGAAATGCGGAATTATCTTCCGTATTAAATAATGTAATGTTAGATACTCCATAAGATAAGATCTTAAACCGACATCAGAAGTTTGTGATGGTTGTTTTTCAAAGCCGGTCGCCGTATTGTCAAACCAAGTTCATTTTTTTAAATGGTGTATCACGAAGTATACTCACCTCATATATATTACATAAGATCCATTAATAAGGTGTACTGGGCTTGCGGAAAACACAAAGAATCCACGGTCATATAATTGAAAAGCCGATAGTCGCTATTCTCCATGGTAACGAGCATTGTTGTATTGAGTAGCACCTGACAAGCTGGCTAATTCGCTAGGCCATTAGATAATTAACGGGACAATAGAACACCGTTCGTAATCATCGCATTAAGACTCCGCAGATGGAAATACAAAGGCTGACGTCACAGAAAACTTCTCCCAATCAAGAAAGTCGCGCATTGTTTCAAAACACCGACTCTTTGTTGGAAGTCGACACTTTCCCCCGCTCAGGAAAGTTATTAATTACGCCAACAAAACCATGAAAGGGTCAATCGAGAGTATCGTATCGATCTATTAAAAACCGATGACTAATCATCCATAAAGTTTGGAAGGTTAAGTGAAAATTTCCGCCGTAGATGGCGGCTATTGAGAGTTCCGTCAAGTGAAAACAAAACACCACTCTTCAACAGTTTAAGCTGCCTCGATTTTAGGTATCAATCACCCTCGTTAATGACTTACACGACGTGGCCCATTCGACCATCGATTTCCGATTATCGAATATGCCTCTCCGACCTTTCATAGCAACGACCTCCATTGTTGCCCAACTTGATTTTTCTTTTCATTATCCCAGACTGTGGATCGATGATCATGAAGTACTTTTTCTCAAGTAGCGCATATTTGGCAAATTTAGGAAAAAGGTGGCCAAACATTTTTTAAAATGTTTTTTGAGTCATGAACAAGATTGTATGAAAAGTGAACGAAAGGTACGCTTTCTCCAGTTCCCCAAGAAATGAAAGTTAACAATTCTTTAATATATGAAGCGGGAATTGTCTAATAATTTTGAATGCAATATTTAATGGTAGCATTACTATTTTACTAAAAACGAAATTTTAGTTTGTAAAAAGTTATAAATCTATATTCATAAAAAAGTAATACGGTGATTTTACACGTAAAGGCATTCAGCTAGGAAAACTGACATGAAATAAGCCTGACAAGACAGGAAATCGAACCCGGACCTCTTGCTTTATCTGTTAAGTTGTTCGGACAGTATTGTTCCAGTAGACCATTCGGCCAGTTCTCGCCGAATATTTTAATGGATATGGCATGTAATCGGTAATTGGGAGATTCAGGTTCGAGCCCCGGTCCTGTCCGACTTTTTCATGTCCGTTTTTCCTTGGGAACTATCATATCCAAGCTCAAACGATGAAATAAACCGAATAACAAACTAGACGCATTCTATAGTTACATTCTGGTGATAAAGTCCTTTAGACTCGCAGTGTTTTGCTTTAACTTCCATTGCCAATGCATTACGGAAGGAGTTGATATATATTTCTCCATTTTGTACCAAGAGGAGAACGAAAATGGTTTAATTTGCAAATTCATAGGTAACGGGAACAAAAATTTTCATAATTGGAAATAGATTACACATTTCGACTTGCAACACCAGGTATGGAAAGAAACCGTTGGAAATAGGCGCGCATTCAGGGGGTGTTGTTGACAGGTTTAGCCCCCCCCACCCAAAGTTTCTACAAATATTCCATTCACAATAAAATTCTCAATGGTCTTATTAACAAATATTTGTACGCTTAATATATATATCTTTACAGACAATACTTTCTTCCGATGAGATTCGATTATTTTACATGACATTGTAAGTAAGAAGGAGTTGAAAAGTTTTCATTTTCTGTCCTTAATTTCAACCCGCCAAGCGATAAATTTTGGAAGCGCCCCTGCATAGTAATAAGCTATAATTTAAATCTGAGTCTCTTTCACTCTAAACTTGTCTATTCCTAAACGCGCGATTCCACCATAGAATATCTTGCGTGAATTTCGTTTTACATATGATTCGCTGTTGAATGTTGAATGATTGACAAAAAAGGTTGGAGTATTATGAAAATTATTATTAGTCTTGGGATTAAGGCGTTTTTAAATCTCAATGTTAACAGAAATCTGACAGGTTTAACAGTGCCTTTATGTCTAAATTTAGTAGCGTAAAACTAGTTCGACACAAGAAATGACGGTAACTACGCAACACACTGATGGAAAGATCCCAAAGCGCGAAGTCTCCCAGAGAAACCATAAAAGAACATAGATTCACCATAGATTGTTTTTGATCGTTTAAGCCGCATATTTCGATAGTGTGGTTGATTATTTTACGGCAGTATTTGTCGCAAAAGAGAATTCACATTTCGTTCCGGAATAACTACCGAGATGCGACGCACCTCAAACCCTGATGCATTAAACCGCCTTGAATTGTAAAGCATAATTCCATTAACAAAAATGATTGATGTACGAATTCATAAAGGGTAAATTATCCATTTTATGATTTGTGAAATCAAGGAGTAATTCTATAAGGAGCTGTAAAAATCTTTGGAAGGTACTTTTCGGAAAACTAGATTATCTATGTATTTCACTAACCGTTATACGATTTCTGGATAGTTGAAAACCCGAGTACTTTGGATTCCCTTTGGAGCGACCAATGTGCATCGCAGGGACATCAGATTTGGAATGAATATGCCAGTCATTTATGTTTAAATATATCAGTCAGTATATAGGGGAAGTAGAGGCAAATTGACGCTTTGGAAAAAAGGCAATCTTTCCTTCAAAGGGGGCACGGTAAAAGCCGACAGCGATGGAGCTTTCGTTGCCTGGCGACGGAAGAAAACACCGCCATGGAAACTTCCGTGAAAAACATGAAAGAATGGGACGAGATGCGTCAGTTATGAATTGGAGCGCCGCCTAGTGGAAGAATTACCTCTAATTGGCCATGATCTTCGGTTTCAATGTTTCCGAAAACATCGTATTCGTGGAACCGGTCCTTTCATTGAAGTTTATTCAGTTCAGAATGGGTTATAATACCCTCAAAGCATTCTTTCGGTCCCATATTTCTCTCCCTGCGCTAAATACCCGCTTCTTTCTCATTAGCAGCATTAAATGTTTGAATTTCCCGCGAGAGAAAATGTGGCGATGAAATTTCAATTCCACTAATTTTTCTGACGTGAGGAAAAATGTTCGTTGGAACGAAGCTAATTTGAGTTTAAGTCTCATGGAATACAAACAGAGGTATTGCAAATTTTCCGTTGGCATGGTTACGTAGAAGCGCTGAAAAGCTCGGCTCTTGCAAGGTTGGAATGTGCATGAGAAACTTTCATAACGTCCGCATAAAAGAGTTAATTGGGGAGGTTTTCTATCCAGAACTTTGTAATCACATTCTAATTAGGCATGCATTTCAATTTTTTTCGTTTTTCATTAACCTGTGAATGAATGGAATGTAGGTAATGGAAGTTTTTTCATTGCAAAAGTAATAACTGGGGAACCTTTTGATAAATAGTTAATTGGAGAAAGTCCTGACAATTCTAAGGATTGTAAATTTCAGGTGACATATGTAACGTATATTTATTAACATTACGACATAAAATAATTGGTAATTTTATATTTCCTCAAGTCCATGTATGATCTAAAAACCTGTAAAGAATTATATTCCAATTTCTTTTTACAACTTCTATATTGAGACTCCTACATAATTTGTGTTGCTATGATTTAACTTTCATGATAAGTTTTGGTCCTGTGGACATCTCTTACACCTGATGACTTATTTTACATCACTTCTTATCTTGTATTGTAATATTCTACTGTTAATAATACTTCTAGGCAAACTCTCTCTTTCCTCGTCTTGGATAAATGTAAGCCTCATTCCCTCACCAAGGCTCATTAGGTAACTAATGGTGCATGGTTTGAGGATACAACCAGTCGTCATAGTGATGATTGCTCTCTCATTGTTGTGTATACGTCCCGGAACTTTGTGCGGCTCTAAAACGCATTCATCGGATCACAAACATCTCGTGATATTCAAAGTCACGAGTAAAATGGGGCACATCTTTGGCATTAATCAAAGGCGACCTCTCAGAATTTAATGAAACGGATCGACAGGATAAGACCCTGACTGAGGCTAAGGGGTGATATGGCAACGCGGGAGAATAGTTCGTAATCAGCGCGAGGCAATTCCGTCGTCGCGGGAGATTTCTTCAAATCTCCGCCGCGAATCGGTAACCATGGCGACCGCGGCATTAGTAACCGGGGAAACCGCGGGATTATCGCTTCGCCGCCGCTTTTCATTTGTTTATCTCCCGCGTTTATTTCCCCGGGAGAACCTTGGGAATGTATTCCATCCAATTAGTGAAGGAAAGGATCACGGATAGAAGTGATCTGCTAGCGCGTCTGAAATACCCTCGGGGATACGAAGGCGGAAGAAAATTGCTCGGATCTCCTAGGGAACGGGCGTTTTCTTTTATTTTCAGCGCGAGAACGACGCGGGGAAATTCACTCGAGGCTGTTTTGCCGGCATAGGATTGCGTGAATAAAAAAGGCGACGTTCATTTAGGATGCCAAATTAAATCGTTAGAGGAGTCGGATGAGAATTGCTGGGAATATCGTAGCTCCTTTGTTTCACACGTGAAGGCGACAGTTGCTATACTTCCAAACGGTGGGTCGCGGAACGGAGGCTGTAAAAGTGAGGTGAAATTATGAGTGTGTACCAAATTTAATTAGTTTCAGGTGTATGAGTATGCATTTCTCATTAAATTTCTAAGGAAAAATAATAAAAACAAGGCTGGACAACAAAATCTATTTTAGGAGAAAAGTCGTAATAATTGTAAACGAAAGAAAGCGTAGTAAGTGAAATTCACCCAAGGTTGCTACATCCAAAGATATTTCACCAAATGGTTTACCAATGGACAGTTCATCCAAAGGTATCACGCCAAAGATGTTTCATCCAAGAGATAATAAGAAAAGATAAATGAACAAAAGGTATTTCATCTAATGGGTTTTCTTCCAATGCAAGGCGAAATATATGTATTTTTCTTACAGGTTAATAATGCGAATCCTTATTAAATTAATACGTCTGTCTGTACAGCCTGCAGCCTGAAGGCTGAAGGCCCCTTCATCCCCTCTACCATTAGCCACCTAGTGCTAGGAGAGGGTAATGAGGCTTACTAAGCAAGATGAGGAGTGAGGTACTTTTTTCTTACTTTCCTATCCGAGCCAGTGCGGTATAAGCGGAATAAGTCCATGCAAGCGAAGCACAATTAATCAGCGATTAGCACTTCCCTTAGCATTCCATTAGTAGAGACCTTAATCAATGTCATTATTCAGTATTACTCATACCTCAGTAGCTTTCACATTATCACAGCCATGAAAAAACTGGGACTAATTTAAATGAAAGATACATGTTTCTCTATCCTATACCAAAAAGACAAATGAAAAACATTCCATTCGTCAGAGCATGGTAGCAGGAACTAATTCATAGTATTACGTATGCATCGAGCCAAAAATACTTTATTGAGTAAAATTTAACTGTAAATGTAACAAATTTGTTTTCTTCGGCCTTATTAGATATCTAGGTATGATTTTTGTAAACTAATCATAATCGAGCCAGTAATGGGTATCTTTTTGTGTAACTACAATAATTTCGTTTAACCAACAGCAAACCTGAGTCCTGCCGGCAGGTTACGCCTGACGGAACGGAAAAATAAAGGAATACAGAGGGTAGATAAATAAATGGTCAAAATGTCTCCTATGTGAGATTCTTCTGTAAGGTTCTTCGTAAGGCTTGTCCATGCTTTCCGAACCTTCGCAACGACATAATCAAATTACCATGGAAATGGCAACGACACAATCAAAGTACCATGGAAATCAAAGGCAAAACGAAGGCCAAATGTCGTTCACTTCGGGTTACGAACATTGTCCAAGAGCAGAATAAATTGTGTATTCGTTAACCAATCATATGAACTGCACTTTCCACACAGATTCTGAGTTGGAGTACAATATTTTAAGCTTGTAACTTTATCTGTAATCTGTGCGACTACATGTTTAACATCCCCATAGTCAAGGAAATGACGAAATAATACAATAATAAGTATTTGTATTGTTATAAGTTCATTTTTAGTAAGGCGTTACCACCGGATTACTGCTTCAGCTATTGCGTCAACAACAATAACAACAATAATCACAATTATAATAATGGATTTAATTATTAAAATTAAATTTTCATTAATTCTACTGATCGATATTCTCCTTATTACAATGAATAATTGTAGTAATTGTGATAATGTTACAATGATAAATATGTTTATTGAGATAATTATAATAATAATAACAGACTCAACAATGCACGCACGAATCCCAAATTATTTACAAGTGTTAACATAAATCTTCCGGTATAAATAAACTCTTCTGCAAGAGATCTTTTCCAGCATTTTCTCTGGACCCTTTTCTTTTTGCTATCATATTAAAAGTCGACTTATCTATTACTTCCTGTTCCAATCGAGATCTCTTCCAAGGCCTATCCGTTCGAAATATAGAGCGGATTTATAGATGGCGACACCTTCTTCAGTTATCCTTCCCCGAATATTGTGGACCACTTTTTCCCTCGAGTCACTCTAAAATAACTTTTCCAGAACTAACCCTCCAATTCGTGTCCAATTGGTCACCATAGTTACGCCATTAAGTACTCCCAATGAAGACCATAAATAATGAAACCTCCCGACGTAAATCGCCCGAATAAATCTGAAATCCAGCCTTGCGCCTCTCACTGGTAAACAACTAACTCAATCGCCTCAGATCCCGACTTGTGACCAACTTCTCTCTGTCGGACTATTTAGAACGCCGACCTTTCTCCTTTTCTCATCGAATTTAAAGAGTAATTTGGCGAGAAATGTCGAATTAGGAGCACAAAAAAACCCAAACGCCCAAGGATACGCAAATTCTTCAATTCCATTGCACAATCTGCAAATATTCACTTATCACGTTATTTTGTATGTATAAATTGATACTTCTAATGAAATTATCTTCATATTAATCTATAATTTGATTTCATCTCGTGGATCTTCATATGTCTTATCAACCTAATAGCAAATTATAACAATAATAATAATATAAGAAAAATTACCAAGTATTCCGAGTTAGCAACAGAAATAAAAAAACAATGGAAATTAAAACATGTAACCATAGTTCCCATAATTATATCAACAACAGCGGTAGTACCAAAAACACTGGCAGCAAGTTTAGAAAAGTTAAACGATGAAATTAACTTATATTTAATAAAAAAAAATCAGTAATCCTGTATACCTGTCACTTAATTAGAACATTTTTAAACGAAGGCTAATAATATTTGTAATCGTAATGGAACTTGGCAACAGTCCGTTTCCATAGCACCGTTACTTTGTGGCGAGAAAGAAGTAAATAGTAATGATGATGATGATGATGATCGTTATTATGATGAAAATGATCATGATGATGATGATAATCGTGATGATCATGATGGTGATGGTGATGGTGATGATGACGACGACGGTGATGATGCTGGTTATGATGATGCTGCCGGTTATGATGATGATGACGACAATAAAACTCTTGATTAGGGCGAGATTGAGACTAACAAGTCTCTCGTTACATATTACCATTCATCATATGAAATTTAATGGAGATAGTTTGAAAAGGTGCACAAAAGAAAACTACTTTTAAGTTTAGAAACCTAAGTTTGCATTTAGGAAATAATTACAGCAAGAAAACACTCGAAAGGGTGTGTGAAAACCTAATCGAAACATATTTATAGTTAACTGAGTTTCAAAGAAGACGCTGGTCAAACTAGATCTGAAAAACAATCAAGAATGACAAAGACACATTATAACGTACACAAATCAAAAAGAAGTACACTTAAAAAAAAATAACAGAAACAGATCGTTATGAAATACGAACAATTAAGTTAGAAGATAATTAAGTACAAAAATATCCATAAAAATACAAAAGGGAAGATAAAATAACAGGTATTAAAGAGTTCATCAGCGGTAACCTGCTTTGGCAACGTTAATTAATAAATTTCTTGAAACTTTTCTTAATGCCGATGTAAAAAGGTCATAGGTAACCAGGAAAAAACATATTAGCTGTATTCCTAAAATTTGAATAAACTCAATTATTTTTAATTCGATGTAAATCGCTAATTATTATCCTAAATTTACTTATTCACGATGCAGCCATCATTGGTTACCAATAAATATCAGTTAAACCCCCGTGGCGTTTCACAGATTTAAGTATTTTTGATGGACGAAGACACGTTAATGAATGCATAAATACGATATTTCCTAACTGGAAGCCATCCCAAAGGCGCAGGATATCGAAATCTGATCAACTGGCACGGGGATGTAAAATCTTTGACGTCATTTCCGATCCGTTGCTTCATCTAAGAAAGGAGGGACGTCACGGACCAAAGAGTATAAATAAAACCAGCGTGACGGCAGCCGGGTGATTTTGCGATTGTCGTAAAAACCCAAAAATAAAGTAAACGGAAGCATTAAGGACGTTCCTCTGGTCCAACTTGGAGCTCGCAGGTACACTCTAGTGGTCCAATTCGGAGTCATTGCAATAGGAGGATGAAGGCGGATTCCTTCTCAGGGCGTAGCGATAAAGGGGGCGTGAATCCCATTCGGAAAGTCATATGGGACACCCCATTCTCTTTAACTTTGAACTTAGTATCCCAGTTGTCCATCAACCATATTGATTTTGAGATTAATTGATCAATCAATGACTAATGGCTGCTAAAACTAAGTCAGTAGCAAGGATTATGGACATTTTCTTTCTTGGCCTAGATTTTCTACAAGTCGGTCGAAACAGATCGAGTGAACAATAAGGACAGCGCGTTTACAACAAACGCAGTGTTACGCAACAACCATTGTCGCCATTGTCATTCGCGTCGTCGCGTAATCCTGATACCACTGTCGTCATGGCCATCTTCAGATGGCACTCAGTTGCTACACGACATCCTCAGGGCGAACCAAACAACGGGGCTTAAGTTCTGAAATATCGGAAGCAGAGTGAACTATCAAAAGATGTTTTGAAAATGAAGACCTGTTCATTTTACAAATTTTTCTAACGATTTCATTATTGGAGGCATTTTTGACATATCCAACAATGTATCATATAAAGGATTGTTTAAAAAAATGAGTGAAAATTGATTGTCGTAGCGTTAGCGTAATAAAATACGCCTTGATTGTTGAAATTCTGTATCCAGAGAGAACAGTTCAACAATTGACTCAGTTATACAATTGACGGTTGAAGTTCAACTAATGAAATTTCGTTTTCCAGCGAAAGAACGGTGAAATAGAGCAACCGAGTCAAAGGGTTCTTTAACGATTCCGCGAAATCTCCTAATGTTTCGCGTAGATCGGAAAAGTTGTTCGATTGCGGGAAATCTTCCATACGGGACATAAAATCGAAAACAATAAGTTCCATATACTCCGGTGCGTAACAATTGTCTGCTTCAACTAACGCATACTTCGAGATGTCAGTGGCCGAAAGTGAGTCTCTGCCGGACAATGCGAATTAGCATTCACTGGCAGATCAGACTGAAAGGGACACCTTGACGCCATCGAGGTCGCGTTAACGGGATAACAGGGTTACCAACATTCCCGCGCGCAATTCTTTTTCGACCCACTAAGTGAGGCCAGTAGGTAAAGGTAATTGAGGTAAATAGGCTCTCGGTAGAAAGAGTTACTTATGCATCAACAGCAGAGAAATCAGAGCTTATATGAGATTCCAAGAGAGCTTCTTGCTCCTGTATATTCCAAGGATACGTCAAGACAGGCAGCTAGCGCCACCATTTGTTTTGCGGAAAATGTTTCATACAGGGTGTTCGAATATACGTGCAGGAATTTCGAAAATCTACCACAGGAGCAATTTTCAAGATAAAATTTTGCCTTTTGCAGAACTCCGAGTTAACTAAATCTGTTCGTATGGCTAAAAATTTTAATTTTCTAAATCAAATCCTAATATAATTAACATTTGTGCGCAAGGATTCAGTTAAAAAGCGGACGACGAAACTTTTTGGAGTAAACCTTAAAAAAAAAACGTGTTTGCTTGGAGTTAAAAACTCGCTGATCCATTTTAGAGATAGAATTTGAAGTAAATTATCGCCCTATAAATTAAATCTAGTCTATGCATCACTAGATACGCTACAAAGAAACGAATAATTTCCTCTTATTACTACGTAGAAAAAGTTACCTAGAGAATATTTGTGATTAATATTCGCCAGAATACCCAATATGAGGAATTCATTGGACGTTTCGATTTATAAACATTTCGATATTTCCGATTTTTTTCGATAAATTATAAACCTTATTTTGTGCCCTCCTCTTATTTTCCGCCTGGGCAGGTGCCTCTGTTGCCCCACCCTCACTACCGCCCTGAGCAAATGCATGTGTTAGTGTGCACCGCCCTAAAAACGAGTTTAATCGCCTTGGCAGAGTGTCTATTTGTGTACAATCATAACTTAACGAAACCTAAACTTACTTTGCTTATACGCACTCATGTATGTATGAATCAATGTACGTCCAGTGCCCTGAGAAACGGTCGGGGAAGGTTTACCCCCGTAAATCCAAGGAAAATTCAGAAACCAGGATCCTGAGGATCATGGACTCCTTGGGGCAAAAACCCCAGCTGGTAACCCTTAATCACCCTCGAGTTAACTCGACAAACCTCAGACTCCGCTAAGACGACATAAATCCTCGCAGAATATCACTTCATTTCCAGCAACCTTTACCGAAACTGCTCAATATATTCTCCTTCCAGAAACCGAACGAAGGATCCAAAAAAACGCGACAAGAGTTATCGCTGACACTCCAAACTTTCGCAGCCGTCAAATCCCCATTTTCTTTCCGCCAGACTTCTTTTTAAACGGTCTGGACGTCCGCCACAGACTTCAGCAAAAAATTAAGAGAAAAACGATGATTCACGAGCCTGAACTCGCCTTCGTTCAGCTCCTGCACGAGACCTGAACTTCGTCGCAATACCGGTAGTTAAGTGCCTCTTGCTAAGGATTTGAGGATATTCATTCGTTGGAGTCCGTTTTTGCGGACCATAGGTCAATGAAGTTGGAGAGGATAGTCGGTAGGAGAAGAGGAATAGCCAGCGGGTGATGTTACTTTGCGTTAGTCCTCACCTTGACTACCACCTCCCAACAAGTGTTGAATTCGGGAGTTCGAAAAGGAAAGGCAAAACGTTTGGTAAAGAGTTTCCGGTAAATTAGAGAGTTACCCAGATGCTTTAGAACGTAGGGTGGAGATTTTTGGAGGAAAAAAGATCAGTAGTAAGGCTTAATTAGTACAATAAATTCTCGGGAAGTACGTTATTGGGGTGGTTGTTGACACTATCGATGCTAAATCTGAGCTAATGAGATAAATAGGGAAAAATCAGGGAAACAGATTGCAATTATACATCGCGGAATAACTTGAATTCAAGAATTCATTTTATCCCTCGAACGATACGCGACAGTATCCGATTTGGGGAGGTAATGCCGTGATGCATACATCCCCTGCCACAGGCCGAAAAACAGCTCGCAGGGTACATATGTAGACGTTAACTTCCTCCTATGATACCGTGATGTATGTACGATAATCTTTTTCATTTATCATTTGCTGAAGAATGGAGAAAAATACACCATTCTTTTGCTATTCTCTGAGTCTCAGCTACTGTCATTTGTAGCCCCTTTATATTTTAAACACGAATTAATGAAAAGTAATTAAATATACTCCTTATATTGACCCGATAAATTTGATGCTCTACATACTTGTAAACTTGACCCACAGTGTTACAAGAAAGCTCTTCAAGATGCCTACGTCACAGGTATTGGAGTATTGCGTACTCCTGCTCAGGGCGGGTGAAAGTTTGAGGCCGGCAATATTTTTCACTAATAAAGCTTCAAGTTTCAACAAATTAGATGCTATATGCGATGTATGAATAAAACAAATTGGGCGATATATTAATCAAAATTTTGCATTAACTTGCATATGCAAAACATTACGTATGCGAGAAAAATTTGGCAAATTTCAATATTATCTTTTTCTCCTTGAGGCCATTAACCCAAAGGGATTATTCCAATGAGAGATGGGAATAAAATAAAGCATCCAGAAAACAAGGAAATGTACTAGAGGAATTTAAGGCTGTATATATAAATAAATATACAGCCTTAAGTTTTTTAATTAATTCACCATTAAATTAATCAATAAATTAATTACTAATTAATTCACCACTGACGCTGAAGTTAACTATTCTGACTGATATATAGGTTGGATGTGCTAACGCAGCTGTTTTTCAGATTTTTAACGGAATCATTCACTTCTCCCGGTATCTCGGAAATGAATTTCGGGATGCCAACTCTCTTCTTATTTAAAATTATATTCCAGAACTGTTGACTATAATTATTTTCAATATAGAATGACTGCTTACGTACTCCAATCCCACATCACCTTCGGTATCACAGAGTGCGTCGAATGATCTATACACGCATTTCCTTTATATTGGATTGAACAGCCATAGCTGATGCCGATGTAACTTCACTTTATCGAGGGAAATGTGAATGAAAAAATGCACATTACTTACCATGTGCTCCACATATTCATCTGAAGACTGCATAGACAATTTAGCCATGTTCCCGACCGTTTAGTGTGGTGGTTTCCATGACTGCACTCCCCAACAGTTCTGGAATAGCGTCGCCATCTGTTCGGAGAAATATCTTTCTATTGTATTTATCCACACTAATTTAGGGATTATAATCGTTTTAGACAGCTGTAATACATTACTGTAAGCAAATGAAACTATAATACCAATAAAGGTAGGTTTAAGACAAGCAACTTTAGATGGATAAGGATTAGAATGAGTTTTACTATGACGCCCTCAGACATATAACGCCTAGATAAGTCATCAATAAGAAACAAATGCTTAATTTTACATAAGGTACCGAAAGAGATAAAGTCTGGCATAGCAGGGATTCGAACCTGGATATCCTAGTTGCCGGGCGCTTCGATATATTCCGGGAGATTTAACCTCACGTCAGTAGGGGTTTCTCGGAACGCGCCTAAATCCGGGAAATCCCGGAATTCCGGAAGAAATGGCACCTCTCGATTCGACAACGTGAAGAGGAAGCCACGAGGCGCTGTTAGCCCTCGTCCGGCGTCGCAGCACGTGAATTCCGTCACCCCTTCTACGCATTAACCCCCTCCACCAACTCAGCATCCCCATCACCCTTTAATACGCAAGGGTGACAACGACCTCCGCGCCGTGTCAAAGACGCAAGCCATTCCGAGGAAAATCAGACCGAATTTCACCTCGGTTTATTTCAAAATTTCGCAGTTAAAATAATTGCGAAGTTTCTGATTTTTAAATGTTTGCACCCTCAGAAATCCTCAAGAAACCCCTGTTATTGGCCATGTCGGAAACCGAGGAAAATATTTTCGTTTCCAAGTTTCCATCGAAGAGATTTTCGTTGCCAACTGAACATCCTTATATCCTTATCGCCCGGTTAAATTTTTCGTTGCCAAGTTTTAAATTTCGAAACTTTTGAAAGACTATGGTGAACATGAATCACTTCAGATGGTCATAGCTTTTGAGTTACACGAGTCAGACAACAATAGCTATCGAAAATGTCTTTTTAAAGGCATCCCTTCATAAAACAATGTTTGTATTACTATTCCTGCGTATAATAAATTGCCTAACACGAAATTTGACAGCTTTTTCGCCAATTCCCACTGTTTAAAATGCGTCAACCAGTTCCGCAGTCACATTCTGATATAAATCCTTTTTAATGGGAGACGGCAAAGGAGGCGTGGCATAAAATCTAAGTTTACCGAAATGTACACGCTGCGCGCGCGATCGAGCCCTACGCTTTCTCCGTGCGATAGCTTAGGGACAGAAGAAACCCCTCTTCACCCACGCCCGTCGCTGCGCAGATGTTTTTCACGGCTTCACCTTCCATCCTTGACCTTAATGCGACCCTGTAAACATCTCTTTTCCCCCCAAGGTTGCGCCAAACAATGCGTCAGTGGCCATTGGATCCTGTATCGAGATAATGGCTCATTCTTGGTTAATGATAGGCCACTGCAGCGCCATTATTAAGCTGCGGGACTACCTGGGACTATTAAGTGTCGCTGATTTTTTTTTCGTTAGCTCCCCATAAGCAGTGTTTCCCAGCTTTTAGTCTCTCGAGGAGCACTTAATCCACTCTTTTATAACTCAATGAATGCGAATACAAAAAAAAGAAAACGCCAATGAAATAATTGTTGTAACATGTTGTAATTACATGTTGTAATTACATATTGTAATTTCATGTTGTAATTATATATTTTAATTTTAAGTTGTAATTACATATTGTAATTCTTGTTGTTTCATTAGCAGAAGGGAAAACATTTGTAAAAATTCCCACGCCGTGGTGGATTTTTCACAAAGTCTTTTATTTCTTCCAGTTTTGGAATTCCACTAAGTGAATGCTGGATTACTATTGTTTATATTTTAATTATTCCGTTTCAGACAACCGGATATAAATATGAGAATTGGAAAGGAATGTCCTGAATCTCATAACTTTAAGTATCACAACTTATGTTTCGGCGAACTTTATTTTTGTTTGACTGTTCTCCTTCGAAAACAGCCTAATTGATTTATTATCTAAAGTATCGATGGGAAGAAAGTTGTAAATTACACATTCGTGGTAAAAAATTGCAAAAAATAATCCTGTCTTAGCTCAATCGAATCGAATGACTGCCGTAAAAGTTTACGACCGTAATAAAATGTAAATTGAATCAAAATTTCGTGAATGTGAACATTAGAGATAAAACCGATTAACTTGAAAGATAAATTATTAATGATGGAGTTATACATTAAAATTTTAGAGTTTTATTATTAGATATTTGCAATGTTATTGAACTAGTATTTAGCTAATCTGTTTACCTCATACACCGATCGAAATCACTGTCTTTAAATCATAAGAAGGGAGATTTGTTTAACGACAGGTTGCGATTTATTTCTCAACGACAGGTTGCAAAGAAATTAAACTACCTAGGCTTCGGACTCGGAAAGGCAACTGGACGTGATGAGGATTGAGGTACATACTTTGCCTTGCTTCCCTCACAATGCTAAGACTGGCAAATGCCCATGAACGCACAACGACACTATGAATAACGAATTTTTCGAGGCACTTGATATAAAGAATCGAATGAATGTCATTCATCACTGGTACATCAGTTACTGATATTGCTGGCACTTAAATAAACTAATAAATAAATAACGTATTTTTTCGGGAGGAACAACTCTTCTATTAAACTCATCGTCAAAGTAAGTTAGATCACATCAATAAAAACAGTCAAAGGTAATTAAATTAATAGGAATAGAAAAATATTTCTTAAAATATTGATTAAAAAAACCTAAATATAGATTAGGAAAAAGTATCAACAGCAGGAAAACACCCTCAAAGAAGGGGTGTTGATAAACGTACTGAGAATCATATCTAAAAGATATTTCAACAGATACCCTTATCAGGGTCTATAAATAAATATATGCTACAAATAACAAACACTAAAAGGAAACATACTACCAATAGTATAGAATATCTACAAAATAAAATGCACAAAAAAATGAAGCATGATTGAAGTACTTGGTAAACTTTCAAGTCAGTCTTTGATATGTGGGCAAATTCAGAGAACATTAAAAACAACGATACGAAACTTATGCGATGTTAGAATAATTAGTGAAGACAATTTCTATATTGATCGGTTATATGTTATATTATATTAACGGTATCGATATATCGACCTAATCGATATTTCAAATTAAAAATATCAAATGCTTTTACTACGTTTTCCTCATCTTCGAAGTAAACACGCGGTCATTACACAGAATCGGCAGTCAAATTAGAAATGAACGAATTTATTACCGCAATAAACATTACCATTGTCCATGGATGCACTCCTAAATAGAATTTAGGAAACGTTTTTCACGAACAATTTCTCTCAGCATTTGCTTTCGCACCCAAAAAAGGTTTCAGTTACCTTGAGAATGGATTCGGCGCGAAACATCAATGCCATAACATCGATTGAACCCAAGGATCGCTTCCCAACTTCGAAATCTCCCGTCGCGATCTCATATGATCCATTTCCTTTGTAAAGACGTTCTAAAAAAAAGAAGAACCGCGGAAAGCGCGCCCTGGCGAATCGCGTTTCATCTGTCCCACATCATCCTCGCGCAGGTCAGGCCGATCTTAACCCAATTCATCTTCTGAAAGGGATTCGCGAGAGATGGGAATTGACAGGGATTCGCGACTCGTTCGTATCCACAGAGGTGAAGATTTACTCATTTCATTCTTTTTGAACGGTACGATACGCTGCCGGAGGTAAGAAATACATTTTCTTTAGATAACAGCGCCTTTCTCATCAGCCTATAGACCGGTCAGAACTTCAAACCCTCCACGATTGCCTACCAAAAGCTTTGGAGAGGGAGTGAGGCTTACTAGGTTAGATGAGGAGTGAGGTTGTTTGAACTTTCTTTCCTCGCTGAGCCAGAATGCTATGCGTGGAAAATTCCATTTAAGTGCGGAAAATGATCCTATGAATAATACATATATCTTGGTAATTCAATTAGGAGATGCCAAGGTAAACGCCAATATTCGGCATCCCTCATTCCTCAGTATCCTTCATACCATAACGGTCACGAACAAGATAAAATTAAATGAAAGGTACACTTTTTTCTATTCTGTAACAAAAAATATCCCGTTTATCAAGATTTGGACATTGGAACGAAAGCCCTTGCGTAAACTATGCTAAACTATTTGATACTTGGCGGAGTATTTATGATATCATTGAAGAATGAGGCACTTAAGTAAGATAAAATAACGCGTATGACGTAGAGACATAGCCGATGTCAGCAATTTATTACAAAATTATACTTAAAATTTATACTGTAGTGATAATAATATGGGGGTGCGTAATAATATGTGACGTAGTACAATGTCCCTGAGTATTTCGCATTGATTGGATTCAGTGAGACGTAAATGAAGGCCCTTATTCATATCTCATCAGCTTTTCACACAACCTTTTAACATATACCATTAGCTTTTCACATTAGCTTATCATCACATCTGGGGAAAAAGTAAGGAGATTAACACTTGAGTTGTTTATTTCACGTTGCCTGGAGACGGAGAGTTTGGATTCGCCAATTTTGGGCTCCCAACCAATAAGGTTGAAAAAGCTAAGCTACTAAGCTAAGCTAAAAAAGGTAAGCTACTTGAACCAATCATACTGGGATGTCTAACAATTTATAACCTTTACAGTAGGTAAAAGACGATGATTTACTGAATTAAGTAGCATTTTCCTAAGTATTTGGGAGTAAGTATTTCAGTACCCCCTTAAAAAGTATGGTACCCTGCCTAAAAGTGTTGAATTCGATAATTAGAGAAGGTGCAGCGAAAGGGGATGTCTTTCGCAAAGAAATTTTGCGATAAATGCTTCCGGGCGCAGGATGGGAATCTCTAGAAGGTAGAAGATTGAAAAAAAAATACTTAATTTACTTACTAAGTTCAGAGAGGGTACTTTCGTAGAAGATGCAACCGATATTATGCGTCCTCCCTGTTACATAGGACGTTCTGATTCTGAGAGAAAAATCAGAGGAAAAGATGCTAGAATAAGTCGTTTCAAGAATTAATTTTTTCCGCAAACGATGCGCGAAAGTAATCGATTAGGGAGGTAGAGTCATGGTGCATGCATCCCCTGCTACTCACAGAAAGGTGGCTTGTAGGGTACATATGTAGATGTTCGATTTAACAAGAACAAAGTAATGTATAACAAAAGATTGTTGCAGCCGAAGCAGTGTTGCTCAACAATGATCGACGCCGACATTCATTACTCGTGAGTCGTAAAAGAACGTGGCAACAATTAAGGTAGCGAGTTAGTGACTAATGTTACGTTACCCAACAATAGATGACGCTGAAAATTTTGAAACGTTATAAGAAAGAACTATTAGTCAACAGCTAGCGTAGCGGCAATGGCTGCCACAGCCAAGCACCTAAAGATGGAAAGAGCGCAGATATTACTTCTAACTAACCCGACTCCTTTTACCCAAATTTAGTCATAATAACTAAGAAAAGTAAGAGCTCTTAATAATGCAATGTATTATAAACGTCTTTCTTGGTCTAAGGAGACCCATGTTCCATTTAACCCTTAATGATAATTAAAATGTTTTTCCGTCCGCCTGTCCGTCCCCCTCTATATCTCAGAAACTGCTTGACGTAGAGATGTGAAACAAATAGCATTATGTTTCTAGAAGGTTGAATGGACCTACGAAATCGAGATGAATAAAAAAAGAAAGAAAAATGATTATAAATTCTCATTTTAGTCGTGAAATATTTATATAGGTTCGGAATCACGAAAATGTGATAAAAATACGAACATTTGTAAAATGTTGCGGTGATAGCCACATCCCATTGATGATCACGGCGATTCTTGAATTCGAGTTCATACATTATCCCACATAAGTACACGGGGATATAAGTTCGTATAGAGTTATTGGTAGTAATTAATGAAATTTTACAAATAGCAGGCAATTTTCTGAGGGTCCAGCATATGCAAGTTTAATGTGCAAGTCCCAGGGACTAAAATAGGGCCATGCTTCTTAATCTACTGGTTTACTTAAAATCATTTATACGTTGGTTTTTCACGATAAATATTGAAAAACATTATTGTGATAAAATATTGTGACGGAAAAAGGGAAGGTTTTTGGGAGACGAATGAAATATGAAAGCCAATGAGCTTTTAAAGCTGTGAATCCCTGCAAATCTCACGAACAGCATATGTCTATTTTAACATTAGTCTTCAGCAGTTCCCATTTCCCAGTGCACCGTTTCCTCCATTCTCAGGTCGTATTCCCGACCTCAAACTGCGCGGCTCTCTCGGACGCCCTCCAAACCTGTGCCTCGCTTTTACACCCTCTTTTGTTTCTGTCGGGAAAATTACGTCACTTTGCGACGCAGCTGTCTGCCGCCTTTTTTTTTTATTTCGTCGGTGCCGTTTGTTCGAAATATCGGAGAGAGAGGAAATTTGGACTATTTTACGAGTTGTAAAATGCTAAGGGCCTGCAAATGGACTCCCTTTTAATAAAAAAAGCAGTTTATTCAGAAAGCCCTCCATTTGCTAGCGCGCATTTATTTCCTGAGACTTTTTCTCTTTAACTGTATGTACCATTGTGGAGTGATAGCGGGAAACACGCGGCCTCTAATGCAAATTGTACATAGAATATCTCTATGCTACAATTATCTTGTATAGAGCTTATACTCCCCATGCCGTCAAAAATTACGAAAAAATTTCCGATGTAGAAGACTGTTAGATTTATAAGTTGTAAAAATGTCTAGGAAAACTATATTCATCCGTAGGATGACGCTGGTTTGAGAACAGGAGTAAATGTTTAGTTCGCGTAAGATTACACGCAATATTTTGTTGTCGAAACACAAGTCTTTACTTTTTCATTCATTAAAATAAATGGGAACGGTTTCCATCTCATTCGGTTTACTTGAAGTCTAAAACTGCAATTTTTCTTACTTTTGCGATGTCTTTTGCATTTTTCTACAAAGTCGTTTATTTTTTCACTTCGAAATTAATTTCAGAATTCTTACTCTTCTCGGTGATTACCAAGGCGACCGTCATTGTTGCTAATTCAACGAGGGAAGTAAATAAACGCTGAAATAGAATCGCAGCCAGTGCTATAGCAACCAAAGGTTTATTGATAGCAACGAAAAGGTTCACTAAAATTGCGTCGTAAATTTTGCGAAAAATCGATCACTTTGCAAATTACATCACAAAAAAGTACGTCAGCCAAGTTATCGCGATTTCAAACCCGAAAATAGCATAAGATGATACAAAATGGTGCGACCATTATTTCTAACGAATCTTACAAAGTCCAAAGTTCTGCAACGAAACGAAAACCTTATGTGTATTTCTTACTGACATCGGATCATTAAATATATAAACATATATACGACGTTGACTATACACATTTATAGTATATGCTAACTCGTGACATAAGTGCGGGCTAAAAGTCTCCACTGCGGAGGCAAATCGTGCTGCCCGCCTGAGCATTGCGTTGCGATAAAAGATGTTTAGGCAATCTGCACGCGTTGCGGCATATTTCACGCGTTCCTTTCGGCGGAAGGCGCTCGCGTAACAGGTAGTTGAGGAATGTTTCCTCTGACGCCTCGTTAAAGCAAAGGTTACGGTTGCTTAGGTAACAGGAACTTCCCCGACAATTCGGCAAATGGACATTTTCTTATGCTATGAGTGGGCCACAGTTAGTTATTAAATAAATGCTTTTTCTTTAATATGCTTAACCATCTTAAATACCCAAATAAGTTTCATTGGTGAGATATTCGAGGTTTCCATCAATAATTTGCTGTTTGTACCCGTATATTGTCGAACTTAAAGCTTATGCTGCAAGAATGTAGCTAGTGTTAGGTCAAGATAAGCGCGGTTACCCTGGGCGACGGGGTTATTTTAAAGTTATTCTCCATAAAGAAGAATCTTAAGTTATAATTTTTGTTGAGATTTATGAATGGTGGAAATAACTAGATCAAAGTTTCACAAAATTTAACGTAGTTATTTCAACCATTGTTGTTATGGAGTTTCGCCTAGTAACGGTTTCTTCAATCAATTCTATTTTTATTAAGAAATGATTTGATATTGTTAACGGATTGTTCAAGCAATCATAATCCTAGGAAGTTCCCTGGTTTTTTTACTAATATTGTTGAAAAATGCAGGAATAGAAAAATGTATGAACTAATCTCTAGTAACATATATTTACGACCGATCTTTCAGGTGCATACGTTCCTTAACAAAACAACCCATTTCCTCAACTTTTAGAACTACTCTGACAATAATTTCAGCAATGATAATGAAATTACTTTGGTAGATTTTCTTTTTGGATTCTTTCTAATGAATAAGAGGAAATTGCCTCCACCCAAAAATAAGTCAGTCATTATCAGTTGGGATGAAACAAAAGTCAGTCATTAATTAGTTGACATTTCACGAGTATACGTAACTATACGATATTTAAGGGGCGCCTGCATGACTTCCAGTCCGGGGCATCAATAAACCATGGGCCGGCCCTGAATGTAGCGGGTAACAACTTGTAACGGGTAACAATGAGTGACGGATAACAATGCATATCGGATAAAATGCATATCCGCTGGTAAAAATACGTACCTATCGGGTAACAATGCGTGGAGGATACCAATATGTAACGGATAACAATGCATATCTGATAACAATGCGTAGCGGGTAACAATATGTAGCGGATAACAACATGCAGAAGGCAACAATATGAGGCTGCAATGACGTAACAACGCTTCGCCGACAGTATTGTTAAAGAGTCTGACTAAACAGGCGACAGTCGTGAGAACAGATGTCGCCCAGGCATCTGAAGCTGTAATTGGGTGCTCTGCAGTCCATCGTCCGGGCGAAATTCTTTCGAGGAGTCGCATTTCAGAGCTTCGACTCAAGTTGCAACAAGTGCTCGACTTCCAGGGGAAGAAGAATTCGTGACGAAAGAGGGAGTCATCTTCATCTGCCCGAGATGACGACTCGATCCGTCACGCTGCTGTCCCTCGGACTCACGCCATCAACTCTTTCGCACATATCCGGATTAAAGGCGTTGCGAGGCTTTGAGGAGTTGGTTGAGAACGAGGATGCTGTTTTGGATAAGGAACTCGAGAAGATGTTCGGTGGAAATGCGGTGCATTAAATGCGTGGGAAGTGCGTTAGTTAGTAACCCTAGATGCGGGGGTGAGAACTGGTGGGATTCTTAGGAGGGAGAAGGGGAGGACTACGCCTTCAGAAGACGCCGTAAGAGATGGTAACTTTGAAGAAAAGGGAGTAAATTACTTGGGGTTGGACCAGAGGGTGAAATGGGGTAAGGCGGACCCTGTTCGAGACAACAGGTATCAGGTGTGAGTGATGACCAAAATTAACACTTCATTAATGAGAATCTTACGTAGATATTGGGGTGAGCACTGTTAGGATTTGACGTAAACAGGGCTAGAGGCTTCAGGGTTTGGGGAATATCTCACAACATCGCAGGTTCCCCTCCGCTGGGGTATAAGATGAGATATCTTTCATTTGTTTTTTTTTCATTATTTATCACCGCCTTCATAAATAATCGCAACTGAGGTATGAATAGATGATGGAATTCATTTTGGTCTCTCTTAATTGAATACTACTGAATGAGTTATTCTTGGGATGATTTTGTTTTACCACCCATAGCAATCTGGCTCAGTGAAGCAAAGCAACTCACTCCTCGTCTCGCCTTATTGCCTCATTCCCTCACCTAAGCTATCGGTATTTTGCAAAGGACGGGAAGGAGTTCAAACCTACCTCCGCAGGGTCGGCTTTAAGTTACCAGAGTGTAATATCAGATTGAGGTCCCCACTAGAGATTGTGAGAGTAGAATTTTAAATTTAAAAATATCAAGGAAAAAGAATGAACAAAATATTTTATCTTAAGTTGCTTTTATATTAATTTCAATGAAAGATATGTGCTTTTCATTTGTAGTGACACAAATTATGCTATAACTTCTGTTAACTTATCTTGCAAACTTACTCAAGAAATATAAAGTTCTTTCTTGAAGCGAAAACTAAGAACAATTTCTTGTAAGTTCTTAAGAGTTTATAAGAACAGTCTTGTTGAGATATAAGGACCCTCAGGACCCCATAAGGACCCTCAGACCCTCAGCTAGCGCCTATTGCGCCTAATTATAAATCCACCCCTGTACCTCCGGGATGGATACGTAATTGACAGATAATAACATTGCTATCCAAATAATTACATTCTTACATCCATACGATTCGAAACTGTCATAATTGAAGCTTGGACAAAGAAATTTAAAAACAGAATCGCTATAACTGGTGGCAAAACCGTAACATTCTAGCTAAGTGGGAAATGGTAGAGAAAATTACCTCACTCCTCATCTCGCCTGGCTGCCTCATTCCCTCACCAAGGCTATTGGTAGCCTGCGATGAAGTGAACGAGGTTCAAACCTACCTCCCGGATGGAGACAGATAAGAATATTTCTAATCAAAAAACCATTCGTAGACCCATACTCAATCAGTCATAGTTGAGGAGAAATTTAAAAAGAGAAACTATTTAATAAGGAGCGAAACCAAACTCAAGATATTTCCCACTCTTAATTAAATGATTTATCTGAGGGTACTCTTTGACTTTTACTATTAATTTACAGTCAATTACAGGGAGCGACACGACATTTTTATGGCACATAAAATTAGACGCCCTTCGGAGGAACAGTGGACCATTTATCAACGATGTTTATGGCGACCGGTTTAAAAGATGAAGCGATAATACATATCAATCTTTTTACAACACGTCCTCATCCCGCTAATTCCTTTATCTTATGAAATATATATATTTACTATGCATTTGAAACTCTCTAATTATTTTCCCAACATCTGTTTATGTTTGGCTTCGAAACCTGTTAAAATATTTACGTAACGATGTCGGATTTCTCACAAATTTTCCTTGGGATTGAGCCAGTCCTTTCAATAATACTCTGAGGATTTTTTTACATTTTTTCTGGGGGCTTCCAAGTGTATCCAAAAATCGGCAATTCTATCTACGATAAACATTTTCTCCCAAATGACCACTGTCACTTTTATAATTTTATTGTTTCGTGCGTTCATGCTATTTTAACATAATATATTCATTACGTCTGTCTTTTTTCAGGTAAGTGTCTCTTCTTGTACGCGGCGACATTCAGAATGAACGGTGCGATGAGTAAGTAGAACGTGCCTGCGTCTTCCTTATCTCATAATTTACACAAAAGAAAACAATTCTTTACTAACTCATTCAAATTAGACAGAAAAATAATTTTATGTGCATCTCAAGGAAGAATGGACTCGAAAAAAGTCTGACGGGACCGGGAACCGAACCCGGGTCTCCCAATTGCCGGTCGGGTGCTCTGTCCGTTGAGCTATCCCGGCAGAACATTTCTGTACATTTCTCGAATGGCTTGGAGAAATGTTCTGCCGGGATAGCTCAACGGACAGAGCACCCGACCGGCAATTGGGAGACCCGGGTTCGATTCCCGGACCCGTCAGACTTCTTTCAAGTCCATTCTTCCTTGAGATTTTTCCTGGGTGCGTACCATCTTGCGCAAAGTCACCCTTACCCGTTTTCCTTTATATGAATCCTTTACGTTTCATTTATTCACAATCTCGCGGCAAAATATACGCCGAAATTTAATTTTCTTCGAACGTTTTTCACTTCCGCGCTACTTACAATGTCACCTTAGTCGGGCCCCGCCCGAATATGCCCGTCCGGAATATGCGGCGAGTATATGAGAAGCAATGGATAAAACGTATACTCGCGAACTCGTTAAAGTGCAGCGCAAGGCGATACGATTTGTTAAAAATAAAATGCTCTCAATCGCAGTTTGAGAATCCTTGAAAAAAAGTAGATAAGAAGCTAGGCTTTGATTGCTTGATAGATTCAGAGAAAGTACATTTGCAGTAATCGGCGACCCCCTTCTGCTAATTAGGCCGATCCGACAATGAACGTAAAATAAGAGAAACAGATGCGGGGACAAGTCGTTTTAAGGACTCATTCTTTCCGCGCAAGATACGCGATAACAATAAACTAAAGATGTCACTCGAAGGATTGGTGTTTACACCCCCTGCCACACACCGAAAGGCGGCTAATAGGGTATTTATGTAGATGTAGATGTCATTTACGCAATAATCACGGTCATATACGTTAATAACTACGTCATATGCCGTAATTATTACGACATTTAAGTAATTTATTACGGTTTTATGGGCTATATTGCATATTACGCTATTAACGAACCCGACAGTATAACTGTCCATCCCTCTAGAGGAGTTATTCACCCGACAGCCTACTTCAACTTGTATATTTGTAAACACCCATTCGTAACTCTATCAGACGCCCACGTAATGGCCCCCCCAAGTAACAGGTTTGGGACCCACTCGTTTAATTAATAAGGATTACTAAGAATAATTTACAAAATATGAGATGACAACCTTTCCTTGGTATTTTTTCATGCGTATTCATTCACATATTACCCGATTTTTCAAGCAAAACGCCACACCTCCACAAATAACAAATAAATAAATATGAACATTTTTTTCAGCACAGAAAATTGGCGACGTGATTTATTGGGTCCCATTAAAAGAAGGCGCGGGCTAGATACGAAAATAGGGCCAACTTTGCCCTTTATCCTCTTTTCCTCTCATTTCCAAACATAAAAATAAGCATGTAAATACAGCGATTAAAAAAAGGAGGTTTTTCGATAGAGAGAGATAAAACTCACCGAACCTTCCTTTGCTTTTGTTCACCGTTTGTTTCTATAGCAATGGAAGCGTTAACTGCTCGTCTGAGGTGGATAGGAAAGTGATACTTTGGATAAGATTGTTTTACAGGATCATTCCCATAATAACCTATAACATCGTCCGTGTTTATTTCCTGAAGATCTAACGCCTTACTGCTGAAACTGTTTATTTTCTAAAGCTAGGGCGTAAACAAAGCAAAGGAGATCTTTCCCCCAACTATGCACTGTTGCTCGTAGAATGGACCTCCTGGCTAGGCGAAATAGGGTCGAGAACCTCGTCTTGGGACAGTGTTTCTGAATGCGTAAAACGAAATGGCCAACAGTTTATCGAGGCCAAAATAAAAAAGTGAGAATATTCGGTGATGTCGCAGTAAATTTAGCAATGGAAAGAGAATCTTTTGAATCTGAGGAGTTAACAACCGTTAAGAGCTAAAATGTTTCCATGAGGTCTGTTATATATGTATATACTAGCGAAGTGCCCTGTCAAAAACGAAACTTACGCCTGTTTTGGGATACACTTGATGCTTCTAAGGCAGAATGCGTGAACTGCTTCTTTTTAAATTTAACATTGTTCTCATAATCTCGTTGTGATACTACTTGGTTTCATGGATGTTGGGTAAAATTCCGAAAAAATTGCTCATAAACCATTCATATGAAGGTTTATCTTCTCAATTAGTATTTCTTCTCAATTTCTCTTCTCAATTACGTTTCTCATTTAAATTTAGACAAAATTTAACAATATTGGCAAAATCCCTAAATAAATAACATTATGAAATTTAAATTGAGCAATACGCAATTCCTTTCTTTTGCACGCTTAAATTTAGCTGAAAGTCTCCTTAAGTCTCCCAGACATTTTCCCTTTCCCCTGCACTGATTAAATCTTGACGAATCTTTCCGCATTCCTTTATCGTGAAAAAGCGACGCAAAACTTTCCAAATGAATGGAGAATTAACTCAATCATGCATATACAGCTTGCAGAGTATCAATCAATGATGTAGATAGTTGATTTAAAAAATAATAACAATCACGCGACTTCCCGGTACCTTCGAATGACCCGACCATGAAAAATCAAATAAGAGAAAGAAAAAATGTCTTATAATTTGGCGAATTATCCGTTATGGTGATAGGTACATGAAATAGGTGTTTATGTTTATTTAATGTAGACGTGAAGATAGGGGGTACTACGGTTGGAACGCAAAGGAGACAGTAATGTCAGGGAAAATACCAGAAGAAAGCGATATGATGCTGATTCTTTCTTATAAATGAAATCACACATTAAAATCTCAGGGCAAAAACAGCCAATTTTAGAGTGCCTGTAAATGTTCGGTGAAATGAGATACTTCGTATATTTCCCTACATCGGACTTACGATGTACAAATAGGTATTCCTTGCTTTATCAAGTCTCAAAAGGAATGGAAAAAGCCATGTTTCCATTTTATGTGAGATCTAATTTACTTTTCTTATTTCCCCATTCTTTGCTTCGTTTCCATTCATTCAAATTCAAACTTTTTTGTGTGTTAATTTTCATAAACATAGGAGAATAAAAATTAATCTTCTCTTGCGAGATTTGGTGGAATTCCAATATAAAAGAATTAATAAATATAACTTATAATTTTCCACAAATATATTTGGCTTAAGCCTGACGATGAACTGAAAGTTAGAAACTATTGGTATCAACGCCAAAAATAATTGTGGAAAAGTATAAGTTATATTTACTATTTTATGGCATAATTAATAATTAAACTATCCTCTCATAATCCCCTTTAATAATTCCATGGTTGTCTCATTTTCGAGGTAACAGCTGAGAAAATTGTAAACCTCTGAAAAACACGGAGCAGGGGCCGGCCTGAAATATCACGCCTTAGGGGGGTTAGTAGCCTAAAACCGGCCCTGCGTGGAGATCTATGTACCATGCCGTAAATTACCGCTGAACCCCAGTATTCTTCAGTGATTACAGATCGCCCGCGACGAAAAAATGACCTGAGCAGTTAGGAAATGGAATGTTTAAATTTGTACATGGAAGAATACTCTGGGACACCATGTCTTATGCCTGTCGAAACCAAAATTATAACGGACGGAACCAACCACAAAGAAAAAGAATGTCAAAGGTGAAATGATCGGGAAAAATGTCCAACTAGATTGATTGTTTTCGAGCGGTCGAATTCCTTTCTTTTTTTTTAGGCCGCTGTCATTCGCAAAATACCACCGGTTTGTGAAATGAACGTATTTGGAGTTTATTTTTATCGAAGGGGTTCTCGGTCAAATTTCACTACAAAGTCTGCCGAGGGAGATTGGCATGAAATTAATCCTTTTTGTGATTTGTACATCTGCTTGCCTTGTCCGACATAAAATATCACCATTGGCTGAAGTCATGCGATTGGTAAACCCGTTAACGGTCGATGTCTGCTTAAATAAGAATCGGAAGAATGCACACACTGGCTAAAACGTTTGCTTCCCCGATGTGCCGACCCTGTCAACGTAGTACGTTGGCGACCACTTTAAAATAAAGGTCAAATGAAATATAGACGAGTACCAAGAGAAGACAAATTGAAAAAACGTTCTTATTTTAGCATTTGTATATTGTTTCTGGATCTAAACTTAAATGATTTTGATGGAACACAGGAAAATTTGTTATTTTTTGTTTTAAACAATCCCCTTAGCGACCGAGACAAATCCTGATGTCGGATCTACTGTGTTTCCCCATAAAGGGACGGAAATTTAGGCCCATTTGAAATGAGAGGGAAAAAATTTCACCTGAGAAGTGCATTGCTGAAAATTATTAATTGAAATTTTAAATTTTAATGAAATGTAGTTATGAACATTTCTAATATACACTTCAATTTAGGAGGAAGAGGTGATCCTTAGATTTGATCCTTAATTAACGCACCTTTTTCAACCAAATTCATCAAGTAATACCGGAGAAAACGCTATGCGGATTCATATATATTGTCTGGTTCTAATCCAGGTCGTTGGGAATACATCTTGAAAAGCTTTTGAAAATGCTTGCAAAGTTCAGTATTGCAATCGTTATTTCTTACATAAGCTGAGCTGGATTCACACACCCAATATACCGGGTTGATTTTCAGCTGTTACTTCTCATTCTGGTTCCCCAGTATCTACATTCAAACACGAATTCTGTGCAATTAAATATACTTAAATTAATTTCTTTTGTTATATATATTTACACTTATTAAATTGGCTTAACATTAACAGAAAGGCGTGAATACCTTTCTGCCCAGAGCTCCGACCGTAAATGAATAACAGACATACCAGAGAACTTTTATCTCCTTGCTAATCGTTCTTACGGCCTTCGTATTTTAGCGATAGACCTATAAATGTAGATGCAGAAAAAACAGCTCGTGATTCGCCAATCGCGGACCGGCCTTCCTCAACCACCCCTGTTGGAGGATCCTGGAAGTGAAACAAACTTTTCGGCGCGACTGACCTTCGCCATCCGGGCAATAAATCTAAGGGACGCATTCGTTTCATTTCCGCTGGAAAAAAAGGCTAAAGATTGAGACCGGATTGGTCCACCGACGGATAATCCATCACATCGTAAAAGGCGTGAATACTATAATGACTCAATATACCTGAGGAGCGCCGAGCAGCGCTAGCGTCGACCTCCTTATACGCATCCCCAATGAGTTATTCCATTTTCCTTTTACGTCAGGGTGTATAATGGGGTGAAGGACAGCGAATCTAAAGATATCTATCTGTAGATCTCTACCGATATGGGTGGCGACATTAGTTCGCGCCTTTTCTTTCTTTGATTTGTGACTTATTGAGAACTCGGCAAGAATCGAACCCTCGACCTCGATGTTAGACGAAAAGGGCGACGTCCAAACGATTGGATTGATGGATTGAAAGTAAGGCAAGGCATCGATCAGATCTATTCTATAATCAGCTTTGCCTAACTCACTGTAACGCAATCACCATAAACCTATTCCTCGTGAGAAAAGGTCAAATGGGGCACATTTTGGTTGGACCGATGATTTTGCATGCCGATTATTACAATCTTTTTCCAGTTATTCTCGCAAAATACAAATAAAATGACTCAGGATTAAAAGAAAGGCGCTGTATAACTATATATATAATGCAATATAATATACAAAATAACAAATTATGATATAACCTTCGGTTAATTGCCTCCTCTTTTATACGTACATTGGGTATGGCGGTGTATAAGCAAATATTAATGATTCTTTTTCAATTAAATAGCTGATTGACAAACAACCGCTTTGAAAGCTCTCGTGGAGTATCACTTACGGTACAGCCTAGTTAAGTCAATTTTCTATTCATCTCGCATAGATAGCACGATTAGATATCTTAGCTGAATATCCCTTCAAAATCCTATCTGCCGTAGTTGGCATTTAAATGTTTGGGGTCATTCCATGTCAGGTGGACCAATGGTCCCCGCTCGACCATCACAGATTTCAATGAAAATTTGTGTGAACATTTACTCACAACCCTATTTCTCGGGTCTTATATACCCGCGATGAAAAATCAGATCTATATTTTTAGTGGTATAAAAGCATGCTCTTTCTTATAAAAATAACTTGAAAGAGTTTCGAGAGGGTCTTTTTTAGAAAATTTCAGCTGAATATACCCTATTTTTGGCGTCATAACGAAATGCGTAACATTCACATTCAATTTTTAAACTAACCGAAGGCTTCAGGAAAATTAAACTTTTTATTCTAACATCGCATATTAAGTACTTACGAGGCACGAAGTTTCACGTTTATCTTATGTTTATTTCCAAAGATATAAAATGGCAAACTTTAAATTTTTTTCGAGCCATAATTATTCGGGCCAATTTTGCTTCAAATTTTCTGCATGGAATTCGCTCATGAAACATTTCTTATTATTTTCTGTAATATACCAGCAAAAGTTGTGTAAGAATACCAAGTTTTCTTTTCCTCAACCGAATACTGCTTGAGATAACGTGTCTCAAAGTTGATAAAACCTCAACGTCGTACTATAGAAGGCTGTGGTAGGGGGTCAAACAAATTACTATATCTCAGCAAGTATTGCACCGATGGATGTAAAACTTGACCAATGTTCATTGAGAATATGAGTAAATGTTCACACAAAATTTCATTGAAATCGGTGATGGTCGAGCGGGGCGCTTCTCTAAAATTAGACCACTTGACATGGAATGACCCTTAGGGGATTTCTATTCAAGGGAATATGGTTTTACTGTCTCTGTTGAGCCACGAAAGCAAATCCATGCGTTAAATTTAAACCCCAAAAGTTTTGTTTCATTCATAGCGAAAATAACGGGAAAACAAGTGAAGAGGAAGTTCCGGTGAGTGGACCTTCTCCTTTAATATTTTTTCTAAGGTGTTTTCCCAGGGAATAGGGAAAAGTTGCTATGGTTCCAATCGGTGTCGATATCTCGTCGAGAATCGATAATGGCTCTTCATATCACCGAAACTTTGGAAAGTTTCGATACTTTATTGAGCGGAAAGGAATACCTAATAGGAAACCCATAACAAAGTTGATGCCATGGAATTTTATAACAGACGAATGTAAGTATGTGGTATGGATAAATGTTAGATATTGTTGCAAGGCAGAGAACCTAACTGCATTTTTGCGATAATGACAATACAAGCACATGCGAGCATTTACTGTCTTTGCTAATCCGTAAATTAATATTTTATAGTGATGTTTCCTAATTTTAATGCAATTCAGGACATCGGATAAATCTGGGGTCGATTTGTACACTTTTAATTTGAGAAATGGAATTCTAACAAAGACTTCAAGGACCTGAAGTTGAGATCAACCTATGGGCGACTGTATGGATTGCCAAGTGTTCCAGACAAAAAAATGACCGCTATACGATTTGCCATCAAATAATGTGGGAAATTTTAAAAAGCTCTCTGGAGAAAAATATATACCAAAAAATTGTCAGGTGCTAAGATTTGATTTGTTGCAGCTTTCCTACCCTCTCCTTCCCCGGCCAATTGCTTTTCCCCTCGTAATTCCTAACCTTATCACCAGCCAATTCCAGCCAGCCTCTCATAATGTAACCAATGCCTCTCTTCATAATTAAATAGTTTATCCCTCATTTAAGTTAGCGCTTCTACCTATCAAGGTAGAAGGTATTAGGTATTTTGTTATTCGTTCTTTTTGTTTATTTCTATTGATTTGTCTTCATGTCATTTATAACTCTATTAATCTACTTTCATCATCACATTTAGTTTTCTATCCGTAGGTTTCGCAGGTTTTTCACACCCTCTTTCTTGAGGGTGTTTTCCTGTAGTGGAGATTTTTCCCTGAGCTCTTAGCTTAGGTTTTTTAATCCACAAAGTAGTTTTCTTCATTGTACCTTTGCAAGCTATCTCTCTCTTTCCTGTCTCATATGACGAAGGGTTAGATGTAAGAAGAGACTTGTTAGTCTCAATCTCGCCCTGAATAAAGCCCTTTATTATTATTATTATTATCAAGGTTTACCTTTGTCATATTTACTCCTAGATAGGCCTCTTAATCCAGTCTAAAACTGAATCTGAAAATTTAACTTCCATAATTCTTCCGCAGCAACACACCTCCAATGCTGTTAATCTTCTCTTCTCTTCTTCTGTGAAACGTGGATATCACACCCATGAAAAAAGAACACTCCATATGCACGTTCTTATAGACCCTTTCCTAATATTCAAACTTGCATTATTTTAGAAATTTGAAGAAGAAAAAGTGTTCATTGAGCCTTCAGGTGAGTGCTTCAGAGCTCACTCGATGACCAGATCAAAGAAACCGAAAACTCCTGGCAGAACCCACCGTTCTAAGAAGGGACCAATACGTATTTTAATAGCTAAGCTATAATCTTCAGGGCTAGGAGAATGCTGTTCGTAAGTTTTTTTTCGCTAGAACACATTCCTCGCTTTTAAGTTATTTTTTCTCTCCTGCTGCTCCCATTGCTGGTGTTACTTAAATAGCAAATTTCTTCCACCCCCCCCTATGTGTGTCCACCCCATGTACTTTGAACTTCTTCAAAAGTTTCTAACTTTTAATTTTTTCCGATTGCGAGCTCCACGGAAGATGAAACGGTGTTCACAAATCCAACACCCACCTTCCATCTACCTCAATTAAGTTATCTTGTCTCGATTTAGAGAATTTACTATTTGAGCAGCATTGCAAGATTCCATGAGGGGAAGGATTTGAAAATTGTCTGATCATCTTGGGAAAGGATCTCCCACCGTTGATATTTAATTCCGACGAAAATGGTAACGTAATAGACGTGAACGAATTCCCGTGAGCTCGAATAAAACAAAAAATTAAACGTCACTTCCTCAAGAGGGATTTAAATACTCGTAGTTTAAAAGTTTGTAGAAATAATCGGTTAATAGGCTCCGCAACAGTATATCAGTATTAAATGATGTCATTGCAGTGAATAAATTCAATGATGATGATTTTATCATCAAAATTAAAACAAAATTTACTTTTTAATAAAAATAATCGTCTCCTAACAACCTCTATAATGCGATTGTCTTGGGATAAAGCTGTAATAAATCAAAAGCGGATGGCATGGTAACTTTAGTTGAATGTGGGTTATGTTTAGGTTGCTATATACTTTTACACCTATTCCTCTAATATCCCCCAAAATGCTATCTCCGGCAGCGGTTTTTTCTAGATTCAGGAATGGGATACATCCATTCTCGGATAATAATTCAATGATTGAAGCACTTCACACTCTCCCTTGAGGTCTTGGGTTGCATAAGTCAGCCCTTCGCAATTTCTCTCTATACAATCTTTAAAATTCGATTCCCATTGGGGAATTGTTATAATTTTCGATAGTGGTATACATTCGCTGAATAATAATTTATTCATTCGAATAATTTATTGATTCGAATTTATTTTCACATCTTTATCCTTGAGTTTTAAGGCTAACACCTCCATGTGCAAAGTCTAACACCTCTTCCTTTCCTTTCCTCTGCAATAAAATATTCATATACGATTTCCTTTATTCCATATATTCCTTTCTCCGTGAATGAAAAATTCCCTCATTCTATAGGCAAATTCACGCAACCGAAAATATTTGACACCTAAGTCTCGACTTTTAATATTTCGGTCCTTTTGCATTTCTACGAACAGAAAATATGAAGTAATTGTGAAATTTCTTCCAAACAGAGCGATATTTCCCGAATAAATATTTTTAAATTATTAGATACTTAACAATTTGTTTTAATTTGGCTACTTAACGTTAATAAGTATAGTTTATTATTATCATTATCGTGACCTTATCACGATATGTTTGGATTCAAACAATTTAACAGGTTGTTACAAATTCTCATTTTGCACTTTTTTATGAAGGCTCTTACTATTAAGGTTTACGTATTTCATATTTCAGATAAGTTTCTAGAAATCGCCCTATCAATTTGAATACGTGCTATTTCCTTAAATTACCTAGGGACGAATGATAAAAAAATCAGACTTTCACTTTGAATGTTTATTCTGCAGTTTAGACTCCTTAGTTCATCATCAAATGACCACTTAATGATGACCCCAGGGATTGGAACCTTGGTCGTAGAATAACCATTTTATGGAACAGTTAAAAGTCTGAATTTCATCACTCTTCAGGATAGAAAACTACTACAAAGTTAAGGCCGAATTTTTGGATTACAAATTACATAGAGAATGCTTATATTAAGCTATAGGAATTTTTGCTATTGATGCAATCAGTGTGATTTATTCCTGGTGGAACGCCACAGAGAAATATATAAAAATAATTTGTAGTTTCCACACAGTGTGCGTTTCTTTTAGTATTGCAATTAGTATTATTACTTTTTGTTCGTAAACCGTCTACGAGTAACGCTATAGTTAATGGAGGGTATTTTAAAAATGTTATTATTATTCATCTATATAGGCCAAGCAGATAGAACACCGATGTGGTCGCAAGGATACTAATTCGTGTATTCATTTGTTTTAATGAAGTATTCGTTAATCATACCCATAAATGTCTAATAAATAATTCGTTAACGGCGTTCAACGTAATTGTATTATAAATTGAACATATTTTTTAAGAGTTATAGGCAGTGGCTATTTTCACCCTTATTAATTGAATATAGGAGGTTATTTACAAATAAAAATCAAGACGAAAAGATTATCCCCTCCATATCCCAGTGCTCATTACTCAATTTCGACGCAATCAACAACGCTCTTTCAGAACCAGCCAGCAGATTATCGTCTCGAAAAAAAAATCTATCGCAATCCGAACCAAAACAGTCCGATCCTTTCTCGCGACACACATAAATCTCCATCGTCCGAAGCCTCGATTAAATATTCATCAAACCATTCTTGGATTCGCATTAGCGACTGGAAATGAATGAGTCCCTGATGCGATTCTGAATATCTGCGTGAATTTTTTTCCCGCCTTTAAATTCTGCCGCTTGCGTCCTTGGGCTTCCTTTTAAGTGCCATATTTTTATTCATACAGTCCTTGATTTCTCCTTCGCAAATTAATCGATTAATGATTGTAAGCAATGATACGATTGCACTTCCAGCAGTTCGAGGTAGTTGCTTAATTTCCAGCATGTAAACTTTTATTGCACCGAAATCTTCACAAGTCTTTTGATACTGACAAGTGAAAAGTTTTTTGGAAAGATGTTTTCAGAATTGCCTTTCCCTTGTACGCTTCTAGAACTATTTGACATATCGAAGCGTATGTTGATATTATCATGTTCGTATAAATTAAAATATGGAATTTCCCAACTGTAAAGAAATGATTTCGTTCAGTAGCAGAAGAAAACACAGCTTTTTTTATAAATTTGCTCAATATTTTATTCCGGATATCTTTGAAAATTTCATTCGCGATTCACTGGCGCAAATCCGCAAAAATGTAGAACTTCTAAGAATAATGAATTGATAGAAATAAATTCCGTCGCTCTATAAAGAAGATGAGAATGGGAGGCTTATAAATCAATTAGAGTAGACTATTTTATGAAAACCGCCCATGAATATATTTCTTGCTATTTTTTTACCCTGATTTTTTTAAGAAAAAAATCCTGAATTTCACTCAAAGATCTCACTCTTTAAAAAACTGCACCGTTGGGCTATCCCAATTTATTTTAATGATGAAGAAAGATGTATTAATAATAACAATGAGTATTTTTTCATGCAAGACCGAGATTAATAAGTTACTTCCAGTATTAAATCGTGAAGGATTAAAAGAAAAATCGTTAGCAATTTTGACTAGGAGAAGGAGAGCATTTTGTTGCTATGAAAAACCTAAGTCGCTATCAGGGAAAATACGTTCTATTGTAGGAAAAGTACTGCAAAAAATCAGAGTTAAAATTTAACATGAAAAGTAAGTCGGGACTCTTTTCACAAACGCGCAAATTCGCGTTAAAAATGCATTTTTAACCCACGAGTCCATTTTAGCATACAGATTCAACAATCTAGGCATCAAACGTTTTTGCGTTACACAAGGTTAGTTGTAACAAAAATCTGTCAGGGTAACTTTTACGAAATGCAGTAATATCGTTGGATATCTAGAATACGACACTATCCTGATACCACTATATGCAATTGAGGGTTCAACCCCTTTAGTTTTAGATTCAAACGGCCACGCCCCATCGTTTTGTGTTCCCTGGGGCGGTTACCTCTTTAAGGCAACGACGACGGTCTTAAAAGGCGAATTTTTGTCGTAAGAGATCACTAATTACAATTAACCTTATTTAGTTACGAAGATAAACAATCATGCACTATCCAGAATTCGGACCTGACGACGATATTGTTGCTAGTAGCCAAGATCTGTAGTACTTTTTGAAGTTAATATGGTACTGCCGTACTTATTGGAACGCCATTGAGAATTACATTGAAAATACTTATGATTTTCCGCAACAAACGTTTAATCAGCAACTGTTATGACTCCATCGAGTTATCACAAGAACCGTTATTTTGAATGTGGTCCACATCCGAAATTTTTAGCAGAAACTACGTAACGTTTCAATGAAATCCTAAAACATGTTTACGGAAGCAAGACGTTGACGTAAACAAACAGTCGCATGCAAAAAGTGTTCCAAAATCTGGCCCTTTTGGAACCCATATATCTCCGAGATCGGTCGGTCGGTCAAAGAAACCTACCTTGTTTCCGTAGGAGCCCCGATTCCGGATGAAAAACACCTCCCGAACTCCATAATTCGGAATTAATCCCAAAATACGACGCGGGGGAATCACAAACCATCGCCATATTTTACGGCGGACGTCGACCACTTCCGCTAACGAAGAAGGCACGGGGAAACACTTAAGGAACTCGTCCACGCAGCGGAATAAAAAAGGGATAGCACGTCCGTGGCAGGGACCCCCATTTCTCGAACCCCACCCTCCCCTCGAGGGAAAAAGCCATCTACAGTCTGCCCCAAACTATTATTCATTCCACCTCGGAAATCTTTATTGGCCCGTGTACACATGCCCAGTGAAAAATCTCATCATCAGCCGTCTAAGGCAGGGAAACCGACTCTCCCCTTCCAACCCTCATCGCCCACCCCTTGGGTTCTCCAAGTCAGTAGCAGACCGCAGGCTCCACCAAGGCGGTCCAACTCCCCCCACCCGCCCCCTCCTTTCCCCTCCCTCGCCTCCCTCCCCTTCCGCAGCCTCCACTTCTCTCATCTCCCAACCAACTAGTAGACTCACAACATCCTTCCTTCGAGAGAGCGGGGATCTCACTAAGGAGAGCCAACAGTTGTCGCCTTTTCCGCCGGATTACCCGCACGCGTGCTGTTTACGGGCAAGGATATAGCGGCGATAAAAAGTCCCATCCCGATTTTTTTCCAACTAAACGAAGAATTTTTTGGGTGTGTGCTTCCGAGGGAAGAACCGGATACTTGGTGCGTGATTTCGGTGGTTGGTTTCCGTAGTTACCCCATTTAACCAATTGAAAAAAGGTGGCCCGAAATACGAGCCTTGAGGGATCACCTGCGTTTTTTTTATACCTTACCCGTGTGTCTTCGAAACCTTCCAAACGGATCCAGCGATGGAACCCTCTATGGGAACAGTGTTTTACTTCCGATCCAAAGGTTCGCGCTGGAAATTATCTCGGCAGAAGAATAACGGCAGGTGAGTGGGATTTGTCGTATCGCTTTTATGAAGAGAACAGTGTTTACCTCGCATCGGCGGGCGGCGTCCGAAAGGGAAATGAAAAGTTATTGATGCGTATCCGTGAGTCTCTTTCTTAAATTCAATTCGTTGTAAATGTGTATTTTAGATATCTTTCGCGGAAAGATTGCTTTCATTGTAAACAGTTCGGCCTCACCTCGGGAGATTTAGAAGAAAAAGAAATCGCAATACGATTCATCAGGTGGATGCATACATCGTTGCATCCTTAACAGGACGCGAAGTTTTAAAGCCTCTCCTTAACTTTTTGATACGCGATGTCCATCTTTTATGTATAAACTCAGAGTAAACGGAAAGGCTTTAGTGTAGATGTCCCGCAGTAGTATTTTTCTCAGGGGAGCAAGGTGTTTTAAGCCATGAATTAGAGATTGGAAGATAAGGCCGTATGTATCGACATTAAGAATGTAATGTTCCAGCTGTTTGATCACTGAAGTAATTGATATTTTCAATATATTCTCAGGCGAGAGTTCTTAACAGCGTAACTTGTCTTACCTTTTATGAATGCTACGGTCTCTATAAAAATATACTTTTAACTAAATGTTTATATATCAAAGGAAATTTTACGGACGTTTAATACAGGTAAAGAACTTACAATCGATTCCATCAATCCTAATGGTAATTTTCATCTAATTTCCATTGAAATGCTAAAGAGGGGTAATTAACCGGTGCGTAGACAAGAGTTGTCGTATCTGGAAAATGCTTGAAATAAAAATCTAAGAAACGCGTATCAACGCTAAATATTGCAAGACTGGTAATGAACCAAGGGAAAGTCACGCATATACCAAAATCTAAGTTCAGACTAGGATCCCGAAGTTGATAGACAAAAGTTGAAGACGCAAGCACCAGTTGCGTCAAAAATTCATTTGATATTCGAAGTGTTCGCCGCAATGACCGACTGGGGAAATAAATAGAACGCTGCAACATCTTCCGTGGGAGGAAAGACGGTTAGGAGTTTAAATATGTAGATGTACTTCTAAAGTTTTCCTTCTCAGTTCGCATTTACACATACACTACGTTAACATATTATACACGCATTAATAAGTATTATATTTGTAAATTAAATAGACTTCTTATAAATCACAATTAACTGACAAGGAAATTTCATTAGCATTTGCAACCACGCTCTGATAAAGTATATTAACTTGAACAAGTAACTACTACTTTAAACTTGATAAAGTATATTAACCGAGTATTTTGTTTCGCTTTTATATAGGATAGAGAAATTTTTCTTTTGTTACAGGATTTAGAAAAAAAGGACTTTCGAGAAATTCTCTGTTTTACTTTTCTCTCTGTCTTGTCAAAGTTGCAGATTACATTGAAACTACTCATGTGTGAGTGACACTCCTAATTAGCTAAGTTCAGTCGTTCCCTCCTCATGGAAAGTTACAATAAGTTTCAATAATCAGATGATTGAGTTGCACTCAATAGGATTAGCCCACTCCGTGGTTAGGTGGAGGAATCAGGGGTAAAATAATTCATTCCTCAACTTTAACGGTAATTTAAAAACCTTACTACTCAATATGAAAATGATTACAACAGTCTGGCTCGGAGAGAAAAGCTGTTGCTACTAAATTAACTCACTCCCCACCATGCTTAGCCGCCTCATTCCCTCTCCAAGTCTTTTGGTAGGAAATGGTAGAGCTTTTCAGATTCAAACCGGCCTTCGGGTTAAATTCTTTTTGACAGTTATTTCTTACGATAGGTTACACGGGAAGAAATACTTTTAAGACTAAATCTCTCCTAAATAAAGGATTTTACAGTTATCTTTATGTGGATGAAGATATAGGTAACTAATACAAAAGTTAGACTATAATTTAATTTTCGGCAGTCGCGAAAAAAATTAAACGAAAAAATTGATTTTTCTATTGAGTTACGTTGAGCCGATTCAGGGGGGATACTGAAAGATATAATTCGCCGATTTTGAAAATACCAGAAAATTCCCTCGCAGAGAATTACAAATGGTGGATCCTCGCAAGTATTTATACATTTTCAAATCCAAACTTGAAGTTCTGAGTTACGATGTATTTGATAAGACGATGTTTAGGATGAACGATATAAAATCGATAGAATTCACTGTTTGAAATATCTCCTGTCTCCTGTAAAAATGAAAATTATAAGAAGAGAAATTTTTAAAAATTAGTTCGCGAATGTGCAGCCTGAAATCATTCATTTTCATTTTATCTTCGTTAACTGTTCAAAACTTCCGGGTTATCTTTTATTAAATTATTTCGGGGTGCCTTCCCCGCAAGAAAGCAAATGAGAACTACCTAACTCCTCATCTCGCATATTAAGCCTCATTCCTTCTCAAAGGCTTATGATGGAGGGGTTAGGGCTCATATCAACCTTCGAGCTAAACACTTTACAGTTGTTGTCCTTACTGTGTCTACCTCTGATAATGTATGTGTGTATGCGTGTATGTAAATACCCAAATGCTATATGAGTACATACATATATATAAATATAATGAGTGGGGCATTATGGGCACGTGCCCTTGATAAAAATTCCGAGGGGAGCAGCAAATTAGTTGCAATTTATCTATATCAAAATGGTAACTGGTTTCTTTTCCTTGAGTATTTTGTGAAATGTTAAACATCTACTTAAATTTTTAAAATATACTATATTGAATATGATACAGGAGGGTATCATTGGTTCCGCAATGAAACATATCGACATATGATGGGGATTATCTGAAAAAATTCGAACTTTCAAACCACCCAACATCAGTTTTAGTACATAGAGAATTTTAAAATTCTTCCAGGAGTAAGTCCAAAAAAAATTTCAACCTCTTTTTCAGCGTATTTTAAAAGCCGCAAGCTTTTATAAAGGCAAATTCAAATGCAGCCACTTTTTTAAACATAAATTCATTAAGACGAGGAACCAAAACCTTGGAGAAACAAATAACCAGAAAACATCCACGGTTGCCCCAATAAACCGCCGACTCTCCGGTATCCTAGCAACCTAGGCAAACAGCTAAATACCTCTCATAACACTTTAGATCCGCCTTTAATTTTTATTTTCACTGGAGGTTTTCAGAGAAGGAGATGCCTGATCTCCTAATAGAATAACTCGGAATGTTTTTTCATGCCCGCATCTTAACGGAGCGCGGTCATAAAACTGTATCCTTGGAAAATAGAGGGTGTAAAAATGGTCCGAAAGAAAAACAGTCGATGGACTTTTGATGTTAGCTCCTTTTATGTTGCGAATGGTGGCGAAAAAGGTCAGAGGAACAATGAAAAACGGGGGCGTAAAAACTGCGATGGGGAAAAAATAGTGAGGCCGTTGGTAAGGCTCCAGGGAGGATTGGGATGGGAGATTCGCATCTTTCGGATGAGGCCACCAACCGGACGCTAAGAGGAAATGATTTCGGTCCATAAAGTAAATTGTCCCGATGAATAAGCCGACCGGTGCCGCGACTTTTCTTAAAGATTCCCTTCTTTCGTTAAAGGACAACGATGACCAACGGGACATCGATTTCTGGGCGATCTTAACCTTGGAGGGTTTCTAAGCCAATATGAATGAGAATGATACATATGCATACGTCTTTTATTCAGGCGAATGCGGGACGTAAAAACCCCGCGTTACTCTGAACAAGTTATTAATGTATGTATGACACAATAGAGTGCGAAAGTCAAATGATAAAATAAATACAAATTGCAAAGTGCAAAAATATCATACCGTGCAAATACACCTGAAATAACATTTTAAAATATAAAAGTATATAGGATTAGAAATTAAGAAGATAAAAAAGAATAACTGGTTAATTTGAAAATGGTGAATAGCAGAAACGCCCGCGAAATGAAGAGGGTGGGAAACAAAGGAGGACCGGGGGTAAAAGGAGGCGTTCGACCCCCCTTCTCCCGCATAATTACTTTCTAGCACTAGCAATTTCACTAGGATCTGACAAGAAGATGAAATTAAAATTAGATTGTAATATGTTTCCACGATGTATGCAAATCTACTACATTTATCACGACAAAATTACATTTAAAAGTTAACTGGAGCTGATTTCGTGATGAAATTTTACTCCCTCACTCTTAGAAAGTGTCGCCCCTTTCCTTTTTTGCATCCTTAACAGGACGCGAAGTTTTAAAGCCTCTCCTTAACTTTTTGATACGCGATGTCCATCTTTTATGTATAAACTCAGAGTAAACGGAAAGGCTTTAGTGTAGATGTCCCGCAGTAGTATTTTTCTCAGGGGAGCAAGGTGTTTTTAAGCCATGAATTAGAGATTGGAAGATAAGGCCGTATGTATCGACATTAAGAATGTAATGTTCCAGCTGTTTGATCACTGAAGTAATTGATATTTTCAATATATTCTCAGGCGAGAGTTCTTAACAGCGTAACTTGTCTTACCTTTTATGAATGCTACGGTCTCTATAAAAATATACTTTTAACTAAATGTTTATATATCAAAGGAAATTTTACGGACGTTTAATACAGGTAAAGAACTTACAATCGATTCCATCAATCCTAATGGTAATTTTCATCTAATTTCCATTGAAATGCTAAAGAGGGGTAATTAACCGGTGCGTAGACAAGAGTTGTCGTATCTGGAAAATGCTTGAAATAAAAATCTAAGAAACGCGTATCAACGCTAAATATTGCAAGACTGGTAATGAACCAAGGGAAAGTCACGCATATACCAAAATCTAAGTTCAGACTAGGATCCCGAAGTTGATAGACAAAAGTTGAAGACGCAAGCACCAGTTGCGTCAAAAATTCATTTGATATTCGAAGTGTTCGCCGCAATGACCGACTGGGGAAATAAATAGAACGCTGCAACATCTTCCGTGGGAGGAAAGACGGTTAGGAGTTTAAATATGTAGATGTACTTCTAAAGTTTTCCTTCTCAGTTCGCATTTACACATACACTACGTTAACATATTATACACGCATTAATAAGTATTATATTTGTAAATTAAATAGACTTCTTATAAATCACAATTAACTGACAAGGAAATTTCATTAGCATTTGCAACCACGCTCTGATAAAGTATATTAACTTGAACAAGTAACTACTACTTTAAACTTGATAAAGTATATTAACCGAGTATTTTGTTTCGCTTTTATATAGGATAGAGAAATTTTTCTTTTGTTACAGGATTTAGAAAAAAAGGACTTTCGAGAAATTCTCTGTTTTACTTTTCTCTCTGTCTTGTCAAAGTTGCAGATTACATTGAAACTACTCATGTGTGAGTGACACTCCTAATTAGCTAAGTTCAGTCGTTCCCTCCTCATGGAAAGTTACAATAAGTTTCAATAATCAGATGATTGAGTTGCACTCAATAGGATTAGCCCACTCCGTGGTTAGGTGGAGGAATCAGGGGTAAAATAATTCATTCCTCAACTTTAACGGTAATTTAAAAACCTTACTACTCAATATGAAAATGATTACAACAGTCTGGCTCGGAGAGAAAAGCTGTTGCTACTAAATTAACTCACTCCCCACCATGCTTAGCCGCCTCATTCCCTCTCCAAGTCTTTTGGTAGGAAATGGTAGAGCTTTTCAGATTCAAACCGGCCTTCGGGTTAAATTCTTTTTGACAGTTATTTCTTACGATAGGTTACACGGGAAGAAATACTTTTAAGACTAAATCTCTCCTAAATAAAGGATTTTACAGTTATCTTTATGTGGATGAAGATATAGGTAACTAATACAAAAGTTAGACTATAATTTAATTTTCGGCAGTCGCGAAAAAAATTAAACGAAAAAATTGATTTTTCTATTGAGTTACGTTGAGCCGATTCAGGGGGGATACTGAAAGATATAATTCGCCGATTTTGAAAATACCAGAAAATTCCCTCGCAGAGAATTACAAATGGTGGATCCTCGCAAGTATTTATACATTTTCAAATCCAAACTTGAAGTTCTGAGTTACGATGTATTTGATAAGACGATGTTTAGGATGAACGATATAAAATCGATAGAATTCACTGTTTGAAATATCTCCTGTCTCCTGTAAAAATGAAAATTATAAGAAGAGANAAATCATTGCGCGAGATAATTACTCTAAATTGGTTACACCAAGAACATGATAAAAACCTTGTTCTGTAAAGTGTTCAGCCCGAAAGACTGCTTGAACTTAATTTTTGCACTTTTACCATCACCTGCCAAATGCTTTAGAGAGGTGATGAGGCTTACAACGTAAGATGAGGAGTGAGGTAGTTTTCCCTTGCTTCCTCGCCAAGCTAAAATACCATATGCGGAACAAGAATACGTAGGTAAAGCCCTATTACCCAACGAAAACACTTAAATAGGATCTTATAAGTGGAGTCCATAATGAATGCCATTCTTAGCACCACTGATACCTCAACTGCTTTCAAAGAATCTGCTAGAATCGAAACTAAGTGAGTTGTAAATGAACTAGATTAAATTTTTCTCTATCCTGTGCGAAAACAGAAATATTCCATTTTTAAAAAGATGGCAACAAGAGTGAAAGATCTGGTGCTTAAAGTATTCTGAGTTATGCTGTAATTCGTGGATTGTTTTAAGATATCTACAATTGGATTCCTACCGAAATCGAACCCAGGACCGCTTCCAAATAAGTCAGACGCGCTACCAGCTGGGCAACCCTGAACATCAGTGTTGATTGTAATTTTACTGAAATGAATTAACGCTCATGGGAAACCGTAAATTATTACTGTGCAAGTACTGATATTGGTCAAGAAGGAATTTATGGACGAACCCAAAGTGCTGTTTGCACAAAAGGAGAAATATTCCTTCATAATTCGTAGCCTCACTTCTCACCTAGAGCAAAATTACAATTCATTTGGTAGTTTTGAATTTAAAGACTCTACGTCATGGGAATTAGGCACCTATAAATTGACCGTGACTAAAAATCGCTGGTCTATGACATTCATTTCGACAAGGTACATACAATGAATCAGGCATGGCGTAATAGTCACCGATTAAGTGCTTGTCGAATTTTCTATTTATACAGCAATTAACAAGAAAGTCAAAATTTCCGCACTCCTCATCTTGGCCAGTAAACTTCATTCCCTCTCCTGAGCTTTTCGTAGCGAATGGTGGAGGATTTTGGAGGGTCCGACCAGTATACGGGCTGGTGAATTTTCAGAGGGACAATAAATTGCAACGCCCTCTTCATGAAACGCATAGAATGAATCCATACGTATTGACACTCGATACACACACATTTGTGAATTACAAGGCCAACATTTTGGTATCGTCGAGGCTATCAGAAGAAAACCACCGAAAATCAGCTTCATCAAATCTATACGGCGGATATGCACTGGGAAAAAAGCACAGAAAGGCAGGATTTCGAGGGAAAATTGAGAAGGACCAAACAACACACCTGGCTGAAGCAGGAAAACCAAGTTCTGATCGTATGAATGAATACTGGGTTAGAAGGAAAACTGGCAAATGCGGATTTCGTTTGTTTCCAAGGAAACCCAAGCACGGAAAAGAATAAATAGCAAAATTCTGCAACTTGCCTAAGATTTGGTTCAAGCCGAATCCGAAGTCAATCCATGAATAAAATTTATGTGGTCCTTTCAGGTTCAGCAGACCTTTTACATCTTGCACAATTGAACACATATCCAGAGTGTCTTAATATGTGGACGAATTATCAATTCATTGAGGTCATTTCAGCGCTTTTCAACTCAATACACAGAAAGATAGAGGTGGAGGAAAATGCTATTTAGTTAGCTGTGATTGAACTTCATTCGATGGCTTAAGTTTGATATTGATGAACGGTAGTGCTACACGTTTGAAAAATGTTACTTTATATTATTTAATTATTTTCCAGTGCTCTCACAAACTTCCATCCGTTGAAAAATTAAAGGAAAAGCTTGAACAATAATAACAGATAAAAACACACAAATATTCCCTAACCAGAAAAATCTGATTAACCGGGACTCGAATCCGAGACCTTTGGGTTGGAGCGCTAAAATTCTCACCCAAAAAGCCTGTTTAGATGTAATAAAAACATTCTAAAATATCATAAATTGCAAAAAAAATCAGATGAAAAGAGTATCTACTTATTTAAAATACGAAATATTTGAAATACTTGCACCCGTATGAGCTGTAGCTTCCTCTTCAGGTATGGAGGTATTAGTAGGAAGAAGTATGGAGATTCTTTCCATTAAAGATCGTATTTGATTAGTGTATACTGAAATTTTCATCATTAAATCATAAAAATGGTAAGAAAATTTATCAAAATTCCTATATCTTTACGTTGCTATCAACAATATTTTGGTTGCCACAACAGAATCTCCTACGCTTAAGCTATCCCTGGATTTATTTACATCGGAAGCGAAAGATTTATGAGAAATAGATATATTACATCATTAGGCGTCGTGTGAATCAACAGCAACGGATATCCGTTTCCATTTACACGAAATTATTAATGATCAATAATTAAATATTATCATGAAATTTATTTAAAAAATTAAGGCCTGCAATTTGGAATTCTTGTTTACCTGAACCTCATTTTTGGATCCTGGGCCAGAATCTTGAGTCTTCTTAAAGATGATGATAGTTTTCCTAAAGCTTTCCACCGCGTAGAAATCTAATATATATACTGTTCATGTAGGTAATGGTTCATTTTTGACGCTATGGACTAGTCATCATCACCGAGTTCATAAGTAATGGGGAAAATGAGGCAGAGAAATAATATTCTCAAGGTTTTCTCCTATTCTCTACGATTTTCCTCTATCCTCAACAATTTGAAGGTTTTCCATTATTTCTCCAAGTTCTCTCTCCGCAGCTGCCGTCTAGTTTCTCCGAGAAAATCATGTTCACCGTAGGCATTACTGTTTTCCGCTCTGGTTTTGGATCGCAACTTTGAAAGCTAACTGTACCGCCATTGTGGGGGTATTAGCGAACGAGCAGTGAAGATGTTTTCGAAGAGGTAACAAGTCAAGCGGGTCTTAGCTTTGATTTATGACCAGTTGGGAAACCTGCAGGAGTTTGATTAACGGAAAATGGCACGTCGAGGGCTTGGATTCGAAGGACTCATCCTCGGTTGGGCTGCCAGGTAACGCAATTTTAGAAAAGGAATGGAGACCGTCGTCTTAGAGACGTTAGTGACCGTTTTGCTGAATTTCTTAGTCTAAATCCGTTTATTTTGGGGACACATCCATATTTTTGTGTGTAATAATTATTCCGAGTTCATATTTTCCTCCATCACTATCATGGAATATCTAGCGTAAGAAACAAATTATTTTATATCCATCTTCGGGGTAACATGGCAACGAGAAGCTCAAAATAGAGAAAATTGGAAAACACTACATCCGACGTCGGATTGAAAATGGCTGATGATGATAAACGTACTTTTTATCGATTAGATAAATTCATTGTATTCGTTATTAAATTTTTAAACTATCTTTACACGGCAAGGCTAAATATGAGTTTTGTAATCAGGTTACGAAACGCATAGTGTTGTTTCTTCATTTATTTGCTCTTCTTCTCCTGAAGATTGAAACAGTTGCCAAAATACGTATTGGGATTAATAACCTAGCGAAAGAGCAGCCATACTCCCTCTGGTTAGAATTTCGCAACGGTTGGTTCGATTGCAAACTACGGCTCTTTGGAGCTTGTTTTCAAAACTCGAATGTATTAACGCAGTCGTGTTCCTTTTCCTTATAGATATTACAACACTAACCGTAAAATATTACTAGTCTACGCAAGCGAGAGAGTACTCATGATGACGTATAACTGAAACTTAATGCTTGGCGCTGAATCCAAACGTCAAATGATTTTCGAAACGTTTACCTTCCTTTTGGCAGACTTAAATGTATTTAGGTTCATGAAAACCCACACATATGGTGTCCTTGTGTATGTGTAAGAAATATGGACGGTAACAGTAGCGAGAAGTTTGGGTACATTAGAGATGTGTTGCTACGAAAAGAGTTACGTAAATAAAATGGACTGACGAGTAACTAATGAAGAGGTCCTTTAACGAACGAATACATAAGGAATTCTCTGTAAAACATCGGTGAAAATGAGCGGAAAGTTCAAAGGGCACACACTAAGACACCATAATTTGCTCAAGACTGGGAGGTATGGTAAATTGGAGAAATTACGTAGGAACACCTAGTTTAGATTTTGAGAATGGTTATAGTTGATGTTATGAATTACGAAAGGATGAAGTTACTGTAGAGTCTTGATTATCCATATTAATCTAGAACGGGGTCACCTCGGATAATCGAAAACCCGGATAATATGGAAGGGTCGTCCTGTGTACGTAATTCATTAAATAAACACGCTATTTTAATTCCTGGTAGTATTTATGTGTATTCACAATTGATAGATCACATTGATCGAAGTTTTTTCTATTAAATATTTCTCTTTTCCTTCACAATATGCATCAGTTGCTCAGGTGTAGTTCTCATTTCTTTTCTCCGATTATTTCCGATGTTCGCTTGTCTATGCTGAAATGGAATGGTGCAGTTACAGCAAAAGTAATTTAAGCAAACGTAATTTAATTAAGGTAATTTAATTTAAGTGATGTGCAGTTACATACTCGTATGTGTGCAAATGCAAAAGGCGAAGCTCTCAAATGTGTATCAAGGATAAAACAGAACCGCGGTTAATCGGAAATCGGATAATCAAGACTCTACTGTATTGGCAGGGGGCAGGGCGGGCTCAAGATCTGCAACAAACCAATCTTCTGAAATCTTCTCTGATGATTATAATTGTTAAACATCTGATTCGTTCTAAAAGATGAATTTTCACATAGAGTTTGGAAATTATGAAAGAAATCTCAGAATGACTACTGGGATAGGGTTCGCTGAACTATGGAAACACATTGCGTTGTGAAATCCATTTTGCGTAGAATCTCAAATCGTGGTAGGATTTCTAAATCTCTTATTCGAACAGGTTTTCCCAAATCCTAAAATAAATTACACAGTTCTGACGTCAGCTTTACCGATGACGGTATAGCTGACGTTGTTTATCAAAAATCTCTTAACTTCGCCCGAGAATTAGGTGGGTTAATTTTCGACGCAAATGGTTGCAGATTTCGTCATTTACCAATCGCAGAAGAAACACGTTGACACCTGATTCGTCGAAAGGTACGAAGTGTTAATAACCATATATACTATTCTTTAGAAAGGTTCGTGGTTTCTTACGTCCACCATGTTGGATATTAAATATTTTGCTGCTATTTTTTTTCTTAACAGAAATTGTAGGACGATAAAGCATACGTAATGATTTATGTATATAGTAACAGTAGTATGCATCACTACATGACGTATGAGTTCTGGTATTATTACTCTATGTAAAAATATGTACATAGCTATGTATAATACGATATGTTGCTTCGATTCACGTGAATCCTCAAGGAGAAAGCGAGGTAATAGTATATAATGAAGCGGTTAAAATTGCTTCAACAGCTGAGGTCATTTCGCAGACATGAGCCCCTGCCAGGGTTCGAACCCGAGACCCCTCTTGGCTATCCCAATGCCCCTAATAGTATATATTCACCTCTATACTCATCTATACCTCACAAAAATCCTCCAATCACTCGAACATCACTATCACGGATTGCAAATTTGTGTAAATAAACTGATCGATCATTTGCATAATGCAGTACCGCATGTTTTTAGGGTTCTTGAATTTATCAGGACGACTCACATTAACGAGCAAGCCCTTTAAAATCTAGCAAACGTTGGTGTATTGGCTAACAAGTATCGCAAAGTTGTTCAGTGACATCTCGGCTGGTTAGTTGCTTCCTGCGAATTTAATTTTCCTTTCACGGACCGACTCGGAAATTTTACGAACTGGTGATAGAGCGAAAAATTGAGACATCATTTGAGATGAATGGAGGAATTTATTCCTTCGTGTAATGCAAATCGTGGCAATTAGAGAAGAAAGTGCTTTTCGAGCATCCGTGGCTTATATAATACGAGCAGCGATTTAACTCCAGATGGAAATTCATTTCAAAATTACGAAAGTGGAAAGACCTGAGTGAGAATCGTTAAGAATACGTTATAATTTACGAAATATATGTATCATACTAGTCCGTTTACACTAAAAATCCGCTAATTATTGATGAGATAGAAAATTTCGGAATTAATTGTCATATTTTCCAGACCTTGTTTACTTGTGGGGAGCCCTAAGAAACGTAGTTATTGATGAAATAGCGGGCGTAACTGGGGCTTGAACCCAGGGCTCCGAATTTTTGCATGTGGACTCTCTAACCAAGTACAGACAGCCCCTTGCTTGCGCTAATTCGATATACGTAAATCTGGACTTGGGCAGTGAATTCTAATGGCTAACAAGCTACGCTCTAACTAAGTAACTACACTGAAAACCCTGTGGAAATCTTCCAATTATCCATGGCGTAAGAGATGAAAAAAAGGCTAAGGAAAACTTTCAGCTGAAAATACTTTTGGGCTAAGTACTCCCAGAAAAGTCTTTGTTTATACGTTGCTAAGGTAACAGAAGTCATTCGTAACATTTTTAACGTAACTCCGTAGGTTTACGGATAAAAGAAGAAAACAATTCATCACAAATTTTTAGCATAAAAAATTTAGGCATTTAGAATAATATTCAAATAGTTATCTTATATATCTATGCATTCTACTTTTTTATGAGTTCATAAATTTTTATATTTATAATTTCTATATTTATCCTAAATCAGAACGCATGAAATACACGTAAAATTCGTTTTCCGTTGTGATTCGAGCCTCTTTTCTTGCAACATCTAAATTATAAGTAATGGTCGTGCAAAAATGGGAGAGTTACCGTAAAAAAATTAACACATTTAAGATTTTTTTCTTCCATCCAACTCCAGTAACTTACATTACAGTCAGTTGGAGTTGAAGATATATAAAATCTTACAGTTGAAGTTACATAACAAAAAAGTTGTATAATTTAAAAAGATACCAAACGGAAGGTTATTAAATCCTGGCTCATTAATTGCGTCTTTCCAATTTCTTTATCGCCTTCCTTTTTAAACCGAAATATTCAGAAGGTTTGTTCGAGAGTATTCCATTCTTTACCGCCTCAATCCGAATTCCTTCCTTCGGCACTCCGCCCTATAGAATCAGCACATCTCCTTGCAAATCCGAAATCTTCGCCCTGAAAATTTCGCCCCTCGAAGCGATGCTCGGTTCCCCCGCATTGTCCGACCGGCCCTGGCAGTTAACCCCGTCTGTGACACTCATTAATTCATCACCCGTGCATTGTTTTCTCCTCGGACACCAGATAGGGAGATTGCGGGAAAGGATCGAGGCAATAACTCATCTCCATGGAAACACGCGACCATCATCCAGTCCCCAGATTAATGCGGAGGGCCGTAATCACCTTGTGACACCGGACCCTACGATTGGGCCCAGGCGGTAGTGGAGAATTAGGCCACACGCTTAGCACCTTCGCGTCGCGGGAAGTGTGCACTCATTATATGACAGGAGGGAATGATTTATTGCTCGGAGACTGTATTAAATGCCCTATCCTTGTCACATGCACCGCCTCCCAAAAGTGACGCCCACTCTGTGTTGCCTGGCAACCCCGCCATCTAAAGGACGATTTTCGGCGGCGACTCAATCACCTCGTGACAGAAACGACGAATTCGCCGCGAAAACGTTTACTGTTCCATTTATAGATTCTCGAGCCATCTGTAATATGCGCGGCCGCTGGAAGAATAAGGTTCTATCCGTGAAGCGGAAGACTTAGTGACCAAAGCGAGCGTTGAATTCGGAAACATTGGTCGTCAAGGAGATACGTACATACATTGCTATAACAACCTCCGTCGTGTGTGTAATTGAACGACGGAACAATTGGGAAGTAGACTATATAAAATAGTCACATAGTCATAAACACTTTTTATATGCCAAGAAATATCTAATCGTCTCTACGCGAAATACAGCCTTAAAATGTATTAGAAAGCCACCCCCTGAATTTTAAACGGGCGAAATTTGAACCGTTCTAGCATCGAACCCAGAATCATTTGATAGTTGCCCGGTTAGTATTACGATTCAGAAGCTCTTCCATCATCTATACCTAAGGTTTCAAGGCGATAACATATCGGAAAGTGGCTAAAAATACGATTCGAGATTCCTGTACAATTTAACGAGAGGTTAGGTGTAAGAGAGGCCCATTGGGCCTAACCTCGCCGTAAGGGTTAAATAAATAAATAAATTTATATGGAGGAATATTTAACCTTCCCTGACTTCGAAATATGGGCCTATATGGAAGTGGTAAACCTTGAGTACGATATATAGTCACGAATGTTATTCTATTGCTAAATTAAAGCTATCTGACTTCTCGGAAGGTGACGAAAATAAATTATTAAAAATCCGTCTCGCGTAATGTCATTAATATCCGTAACAAATGCTTTGCAAGCGATTTTTCGTTGCAAACTTTTTTCCTTTGTAGTGTACACCATTCGCGTGTTTTTCATTTGTAGCAAATATTTATTTTCAGGTTAAAAGGGTATGTTTTTACTAATTTTAAGTTAATTCCCTCCGAGGGTAGTTGATGATTCAAACAAAGGATAAATTTACTATATAAGTTCAGAGAAATCACGTTGACAGATAATGTAGCCGATATAACGCGTCCTCCATGTTTCATAGGCCGTCCTGATACTGCGAGAAAGATCAGAGAAATAAATGCCAGAACGAATCGATTCAAGAATTCATTTTTTTCCGCGAACGATACGCGAAAGTAATCGATAAGAGAAATAGAGTCATGGCGCATGCACCCCCTGCCACACGCCGAAAGGCAGCATTCAGGATAATTATATAGACCTAGATACAGAGTAGGTTTGTTGGAGCAGGTTTTTCACACGTCCGTTCTTTGTAGGTTTTTCCTACCGTGGACACTTTTTCCTAAGTTTCACTTAAGTTGTTTAATGTACGACTTACAACTAACCCCTACTAACTTACGTTACCTCTTAGCATTATTTAGCTCTTCGATCTAATTTACAGTAACGATTGATGTAATGGAGAATGAGACTTTTAAGTCTCAATTTCACCAAAACAACTAAATTTTTATTTATTTTGAACCATGGAAACTATAATACGTGGTATTTTCGTGATATAAATTAACAAATTTATTATACATTTAGGTTGCTATCAACAAAGTTTTGGTTGCTACAACAGTTGCTCCAATGCTATCCCAGAGTTTATTTACAACTGTAGATGAATTGGCAAGGTCCTCTCAGAAAGTATCCAGGCGGATATGAAATAACCGATAAATTTCGAAATGAATGACTATTTAATGACATTTTAGAGCGCATAATGTAAAAAAAATCGCAAAAAGAAGATAATTTACAATTATTTACTGAGATAATTGAATATAACATAAGTTTGCGGATTTGTAAAAAGAAAAGAGAGAATGGGTTTGTTAGGTAAAAAGTTTTGAATAGCAGAGTAACATTCGTAAAGAGAAGGGGCTGAAGGAAAGAGCAGATAAGTAAAATTCTAAGGTACATACATAAATATATGTTCCATAAATTGACTTAACTGCTAGGAATCACAGAGTGTCTTCAAGTCATTAGGAACACACCAAACAAATTCGAATTTTAATCTATTAAATCTAGCATTCATACTTATTTCACCATTTTTCCAAATATAAACTGATTATGTTTCTGAACTGTGTTTTTGTGAATTCGAACTCTGCTTTTAAATCACTTTTTTACGATTTAAGTATAAAACGTATTGTAATTAAAAAATTCAGCTTTTGTGGGAAAACTTCTGCTGCTAGTCACATTGTCCTACTTGCTATATGCTAAAAAAAATCGACCATCTTTGTCTCTCCCTCATGATTTCCGATATTTCGTTTCATATTATAGAAGAATAGACTACGCAATTCATTTTAATCGTTAATTAACTCCTGTAATAAGGATGATGAGGAAGCATCGATAAGTATCTATAAAACTTGTTTAAATTCCTATTATCGATTTTTAGTCAACCAATTTTGACAAAATTGGTGTAGCAGTGATTATACTATGATAGTCAAATTATTTTAATCCCCGACAACGATTTCAGCACTGATAATGTGACCTAATGCATAATAGAATCACAGAAAATGGTGGATTTAAATCACATGTCAATACTTTGTCATGGAATGCAACCAACTTTAGCGTGAGAAGATGAAACTAAACTACGTAACAATATAGTTTAGAGTAAAATTCTAAGGTACATACATAAATCAATAGTTATAGTAATAAACCATATTTAGGGTTCCCGGACATCCAAATAGGCAGCGCGTTTACCTTTGGTGAAAACGGTCCCGGGTTCGATTCCCGGTGGGGCTCCATATGTGCGAAATGACCAGATCTGTCGAAACACTTTAAATGCTACAACAATAAATTTTTTTTAAAATATTGCTGGAGTTAACGATTGTGAAGAAATACTGTCCTACCCTCTTCCGATTCTATTGAAACTCGAATCTAACATAACACTTACGCATATACTGATTCATATATTCAGAGGTATATATATATTTGCGCGTAATCGTTATCCGTGAAACACTTAACGTGATGAATTGCTCAGCGGAAAACTGTCATTGGATTTGCAACTCTTCGAAGGCGACGGCTGACAAATGACCGACTTGGCAACTCCACGGATTCCAACTTCCGCAGAAATAGGCTGAAAACAAATTGCGCGCCTACTTGCCATTTTGAAGTTGCATTCTCCCTTAAACGAGCCAATTTCCCATTTTAGGAACGTGTAACTGCGTGCAAGAAATGTGTTATAAATACTTAAAATTACTGTATGAACCATGGAAATTATTCAGAAGTGATACATATTTTTCGCTTTCTGAAATTACGCAGCACCGTCACCATGTTGAGATGTTCCTACCCGCATGGCTTTGCTCCTGGGTCATTTAGGCAACCCCTTACGGAAGGGTCAATTAATGGGGCGTCGCAAAATTTGAGCATCGGAGGGTTCAAAGTACGACTCAAAATGTTAGAGTTGAACATGTGTAACCGTTCATAGTATACAACAAGGGCAAGGTACCGAATAAGTTCAATTAGTGTGGTGATAGATATATCCATCAACAGAGGTAATTACGTAACTACATTGAAAGATGATTGTGCAACCAACGCAGCGTCATGACTACTGAAGTATAAATCAACAAGCGAACAATTAGCACCGGGAACTTGCGGCCAATACGCATGGCAACATGTAGTCGAGACAACAATGGTAGCCGAACTGCCGGTAAAAGCCAACATTTGAGACCGCGCGATTATAACTAATATAATGTCTCAAGACAACAATTGAACTCGATAATAATGGCAACAGCCAATTATAAAGACAGCTGGCAACAAATAGCGTTTCAACAATTAAATCATAAAATACGGAAATACATCTCCAAAAAATTACTCAACGATTACTGGAGAAGCTATGGTTATCATAAGGCTCACACTTTTCTGCATAAAAGACATTTGAAACTACCACTAGATAAGTATCGATTAGAAATAACTCGTCTTTCAAAACCAAAAGGAAGAACGGGCAATCTCGCCCAAAATATCTCCAAAACATTGCTTAATCCTTCCATCCAAGACCTAAATAAAGCTTGAATAGGACCACTATGTTAATCAGATTGGTGTCGAACCCTTTTCGGATTACATGAAGTTCCGCTAATTAAATAATTCGAGTTCCTGATCTTGCTGTGAGTTTGCAATCGGCAAGAAAGATTTGCGCCATTCGAATTACAAAATGCAATTGAATTTTCTGGAACACGGTTATCATATCCCCGTGAGGGAGAAGGTAAAAAAAATTACCGGCCATGAGATGCAAACAAAACATAGGGGCTAACGAACGCCAGTGCTTTGCGTGTAAACTACGCAGGCGGGTCTCACGCGGAACTGCGGGGTAAATAAAAGCGGACGCGTCGTTTATAAGCCGGCTATATCCGTCGTGCACCTAATGAATGACGTCTGGAAACGTCAAGCGTATTTTTTTAACGAAATTGTGAGGAAAAAAGTTGCAGATTTCCGATGATCCTTAATTACATGTATTCTTAATTCGAAGTCCATGGGTTTGACCTTGAAGAAGACCTGAATATGTCTGAACTATGATCATCAAGGTCATCTATACGTTCCTTATCTAAAGGGGATGAGTCTTAAAAACATATAGATAGCACCATATGTTACGTTATACTTTATCTTTGAATGAATAGGAACCAAAAATTCTGGTGTTCCAAAAGTTTCGTGTGGATAACTCAGTGAATAGAGCAACTAATCGGCAATTGGGCGACCTGGGTTCGAGTCCCGGTCCCGTGAGACTTTCATCATGTCCGTTACTCCTAGGGAGTTTTTCTAGGGGCACGCCTTATCGTGCCAAGTCGCCTAAACCATTTTCCTTAAGAAATTAGTTATAGAGTGGTATTTTTTATTTTAATTTCATTTCAGCAAAGTGTAGTAGTATTCTAAACTATAGAGAGAGATGTGGCTAATTATGACCACAGATAGTACCGCCTTCTCTAGTGGGCGCCCTGAGGTGTCGCTTGCTCACCGTCTGCAGCCGGCCCTGGAATTGTGCATTGGTCAGAGCATAGCCATAATTCAACCTGGATTTCGCGTCCGGGGCCTGCCTTCTTTTTTTCCCCCCAGTCGAGCTTTCCCCTGCGACAACATACCTCTGAGTCCCCCCTCAGGATTCCCAGACACTCCTTTTCTGCATCCCTCTTCTTATTTCATTCCGTTTAAGGGACAAATCGAGAGGCGGTCTAAAAATAAACACTTTTCCCACGTTCCCCCAACCCGCCGCCGCTGGCGCCGTGTACGTTTTAGAAATCAAAAGTTGACGCATGGGGGAAAAAAATCTCAGAGAAATCGCCGGCTCTTACTCAACCCTCTCTATCCGATAATTCCGCCGTTGGCGGAAGACCCAATGCGCACGGACAGATGAAAGCTGTGTTTTGATCGGGATTTTTCATCGGAATGGTTTCATAAGAAGGTCTTTTTCATCTCTTGCAGGCTTTGTTTTTTACGGCATCGAATTATAAATATTACCGATAATAATGAGGTTTCATTGACATCTAATATGAAAAACCAATCGCAAATAGAACGAAATATTGTTACGCTAGAGATGAGTAGTCTCCGATGTATAAAGTCTTGACATAAATAGATAATTCACCTTTGCAGCGACACAAAAGAAAGTGCAGAAAGAAATTGATGGAATGAAGCCAGAAGGATGGAGAAACAAAACAATTTACGGCACACATGCTAACTATCTTTGGTAACCAGAAAATGTGTTGACGAAATAGCATAAAAAATAGTTAACAAAATGTAAATATTCAAGAACAGGAGGCTATTCAAGACAGAGTTATAAAAGCTAATAATTACTGAAGCTTATGATCAAAGAGCCAAATGCGACTGACAAATGTCGAAGGTGTGATACTCACTCAGAAGCGATAGAACAAATCACAAGTGGATGCAATGCGTTGGCAAGAGTGTAATACACAGAAAGACAAGATAACGTATCCAAAAAAATGCATCTCGCACCACTAAACAAGGGAAATGTGTCACTCGAAAATAAACCATGGTTCCAAATGACACCACCTTTCATAGAAAATAATTCAATCGAGATTTACTGCAATAGAAACATCATAACCGTCCATAAAGTCACCAGGTAGATTGTTTACGTTCCAAATTCAAATTTTATTTTTAATTTTTTAAACAACTTTAATTCTCTCATTCAATATTAATTTAACCACTAAAATTGAAATTATAGTATATTAAACTTTTGTTCTGAATTTCGGGATTTTAGTAGGATTACCAGATGATTTATACTAAGAAATTTTTCTTTTTCTCTAAAATTTTTACACAAGTTTTTCAATGAAAAGGATGTCCAATTTTATTTTGCAAATTTTTCTATTAACTATTCCACTAAATTTTTTATTAATTAATATTCATGGTACCTTGATCGTTTATTGCCTAAACGAGTAGTAATTAAAGTAATGAATTTTAATTATTGCAGGGATCGGGAATCGTATCGGAAACTGAAAATTTTGGCATCGTCCTATCGCTAGTTACGAAAAACCTGTCTCCATGACGACCAAAGCGATCGCTGAATTCGAGTACACACATTTTCTCTTGAGATCCTCCCGGAATGCAACGCTACTGAATTTTACAAATCTGACTTCAGCAACAAGAACTTTTTCCAATAAATTTATTCACGAATTATTCCTTTTAAATGAAGAAATTGGAACTTATTAAGACATTATTATATTAAAACATAGAAGGAATGATGATTCAATGCTGATTTTTTTTACGATTTTATGTTACTTCCAATAAAGATCTATTTCGTGAACATCTCGACAGAATGATAACTCTCCAGTTAGTTTTCTTCTTCGTTCACGACGTTACCTCTGAAAATCGCAGCTCCATCAAATCCGAATTTATTTAAAAAAAGAGCATTTCCTTGTCAGTACGTAGTCGCGAAATGTTTCTTACAACAAGCGGATTTTTTGCCAGATTTTGCTTTGAAAAGATGTCACCTTGACGACCAAAGGCAAAGTTGCAGTTGCCTCGAAATAGTACACCTACATAATAAGTACACATAAGTTGAAAGTTAGGTTCTGTTTCATTATATCAAAAGTCATCAAAGTTTTTATGTTGTTGTTTATTGCGTTGGTATTATTGTTTGTGTATTTCAGATCAATAATTACAATAATGATATTTAAAATCAAATTTGTCCTAAAATGAACCTTTCAAAGAACTGGTTTCAGCATGATTTGCTGGGAAACCTTGCAGTGCTTCATTACTAATAATAACTAATCGCTCAGCTAACACTCTAATGCCAATTATTACAAAAAAAGATTGCACCTGGTACGCACCACTGTTACGTCAGATAGATAGAAAGTGACACGCGTAAAGCTGATTTTTTATGGAGATGAAATTTAGAAGGGAAAATTCCATTCAATGAAATTTTTAAAGGTCTTCAACCACACATTTAATTTCGAAATTCAGTACTTTTAAAAGTGTTTAATAACCGATCTCATTTATAACCTAAATGGCTTTATTAACAAAAACAAACTAATACATTTTGATATTACTATATACACAACTCATACTTGCCCCCTGCCACAGGTCGAGAGACGGCTCGCAGGGTATTTATGTAAATATGCATAATTCATGGAGTCCTTTTGATTTGATTTTTATAAGCCATGACTAGTTTTCATTCGATATAACGCAAAACAGTTTGGGGGTATAATTGAACAGTGCCAAAAATTACGATGGCGTTCGGTTCCCTGTGGAATCAAAACGGTCCAGGCCAGAAGTCGACTATAAAGAAAGGAGCCAAGCGGAAGATCGAATTGGACCGGAAGTGACCTGCGAATCCTGTCCCAATTCCCCCATGCGATGGAAATAAAGCGTTTAATTGCCCCCACTTAAGATCCATCGGAGGGACGCAGATGGACATTAAGGATGCCCTGAAATGATCCCATGGATAAACTTTCTAATTTTAGACGGGAAAGTTCGATCTCTGGGAAGAATTTCAATGAAATGCCGAGATAGCAATTGCCGGAGAGAAAACGCGAATTCTCGAGATGTTTGCGATTTCGCGCTTTGTTTACAGGCCGAACGGTTTCGTTACCAAGGCAACAATCTTTCCATTCGAGTGAGTCACGTATGTCTTTAAGCCGTGATGGAGATACGTGTGTGAACTGTAGAATGAGCTAGCTACTTAAGCAGAGGTGCCGATATACTTTTGAAAATGGCGCTAAACGTTCCCTGTTGAAAAACCTGTTGGCCCCCCTGCCACACGCCGGAAGGCGGCTTGTAGGGTATTGATGTAGATGTAGATGAACCAAAGATAGGCTTATCACAGACAAAATACCAGTCAAAAATGGCTCGAATAAAATTTGTGAAATTCGCTTAGTTTTCTTGCTTTCTATACAATTTATCAATTACAATCCTTGATCGATTTCTTGACTTAAAACTTGACGCATGAAAAGGATTTTTATCTCCAAGGAAACCAAAACTTTATACACCATGGTAACAGAGCAATTAGACCTACATTTTTCGGACAGTCACAGAAAGTCTGCAAATACGTGGAAGAGCATTATCTGCAGTCCCAAAATTCCTTTCAGGGGTTAGTAAATTAAAACACAATCTGACTCAGTCCACAGAAGATATAATTTATAAAAACACGACCGGTTTCGAGGTACTCCCTCATCCTTTCAGGGGGTTCCCCCCTGACTCACACCTCATTTGGCCGACACCTCGTCGACATTCCGGGAGATCGACGAATTTATTTTATCGAATCTTCACCTGACCTTCACATTGCTTATGGGCGACACTTTATTGACTGCTTGATATTTATGTTGCGTTCAAAGAAATGCACTGCTCGGACTAATTGAGGGTTAAACTTCATTTCGGTTTAACAGAACCCAACCTAGAAGCCGAGCCTAATCCAATGTGTTCGTACGTACGGTTTTTTAAGGGTTCTGCAGATTCGATGCATTGCGATAGAGATAAAGAGAGATGTCAGTTAATTTGATACGTCAATAGAGAGAAGATTCGATGAAACGGTCGGATTGTCGGTCAAATGGCCCGTCGGCGAAATGTTGTCGGTGAAGTGGGACGTCGGCCAACCGGGTGTCGGTGAAACGACCCTTAAGAGAAGCTGCTGCTAGCAACAGGAGGTAAAAGCTTGGTCACCGCAGATCCATTTTTTGCAAACCTAAAACGCTGAGCCATATGACGGAGAAAGTCTTGTTTTCCTCAATTACGTTTTTCACTATTGTCTCGAATTGGGTTTATAGTACACTGAAGATGGCGGGAGGCGCTTTCATATTAACGGGTCCTCGTTTCGAGCACTGACAGATGCGGTGTCTTTTTTACCATTGCTTTACTGCAGATATGGAAAGGAATGATTTCATTCTTTGCCAAGTACTTTTCTGAATCTGATCTCAGTTTTGTGAATAAGTAGATGCAATTTAAAGTAGCAATGTGTGTGAAACCTTACGATTTCATTGCTGTTATGCTGTTATCGTATATTCAGTCGGGAGGTCAGTTTTAAACTAATCCTTCCACCAATAGCAACCAAGAGATTTGAAGGAAAATGAGGCTTACTATATAGAATGAGGTAGTTTACACATTCTCTCCTCAAGGAGCTAGAATGCAATGGAGAAATCACGTAGCAATATGACTAAATGAGTAACGTTTTTCACAGTTTTGAATAAGGAAAGGCCTTATTATTCAGCATCGCTCGTATCTTAATTCCTCAGTGGCTTTCATACCATCATGGCCACGGATAATACTGGGACAAAAGATGCATTAGCTAACATCCTGCACCAGAAGACGAATGAAAAACTTTCCATCTATCAAAGTATGGCGTCGGGCAATTTCCCTACAAGGAAACTCATATTCTCTTTGGACCATTTCCGTCGCGCGTTACAGCATCAATATCTATGACCATTTTCTAGTGCAAATTATCCATTTGTGTTTCCCCAAGTTCCTGTAAAATCAATTCTTACAAAGAAAAACCCCGTCGTGCCCTCGTGTAACTTTTTTCCGAAAGCATTTTCGAATCTTATGCAAGCATTTACGAAATCTGTCGTAACATCTTTTGATCTTGTTAATCGCTGCCAACTTCTTCTGTTACTACTTTACTACCGGGTGGAATGGTAGGTGGGTTAACTAATTTGTTAATTCAACGACTTTTACTGTTTGAATAGTCGGCTGAGAGCTGTTAAAGTTGCAGATTTTTACATCGTTCTGTATAGAAAAAAAACCTCCAGAAACCCTTAATTCATACGGCAGGATTGATATTAGAGCCAATAATTCGGTTATCACGTTCGCTACTTAAAAAGCAAATCAAAAGGGATTCCTTCTAGTTGTGATTTTGGATTTCAACAACAATGAGAAATCTGATCGATCAGATAAATGAACAATTAAAACATCAACAATGAGAAAACAACCTTCAAATCCTTCTCGACGATAAGAAATTGTGCGGGCTGGGCATTATTCGTTAAATTCTTACCTCGGCAGTCATATCCTTCCAGCACAGCTTTCCGCAGGCCTCTGAGAAAGCAAAGAAAGAAGTAATTGAATGCCTTAGAAATGTTCAAAATTAGTCAGAACGTTAGGCTCTATTGCGACCTGTAAACAATTCCTCAGCCATAACGTTGGTGACGATCACTCGCTGAAGAACTTTGAAAAAAGAAAATTTATAACCTGATTCATTAGTTTAATGTTAGTATTGACCGATTTTTCAATGACTCGTAGTTAATTTACGGTGAGTCTCAAGTTGAATGGACTCGGGCTACAAATGCTATTTTTACCTTATCGGAAGACGTACCGTTTGAATTTTCTCCTAATAACTTCGTTTCCTGACCTACTCGACCACGTTTCCCTTATGCAATGAACCTCTCGACTTAACGCAAGAACGACGTCAGGCATATCTTACCTTAATTACTACCCGCCTAGCGGCAGTATGGTGAGGCTCCTTACAATAAAGCCTAATGCGTCACAGTAATCGCCCATTGTTGTAGCGATAGAGCGAGGCATGAGACACATTGTTGGCCCGATGTCTTCCACATCGAAGCACGGATTGGTGTATCCAAGAATTTCAACTTTTCTCTCTTTAAACATAAGTCACGAAGGACTCCGACATTAACATGTATGCCCATAGTTAACTATAACTACCTCCAAGTATTAGAATTATGATAATTTTTTTATTCGTAATTTGCATCAGGTTGGCTCCTTGGATTTCGCCTTTGCTATTTTTGGGCGCGAATTCCACGTTGAATTCTTTCCCTACTTCTGTGAATCTTATTAATATATTCCCTAAGTCTCCTGTTGTCAGTAATACATAGTCTTCTGAGCATATACATTTTTGCCGTTTCCTTCCAAGTCTTTTTATATTGTTAATTGTTTCCTCCATAATTAAGCATGAGTTCTGTCGAAAAAGGCTTACAAATGTTAGAAAACATAAACTCCAACGAAGAAGAACGCATCATAGCAACAAGGCGAGGTATAAATAAAATTGTTACCTAGCTACGTAGAAATTCTGTTTGAAGGGTTGCGTTGTCGGGAGAGTATTTTTTATTTAATAAAAACCATAGACATCGAAAAAACTTCCATGTCTATGGTTTCATAACTACCAACTTATTTGTTACTACGATCTTATATTAATATATATATAAAAAAACCACATTTTTTTATTATTTTTTCTTCTAGTTTTATTTTAGTCCTTGGTCCCAGTGAAACAAAATGTAACGTTTTTATACGCCAATTTGTTACCAGACGCGATTTCGATGTACGCTATATTCGTCGGTCTCAGCTATCCGTAACTTCGAGGTGTTACAATATTTTAGAAAGTTGTTCTAAAAGGGTTCCCCCAGAGCATGTTTCTAGATTTTCCCTGCTTTGGAAGGACTGATGCAAAACAATCAACCGTCAATCTCAAAGTTTGATTGGGGCATTCGACCTTATCTTCCCGCGGCAGTGACCTCTCTGCCCCCCTCAGAGTGGTTCGTGGTATAAATTAGCATCTAAATGGGGTTAAGCCCTCACACATCTTCGGAAGTAGTCGAAATTGTGGCTGAAAAAAACATTTCGATTTATTTTCTGAAGCATACTTTCCCTTCCTGATCTAAACTGTTGTTTGCGCGTGTTAACGTACCTGAGTTAAGTTTCTGTCGATCAGCCGTGGTTTGCAGAAGATACAGCGATACTCATCTATTTTTCTAGCACGGGATGGAAAAAGTATTATTCTCAAGGAGAGACAGAAGTGAAAAACAGCGACATGACTGAGGCTCGAACCCAGGTCTCCCACTTTCCGGGCAGGTATTCTAACCACTGGTGACGCTGAATCATTATATTCATCTTCTTCTGCACTTATTGGACGCAATGAAAAGTGTTACTCATGGTCTACTTTGCTACACGTGGACGTTTTCCCCATGAAATTCTGACTTGGTGAGAAAGAAAAAAGAAAACTTCCTCACTCCTCCTCTTGCCAACGAAGCCTCATTCCCTCTCCAGAGATTTTGGCAATTAATATGTTAAATACACTCCATAAAGTCATTGTGCTGCACTTAAGTGGAAGATTTTCGCCAAAGCATTCTGACTGAAGAGGGGAATGTCTCACTCTTCATCTAACCTGGTAAGCTTCATTCTCTCCCCAAACCTATTGGTAGCTTACATTGGAGGGATATGCCTTAAACTGGCCTCTTGGCTGAGTACTAAACGGATAGCAGCAAAATATAAGCAAAATGATAATTTGTAACCAAAAAGGGGAAGAAATGTACAGTTAAAAGTAGGAGTGGACACTCCTTGAACGACAATATTGAAAATGATAAAGGAAAAGACAAAAATTACAGAGGAAAACCCTAGGTTAAATTATGAAATGCTGGTAAGGATCAGTGTTGAGAGGAAATTAAGAGATTAGCTAGAGACATGGAGACCTGCTACAAACTAATCTTCGGACTGTTAGCCAATGACAATGAATCGATTGTACCCCTATAATCGATTACTACGTTTTCCGAGGTAGCTTTTCCTCCCTATTGGTAACCCGTGGACCGAATGATTGGTTTGAGGAAGTCAAGAGCCGCTTCAAGTGACGGCGAAGGTAAATATTTGCACTTCCTGAAAGGGAATCTTCACCGCGTCTGCAGGCAGGAAAAGCACGATAGATGTAGTTGCGCTGTCTATTAAAATGCTCTCGATGATGCACCTGATGCATTTACACGTAGACGCATAGAAATCATGAACCCCTGGCTTGCCTTGTTTATCGCCATGGTGATAAACCGAATTTTTATCGAGTTCTTTTATGTTCCGAACCAGACGGTGCAAACAACTGTGTTTCGATTCCCTTAAAATGAGAGCAGTAAGACCTCAAATAAATTAGATACTCCAGGAAACCCTCTGATGACCGCGCCGAGCCTTCTGTCGACTCGCAAGATGTGTGGTTAAACCAGAAGCGGTGCTACTGACAGTAAGAGAGTCACTCGCCTCAGTGCGTAGAAATCAATTGGAGGTGAATGACTTACTATCGAATGGCATTGTCAAAGCTTCCATTACAGGTTACTTAATACTGATTACAGTTTACGACATTTAACAAAATGGAGGTACTGAATTCAGTAGTCTGTGACATGAGATAACCACTTGTAATGTAGCACTGAAGATGAGTTAATTCTGAATGTCCATAAATTCATCAATACAAATACTGGTTTGATTCTCATCCCCTCCAGCAGTAGCAACCATAAACTTTAGAAAGGGAATGAGGCTTACTTAGTAAAATGAGGAGTGAGGTTTGCAGAGCTTTCCTCTGTTTACTCATAACATAACAATAAGAATAGTAAAGATAATCATCATCATCATTATTATTGTCGTTGTTGTTATTTTTGTTGTTGTTATTGTTGTTATTATTATTATCATCATCATTGACTCGTCATTACTGGAAAAATTTTAGTCTAACGGGACTTTTATAGCTAATAACTCATTATAAAAACGCATTAACAACCGAATAAGGATTCGAACACAGGACCCGTATGTAACCAGGATAGCTCTCCAACCTTTCCGCCGCCAATGAACGAGCACAAAAATACATTCATTTCTTATCCAGAAAATAGTAGAAAACACCAAAATACGGAAATTAAACAATAAAAAAAACACCAAATGACACTTTCTAGCGCAACACGTGCCCATAGGCAGTTTTAATAATGAGGCTTCGGATTGCGAGGGGTCACTATTATTAGTTATTGCAGTATCGTTTTCGGACGGAGGACATATATACATTCGGTTCTGCCAATGGGAGTTTTTTGGAGGGATTTTCCATCCGTCTGTGGGTGAATGCCAGGAAGTCTTCAAAATTAATACGTTATGCTCCCTTCCAGAGTTGCTATCTGGCCAGAGGGCCAAATTGCATCGCAAGATTTAAATAAATAGATAAATACAGCTAAATAATAACGGTAAAAAAGGCTTCTCATGAAAAAATATTGCCTACGCGAATTTAAATGAAGTATCTTAGATTGTGCACGAAAATTAAAAATTGAAAATGGCTAATAATAACGATTTATTCTAGAATTTTTTTCTCCAGAAACTGTTATTTGTACGTGATATTAATTTTGAAAAACGGATTCAAGCAAACGGTTTTCAAAAACGTAAAAACTTAATGTCCTTTTCTAAGCCTTCGTACCATGGACAGCTACGGAGACGAGGCTATTAGAAGAAATGGAATTGCAAAAGAATGATAAAATGAACAGGCTGGATGGCTAATGAAGTGGTCCTCCGGCGAGCAAATGAAGAGAGAAGTTTATGGAGTATTAATAAAAAAAGAACTTTAACTGGGGACACTCTAAGGTGCAATAGTCAGCTGAAATCAACAATAGAAGGAATGGTTCAAGGGAGGTACTATGGAGAAAAGTTATATTAAAAGCTTGCGAATCATCTATGAACCTATCTAAGAATTATGAGAGAACGATGCGATTGAATGATACTCGGTAGTATCGAGCAGTGCCTTACAAACTTTGAATTGTGCGGCGCACTAACGTATTCACTCAAACTTCGCGGCTCACCAAGTCATAGGCGCACGTGACCCACACAAAAATTATTGTAAAACGTTTTCCACCGTTTTTGTCTGCTTAATCAATTCCCAAATAAGCCATAATGGCAAGGCGCGAGGACTAGACTTTGGAAGAGGTGCAGAAAATCTAAGTGCAAGTGAATTCCAAAGGATAACAAGTGCGAAAAATAGCGACATGTCTGGGACTCAAACCCAGGTTTCCCACTTTTCGGGCAGGAATTAGAATACCTGCGAGGACAGTGGGAGACTTGGGATCGAGCCCCAATCACGCCATTATTTTCCACAACTGTTATCCCTTAGAAGTGTGCACCCGGATATCATGTGGCACACAAACAGCTTACACTAAAGAGCCGCGGTACACCTGCTGGGAAGCACTGGTTTAAAGTGCTGCGAATGCCAATCCCCGTGTTCGTTAACCCGTGATGATGTCTTTTATAACCGAAAGACCTTCTCGCATAAACAAATGAATGATGATTATCATCGGTTCTTAAAAATGTGGTCAAATACATAGTGGTGAATTTCCTGAGGTGAATGAAAGGTTTCTGCTCTACATCGCGGTTCGCTGAAGAAAGACTTAAAGAGAAGGGCGAAGAGAAAAAAATGCTGTTTCCAGCTTTTACTTGTTGCATCAACGTGAATTGGTCAGATTTCGAGGACGACTGAAAAAATCCTTGAAGCTTCATTAGCTGCATCCATTGAGTGGCCTAATTTTCCCTCGGGAGCTTGGGGTGTCATCCGCGGCGCGAGGTGGTACCGGGCGTAGATGTCTCCCAAGAGTCGGACTGAATGGAATACGGATCTAAGAACAACAGAAGCAGAATACAAAAACCTTTGGCGTTGAGAAATGATGGAGAAGAAATTGGAAGGAGAATCCTTCGTAGAGCTGTCGGATAATCGTTAACATTGAAAAATAGTAGATGTCTTGTGGATGTTTACTTAAAAATTCTTCTTTTTACCCCCGCAAGTCACTGGTGGCTTGTTACAGGAGTAGAATCAATACCAACAGTGCTATCCTATACATCCCTTCAGTTTCTCTAATATCCTATAATCCTAATGCCCTTATCCGGTTTGTAATTACTTCCTCACAGTGCCATCTCGATTTCTCCAGGAGGTTGGTTGTTAACTGTAATCATTAAATCATCCATTTTCGTCGGATCATCTCTGATTCTTAGACAAATCCTACTTCGTGAAGATCCCAAATCGCACAGCAATATTATGGGAGAGGTCGAAATTTTTCCATTCCTATCTACTTCTATGAACTATGATATTGCACATCGAATGTCCCGTTTGAAGGCTAAACTACACCAAAGCATTTATAGTGACGCATTAATTCTAAGCGCTAAAGGGGAATAGTATAATTTATAGTATTCAGCTGGGGATAAAGGCAAACATTATTTTTACTAAGGATTTATCATGTATCACGTGATACAATAAGTCATCCGTTTCTTCTCCAAGTATTTGCAATACACCACCCGCTAAAAGGCCTTCTAACATTGACGTGAATTTTCACAATTTTGCACAGTTTTATCGATTTTCATTGGCACAGATAACACACCAAATTCATTACCAAGCGACAATTGTATTTGTATTTATTTCAATTGCATATACAAGAATACCAAGAAATGTTTGTATAAATTCATTTTTGCGCATAGAAACCTACGCGAGTTCCGTAAGCAGCTTACAATAGTAAAGATGAATTTGAAGAGAGAAGTATTTAAACAGGGAAAATACTTCATATTAACACAGTTATAAAAGAGGTGCATTTTAGTAAATGGAAACGTGATATCATCTATAACTGTCTATAACAGACTACATTTTTGCTGAATAACAATCGAACAGCGAACGTTTTAGCGGGATCGTTTATATTTTTTTCGGGAAATGCAACAGAAACGCCTATTTCTGTAATTAAGGCACTGGCATATTCCTATAAACAGCATGCAAGTACGCAAAGTCCGATTTAAATGAGAGGAACCTTCAATGGTCTGGGAATACCAAAAAAACTGATTTATTTTTCATTTTGGATATCAGTTGCTAAGTTATTGTTTACAAATTCGGATGACAATTACGATATTTATTTTTACACATTAAAATTTTAGTAGTAATTATGTAATGCTATTATCTGAGCTGAGCAAACTCTCTACTGCTCAATTTTACCCAGCTATTTCCAGTGACAATGATGTCTTCAGGTAATATTTACTATTATATTAGTAGACTTTGATTTTTAATTTTATAGACTTTGCGAATTCTCGAGATGTTTGCGATTTCGCGCTTTGTTTACAGGCCGAACGGTTTCGTTACCAAGGCAACAATCTTTCCATTCGAGTGAGTCACGTATGTCTTTAAGCCGTGATGGAGATACGTGTGTGAACTGTAGAATGAGCTAGCTACTTAAGCAGAGGTGCCGATATACTTTTGAAAATGGCGCTAAACGTTCCCTGTTGAAAAACCTGTTGGCCCCCCTGCCACACGCCGAAAGGAGGCTTGTAGGGTATTGATGTAGATGTAGATGAACCAAAGATAGGCTTATCACAGANAAATGCAGATGAAATGAAATTTAGTCAAGGTAAACCGACTAATGTGTTTTACTTAAATTTCATTACTCTAAAGAAATTTGCTAAAACCTCTTCTCTAAAATTTGCTCTTTTATTGCAGAAATCCAACATGGTGGCGAAGGCGAACTACAATGGAAAGGAACCTGACCCTGGTGGCAACTGTAGCAATATTGGCAGCTATTGGACTCACTGTGGCACTAGCTGCAGTTATCTTACTAGGAGTACCACCTTTGGGAATTGTTGGGCTGCGGGATCAGGGTAAAAATGATCTTATTGTGATTAGGAGCAAATACATCTTTCACACTCTCTGCAGTCCTGCTCTGAGTGGAACCAGTTTCAGTAATGCAGTTTCCAGATCCATTCTCTTACAATACCTTCATTCAAATATAGCCCACCAATCAATTAAGCAGTATCATTATTGAGTCTTTCATAAAAAGCTATTGAAACTCAAAAATATTACATATTTATGTAACTTTTCCACTTTAACCCTCAATCTGTCATCTACAAAAGCTGAAAAGATCATAAAATCTATTTCCTCCAATCATTCAGTTAATGGGAAAATATTTTACATCATCCATGTTTATCCTGAGGTATTTTGTAAAATAGCTCAATGCAGGAGGTATTTCAGCCTTACAGTCTACATAATCACTCTATATGTGTTTGAAATATCTCCATTTCTATTTTGCAAAACTCTGAAAAAGGTATCTTAATAATAGCTGTTACAGTTTCTAAATTTACCCGATCAAATTCTTCTGGGGCTGTCAAAATTGGTAACTACCTCAAGGATTATTAACATAAATAATGTGGCTTTTAGGGAAAGTTTTCCATGCAAAATAACTTAAACCAATATCCAATTGTTTGTTCCATCATTTCTTTGAATGTAAATCTCTGCATTTCATTGTCCAACAAAGTATTTGATGGACTAAGGCTAAAATTTAGCATATAAAACAGCAATGGATGATAGGGAGGAATAGAAATTATTTATTCAACCTTTACTTTTCACAAATATTCATCATTTTGCAGTGATGAAACTTGTTACACAAAGGTTGAGGTGAAATTGTTGAAACAGGGTAAAATGGTATTGAAATTTAAAGGTTCAAGGAGAGGAAGGAAAAAAACAAATGTCCTAAAGGAGATCAGCAGTCCAGCTTAAGCTGTCAATCATTATTCCTTACCCCTACAATTTATACGAGTTCTAGCTCATGAAAATACAGCTTTAGGAAACTTTTCTTATTTTAGGAGAAAGTAGTGTTCAGCCATGGTTGCAATATTTTGGTTATCAGTCCAACAATAATATCTAAAGACCAATAAATTCTATCTGTACTACGTGTAGACCAAGTTACCAATCTCCTTTGCTAGGACTTAAGTCGGAAAGCTAATTGAGAGATGAGAAAGGATGTATACTTTTCCATAGGAAATTTGTGGGAAAATATATATACCTCTGTCATGGGTTTCCACGTCATCTAGGCTACGTCTGTAGATTTTACATAACTTTGTATTATAGGTATTAAAAATTGCCTTCTACACTGATATTATTAAGGGGATGCACAGGAACCTGTATTTTACTTAGACGCTCAAGATAACTTTAAGCAGGCCCTATGTAAGCTAATAGATTTTAGGAAAACTGAAAATTGCATAAATAAATATACAAATTTAGCCCATCACATGCAAGTGCTATTGCTCTATTAGCAAGTATTTTCTATTTGGTTACTGCAAAGCTTGAAGACGCTCTTCCTCTCACTGAACCTTTAAATCCTGGGTGAATTTCTTATAAAACTGTCCTGTCATTATTGAGGCTTCATAAATTCACATAGTTCTAAGAAAACAGCGCACTTAATTGTTGGTTGCAGAAAATTTCTTGATATTCCTGTTCTATTTCATTATTAAACATATGATAAAATACATTTTGCTTTTTGCGGTAAACATTTCTTCTATGAAACTTTCCTAGATTTATAAGTTGAAATGACAGCATTTTTCATTGTCAAATTAAACAAAGTGCAGTAATTTCCATTTTAACATATCTATGCGCATTGTAAATTATGGGTTAAAATATTGATAATTTTGGTAAAGGAAATGAAAATAATGATGTGTCAAAGCAAAATGTAATTTAAAGGTTTGAAAAATGCTGTACATACTTAATTTAAGGGATTTCAAAAAGGTGTATTTTTCTTTCATAATGGGAACTAATAATTTAATTAATTTGCAAGAGTGCAATCTACATTAATTATGGAGCAGCATGAATTTCTACTGAAACTAAACAGCTCCTTTTTGTCAGCTAACTAAATCTATGGCAAAGTCAGTATAACTCAATATGAATTTTTAAATGTTGTAAAATATTGAAGATTTGATTGCATTTAAGTTCCCATTTTGAAATATATGTACTTCCCTTACCTCAGGCATTAAATTCCTTTTCTAAATAACAATATCTTCCTCTCAAACTGTTCTGTTATCTTTTGCATGATTATAATCTTTAATTTATCTGATATTAACAATTTATTCTAGCAAAGACAAAATATCTAATATGACAAAGACTAAATATTACCATAGACTCATTCTTAAAATTCCCTCATACTTTTGCATGCAATCCTTATATTTAACAAATTGTTTCTATTTTCATTAAAATCTGATGAGACTAAATGACAGCAGCGTTTGACTATAGTGAATCACATCATAATCTCACTTATAGACTCATGACTTGACATTAGACAGAAGGAAGTACTTCAGCAACTGTCCATTGGAACTTGCGGTTATTATACTATCAATTGGATACTTAATTTTTCTGCTTTGGTGCTGGATATGGTTATCACTGAGCTACCAGTTTGATTACCACACAGAGAACCAGGAGAGTTAATCATGTACAGTTTGATCAATCTTTGGAGGAAGGGATTATTACCTTCTCATTTCTATGTACTTATATAAGTCACAATATTCAACAACAGAAAATAATCAAAATTAAACAATTATTCATTAATATTTCATAGTACTTATTAATTTGTAAAATACCCAGCAATATAACACAGATTATTAGTATAGAATATGAAAAGTCTACCAGAATAAAAATATGACCTTCTGGAGTAGTAGAAAATTAGTTTTACCTAAAATATAGGAAAACGAAGAAAAAAACAAGTGTAGTTAACAGTATATATAACAGTGTTATCAGGTGCACTAATACAATCTAGTACTTAAAAAGTATCAGAATCACGGCTGTGTCAGGAATAGTTGACAGTAATGCACTGACTTTTAGAACAATTAACACATGCTGGCAACAAATCTGAAAATGCTTATATAGGGTATTAGTAATTTTAAAATTATCCGCAATATCTGTGTTTTCTGTCTTTGTAGTTAACTTCATTAACGAAAAATATTTCATTAACGAAGACACGCCTTATATTAACTATATAAACTCATTGCCGTTTCAAAAACGGCAAAGAGATGTCAACAACTGTTAAGCTGTTGCAAAGAAAGGTTGTTTATTACGAATATTACCTGTTTCATGTTATCCTTTTGGATTTTATTGCATCTTTTCAACGCCGATTATAAAATTCGACTTCTTTGGCAATAAAAATGAGGTAAAAGTCGATGTCTTTTTTAAGGTCATGACACCTAAAAATCACTTGTAAATCTGCAAAAGAAATTGCCGATTCGGATTCGTTTGAAGTTCAATTTTCATTGCTAATCTTGATTTTTGCTTCAAAGCGTAAATTTTCAAAGAAAACTTCAAACGTACTAAATTATTAGGAATATTTTCCAACGTCAGAGCACTATCGTCGGTGGACGACGACCTCCGCTTCATCAAAATTAAAGTTATCGTTGCCCGCCACTGAAATATCGGTGGCATTTGTTAATTGATGCAGCAGTTTGAATTAGGAAATGGCGGGGCATAAAAATAAAACGTGTACTTCCTACAAATAGTACACACTTAATTTACACCTGTCTCTTCAACCCCAAAAATTTGAATATGCTGTTACTTACGTTGTTGATTGTTGTTGCTGCCAAGTTGAAATATTACAGATTCTTGTTTTTATAAACGAGCCCTAAAATTTCTTCTGTATCAAAATGAACATAAAGAATTTTAAAATTTAAACGCCGTAGTATTTCAATTCTATTTCCCAGGAATTCAAAAGAACGCCGGTTTCTTATTATAAAAGGCAAAAATTAAACTGCTGAAAAGTAGTACCAATCATAAAATAAACAGTTAAATATACATATTAAAAGAAAATTTCCAACTTCATCTCAATAATCGGTGTAAATATTAATTATTCTATAATTAGGAATATATCAAAAATGTTATTTAATTTTATAGCATACTATTAAATTATAATGTATAATACTATGAAAATATAATTCCTGAGTACTGCTTCATTTCAAATTCGGCAAGGATACACAGTGATTCAATAATAAGGAGATATCTGTAAATATTTGTTTTCATTAAAATTACAGCTGATTTAATCCTTAAGTAGTATTCTGGAATTAAGGAAGAACTATTCTGTAAATTTTTACCTATGATACAAAGGGAAAATCTCTCTCAAGGGTTCTCAGCAATCATATAGCGGAAATTATGAATCTTGACCGATCATGGTGTCTTGACCTTGCAGAAATGTCTAGATAAACCCTATATTATGGATTCTTGAAATGTAGCCATGAATGCAAAGTAATGCAAGCAGTACTTAGTAAGCAGCTATAAAATAATGCATACTCGCAATAAGTAATATTTAGAAGATGAATGTTTAACCTGGCAATCGTCTAAAATAAATTAAATTACCAAACTATAAATATAGAATTTAAACAACTTGCAGGTTACGGTCTAATGAATGATACTTATTAAACTGAAATTATTATTCTTTGATTAGATCAGTAGTAGGAGTCATGGAAACAAGAATAGATTAAGAAAATCTCGTAAATTACCACCAGCACCTATTTGGGACTGGACGTGACATTTGCCGACTTCTTATGTTTATGTTAACCAGTGACTGACGCTCATCCTAACTGTAATCATTTATTTTTCTCTGACCATCCTCTGCCTTAAAAAAATGCCTGGCTATCCTTCTCCTTCCCAAAATCCAGCAGAAAGATCAGAGTCTCTCCCTTTTCTGGCAGAAGCTTTAGTAGGTGGTCCACCAGATGATGCTTCTACCCCATGCTTGACCGAGGGCTGTGTCAAAGCAGGTAAGAAATAAAAACTCACAGTTAAACTTAGCAGGGCAATCACTAAACTCTCTCCAATTAGATTACAGACAACCAAATCCAGATTCATTTTAATGTTGTATCAACTGAAAAACTTGCAATGTTCTGATTGATAATGATCACACAGAAATGTGAGTTTTCAAGTAAATGGCTGGAAATCAAAACTCTCAGATGCATTTGTGTTTGCATTGAGTATAGCACCAGTAGATCTATAAAAAATTATGAATTTTAGCATCAGTAAAATAAACTATTTTCAATAAATTTACCCTCCACTGGTTGTAGTATTCCCTGAAACATTGCTGGTCCCTAAGAATCTCAAGAAAATATTGCTGGCTATCCATACTTTGGAGACATATATCTCATCAAGCCTTCATTTTTATGTCACTGCTATTTATTATATTGTTATAATCATTAATTATTCAGAAATGAGTGCAGTTATGTAAGTTATATTGAAATATTTTAGTAGTACCTGAATAGTTCCAATTTATCTTGTAAAGAAAATCCATAAAAATGAATTATCTAGGAATGAATTGTCCACAGCTAGTTAAAATAATGCAAGACTATTATAAATTAATATTATTTAAACCAATGCAAATTGAAAAGGTTAGATTAAAAAAAAGCACTCAAATTCTCACACCAACAGTTCAATGTATCTCACAGATGTTATTGACTGAAAGTGCTGACTCTTGTAGACTGGAAGATGACATATTGCTGACTGACTGTTATGTCCTCTAGTCAGCAGAAATTAGAGATAATTTGGATTCTGTCTAATTATAATAAAGTAGCACAAAAACGTTGTGTATCTCAGAAATCGTATTGCAACTTGTAGAGGGTTAAATGTAATCTTGCACTCTTCAAAAACAATTGGTTTATAGAGTGATTCCATGTGTTTCCTACCAAATTAACCTTGCAGCTGCCAAGATCCTTGAGAATATGGACAAATCCATCAATCCCTGTGAGGACTTCTACAGCTTTGCCTGCGGAGGATTTGAGGAAAAGAGCACAATCCCTGAAGATAAATCTTCCCTCAACTCCTTCAATGTCATTCAAGACCAGCTGCAGGAGCAACTTAGAAAAATCGCTGAGGAACCTGACCAACCCACAGACCTGCGCCCATTCCGTATGGCCAAAGACTTGTACCGTGCTTGCATGAATAAGAGTGAGTTTCTATGAATTAGAAGGTCCTCTGTAATAATATTAGTGGCAAAATGTTGCTTTTACTTCATTTTGAACTTATGGAAAACTTAAACCATACCTAAAGCAGAATTTCCCGGCGTATACAATGAAGGAAATTCTTTCGGGATACCAGCCAGGTAGCCAGGTCAATTGTCACCAACTTTTCGGTTGCAGACTTTGTAGCCATCTTCAGGGTGTTGAGTAAATCAACTACAGAACCTTGGTGTTGCTAGGCTAGCAAGATATCCACTATGCCTTCTAACTAGACAGTGATAAATTTGATCATTTCACCTTTGTCCAAAGGTTCTTTGAATGTATGACAAAGAAAATGAATATACCAATTTTCTTTCATTTCTTATAGGCTTGATAGAAGAGAGGGGTTTGGCACCAATGAAGGAAGTCCTGAAGCGTCTTGGTGGATGGCCTGTGTTGGAAGGGGACTCTTGGGATTCTGACTCATTCTCATGGCTTCAGAGTGTTTATCGCTTTAGAAAGAATGGATACAGCATTGACTACTTCATTGACTTCTCTGTCACTATTGACCTTAAGAATTCCTCATTCAGGACTATTGATGTAAGGAAGTAATAAAGTATTTAAGAATATCACACAATGTTTATATGATATTCATAATGCATGCCAGTAACCATTCAACCAATTGTTTGTGGTCAGATGTAATCAATATATGTGAAGAAGAAAGTTTGTTTGTATATATGTACCCATCTTATAAGCTGAAAGGCAGCTCGTAGGGTAGATACATAGATGCACTTGTGAATCAATGTATGTTATCATCAATATTTGCCTAATACCGAAGAATTATTGTTTGCTAATCTTTAGGACTTCTCAATTCATAAAATGGTGACATATATTAGAACACAGGATCTCATGAAATGTTTCCAGTTTGAAATCGCAATAACTATAATTAGATAAGTTGAGATTTGGTTTAATTTTGTGCCTTGGAAATATTTACCTTAACAAGGCAAGGCATAGTTAAACCTCTCATAAGAATTCTGTTTGATTAAAGGCCTATTATGATAGCATTGAGAATTAAGTATTACAGCTTTCATAAACTAAAGAATATATTTAATGTTACCTTCTAATGTTTAATAAAATTATAAATGTAAGACCTCATCACATGATAAATTGGCAGCCTTTCGCTTCTTTCCTTTCACACACACAAGGAAAGCAATGACATATTGCCATCAAATCCTGAGCAGACGTGATGACATTTATGGCTTTCACTAATTAAGCCTCAGGAATTCAATAAGGTTTTAACCCTCAATTGTTTAATCAAATTTTTTTTACAGAGGGTGCACATTTAGAAAATCTTGGGTTATATTTTAGTGTTTATATCATACATAATATTCTCTCACATATTATAAATGTATACATGCAACATTTTTCATACATGTGGTATAATCCAGCATTGATAAGACCATCTCTGCTTTATCCATGTAGCTTGACTCTGCAACCCTTGGACTTAGCAGAGAATACCTTATAAAAGGTCTGGAAGACAAAGTGGTGAAGGCATACTATGAGTACATGGTGGACATTTCTGTAATCATGGGAGCAGACAGGAGTCGTGCAGAAAAGGAGCTAAAAGAATCACTTTTCTTTGAAATTAAATTGGCAAATGTAAGTAAATTCATCAACACTAAGTAATCTAAATTATAATAGGTCTACATATGTAATTTAAAGTTCACAGTACATAAAAGCCAAGAGAAGAAACTTACATTTGGTAGACTTCAATGATGTGTTGACAAACTTTTATGTACACTTTTAAAAAGATTGAAAATCTTTGTGATTAATACTCCCAGAAACTGATTGCCAAAGGAAACTACCAAAAAATAGATACAGTATTGATATGGTCCAACTCCAATCACTTCTTCCTCTTATCCTTAAGCTGTGATGGTTCAATTTTAATCTCAAAATTTTAAAAATTTTGAGATTAAAATATTTAAATCAAAGTGTTTTTGAGTTCTGACTTTCAGTGTATAGTTGCTATCTTTTTCAAGAGTACTGCTTTGCTGCTTGAATCTTTATGTTACCTGAAACAGTTTGATTTTCATCTTCCACTGAATTCTTTTTACACCTGGCCTGTCCATATTGCTTAGGTTTTATCTCTAATGATGTTCATACCTTGATTATCTTCCATTTCAATTGAAATGTGTTAATATTTCATAGTATGGTCCCTTATGGTTGGTCAGAAATCCCATTTTTTTCCTAATTTTGCAAAATTTAAGGTATAATTTCTTATCTAAGAGTCTCTTACTTAGTCACTCATTTTCGGTTTCTACATAATGTTTTCGTAAAAATAAGTCTATTTTACTATTAGTTTACAAATATGTCAATATGTTAATATCATCAAGCTAACATTCCAAATTTTCTATTTAAAATTAAACTAAAAATCTGACTGATCAACAAAGTAAACAGAATTATGGCATCATTTCTTTTGATACTGCCAAATTTTAAAAAATTCAAAATTATTTCAATCCACCAATAATTCATCAAGGATGGGGGAAAAGTATTAAATTTAGCAAGGAGAGCTGTGATGCTAGAAAACCAAAAAGAAACAGAAGCAAAAAATATAGAAAGACTCATCCCATCAACATAACAGAATAGATTCAGCAGTTTAGAGGTTAGAATACTCACTTGGAAAGTGGGATGCCTCAGTACGAGACCCAGCCATGCTGCTAGATTTCATTTCTGTTTATCCTTGATAGCCATCATTTGAGTCAAACTGTGAAAATAATAACATAGAGAGATGTACAAAAGGAAGTGAATTTCATGACTTCAACCAAAATAATTGTGGCACTCACAGTAGATGAAGCTAGTTTGCATTGATATTTTATTATTGTCAAACAATTTTCAAGAATTACATAGGAAACTAAAGATCTTGAACAACTGATAGAAAACCTCCATAGGGGATGACAAACTACGTTTTCTAATATTAAAAATCATATATATTGATTAAAAATTACTAGACTTTTTTAACAAATGTGAAAAAATTATTGCCATAAATATTTTTTTCATACCTCATTAAATTTATCTTTAATTAATATTAATAATAATCAAGACTTTAATTACATGAATTTTAGTGTTACAAGAACACTCTTAGAGTTGATCTCTTATGGAAAACTTAAACCATACCTAAAGCAGAATTTCCCGGCGTATACAATGAAGGAAATTCTTTCGGGATACCAGCCAGGTAGCCAGGTCAATTGTCACCAACTTTTCGGTTGCAGACTTTGTAGCCATCTTCAGGGTGTTGAGTAAATCAACTACAGAACCTTGGTGTTGCTAGGCTAGCAAGATATCCACTATGCCTTCTAACTAGACAGTGATAAATTTGATCATTTCACCTTTGTCCAAAGGTTCTTTGAATGTATGACAAAGAAAATGAATATACCAATTTTCTTTCATTTCTTATAGGCTTGATAGAAGAGAGGGGTTTGGCACCAATGAAGGAAGTCCTGAAGCGTCTTGGTGGATGGCCTGTGTTGGAAGGGGACTCTTGGGATTCTGACTCATTCTCATGGCTTCAGAGTGTTTATCGCTTTAGAAAGAATGGATACAGCATTGACTACTTCATTGACTTCTCTGTCACTATTGACCTTAAGAATTCCTCATTCAGGACTATTGATGTAAGGAAGTAATAAAGTATTTAAGAATATCACACAATGTTTATATGATATTCATAATGCATGCCAGTAACCATTCAACCAATTGTTTGTGGTCAGATGTAACCAATATATGTGAAGAAGAAAGTTTGTTTGTATATATGTACCCATCTTATAAGCTGAAAGGCAGCTTGTAGGGTAGATACATAGATGCACTTGTGAATCAATGTATGTTATCATCAATATTTGCCTAATACCGAAGAATTATTGTTTGCTAATCTTTAGGACTTCTCAATTCATAAAATGGTGACATATATTAGAACACAGGATCTCATGAAATGTTTCCAGTTTGAAATCGCAATAACTATAATTAGATAAGTTGAGATTTGGTTTAATTTTGTGCCTTGGAAATATTTACCTTAACAAGGCAAGGCATAGTTAAACCTCTCATAAGAATTCTGTTTGATTAAAGGCCTATTATGATAGCATTGAGAATTAAGTATTACAGCTTTCATAAACTAAAGAATATATTTAATGTTACCTTCTAATGTTTAATAAAATTATAAATGTAAGACCTCATCACATGATAAATTGGCAGCCTTTCGCTTCTTTCCTTTCACACACACAAGGAAAGCAATGACATATTGCCATCAAATCCTGAGCAGACGTGATGACATTTATGGCTTTCACTAATTAAGCCACAGGAATTCAATAAGGTTTTAACCCTCAATTGTTTAATCAAATTTTTTTTACAGAGGGTGCACATTTAGAAAATCTTGGGTTATATTTTAGTGTTTATATCATACATAATATTCTCTCACATATTATAAATGTATACATGCAACATTTTTCATACATGTGGTATAATCCAGCATTGATAAGACCATCTCTGCTTTATCCATGTAGCTTGACTCTGCAACCCTTGGACTTAGCAGAGAATACCTTATAAAAGGTCTGGAAGACAAAGTGGTGAAGGCATACTATGAGTACATGGTGGACATTTCTGTAATCATGGGAGCAGACAGGAGTCGTGCAGAAAAGGAGCTAAAAGAATCACTTTTCTTTGAAATTAAATTGGCAAATGTAAGTAAATTCATCAACACTAAGTAATCTAAATTATAATAGGTCTACATATGTAATTTAAAGTTCACAGTACATAAAAACCAAGAGAAGAAACTTACATTTGGTAGACTTCAATGATGTGTTGACAAACTTTTATGTACACTTTTAAAAAGATTGAAAATCTTTGTGATTAATACTCCCAGAAACTGATTGCCAAAGGAAACTGCCAAAAAATAGATACAGTATTGATATGGTCCAACTCCAATCACTTCTTCCTCTTATCCTTAAGCTGTGATGGTTCAATTTTAATCTCAAAATTTTAAAAATTTTGAGATTAAAATATTTAAATCAAAGTGTTTTTGAGTTCTGACTTTCAGTGTATAGTTGCTATCTTTTTCAAGAGTACTGCTTTGCTGCTTGAATCTTTATGTTACCTGAAACAGTTTGATTTTCATCTTCCACTGAATTCTTTTTACACCTGGCCTGTCCATATTGCTTAGGTTTTATCTCTAATGATGTTCATACCTTGATTATCTTCCATTTCAATTGAAATGTGTTAATATTTCATAGTATGGTCCCTTATGGTTGGTCAGAAATCCCATTTTTTTCCTAATTTTGCAAAATTTAAGGTATAATTTCTTATCTAAGAGTCTCTTACTTAGTCACTCATTTTCGGTTTCTACATAATGTTTTCGTAAAAATAAGTCTATTTTACTATTAGTTTACAAATATGTCAATATGTTAATATCATCAAGCTAACATTCCAAATTTTCTATTTAAAATTAAACTATAAGATGTTAGAAAGATATATATGTATAGGTTGCCATGGAGTATATTGCATGTGGGAAACAGTCATAATTTATTAAAGTTAATTATATTTGACTCATAACTTGAAATGTATTACTTACATACGTCAAAATTTAGATTTCACTGCCTATGGAACAACGAAGAAATGCATCCAAGCTTTATAATCCAATGACAATTGAGGAGCTGCAAAAGAAATACCCATCAATCCCTTGGATGGAATACTTCCGTGAAGTCCTTCCCCCTGAAATTACAGTCACCCCTGATGAAGTGGTCATCGTTGACGTTCCTCAGTACATAAAAGATCTTGAAATCCTATTGAGCCATACTCCCAAGAGGTAAGTCATAGTGTTACATTTGTCAACATCTGAATTTGAACATGAAAATATGTCTATATACATATATAAAATACAAATTATATAAATAAAATCATTTTATATGCATAAATTGAGCAGCTTAGAAAATATGGATTTAAGCTAAATTTTCAAATGAGGTCCAAATGCTGAATATGTTCTCATCCTTACCTAGGGAATATTTTACTCTGAATAAAAATCTGACTGATCAACAAAGTAAACAGAATTATGGCATAATTTCTTTTGATACTGCCAAATTTTAAAAAATTCAAAATTATTTCAATCCACCAATAATTCATCAAGGATGGGGGAAAAGTATTAAATTTAGCAAGGAGAGCTGTGATGCTAGAAAACCAAAAAGAAACAGAAGCAAAAAATATAGAAAGANGAGCAATATTTTTAACGGTAATAATAAATTTTATTACACTCACTGCAAAATTAACAAAATGTTCTAGTATTTTAAGCAAAAGAAAAGAAAACAGAGAAAGGGAAGAATGTAGGTTTCCCACCAGGAAAGTTATTCTGTGGTCACTTCTAAATACATCTGCAATCAGACATTAACGAAGATTCTAATTTTGACACTTAGATTAAAAAACTTAATTTATTGTGTATTCATAACATATCTTCAATAAATTCATTGGAGATTTTATTATCTCTCTCAACAAAGGAGGTTCTGAACTTTTATACACCATAAGGAGGAAACATTTTTGACCCAACATTCATATATGAATGCTTAAGTATTCAGGCCTTGACACATTGATAGATAATATAGATCTCAGACATTTTTGGAAATTTTTAGGTTTAATTCTAAGCACTATGAGTAACTACTGAGATAAATGGAAGAATATCAATAAATAGTAAAACCAACAGTATAACCACTTTTGGACTTCTTTTCCTCATGAAACTAATTACCCGTAATAAAATGTGTAAGTTACTTTCATAAAAATTGAAGTGAAGCACCTCAACTCTTTTAAACCACACAGAGTGCAAGCTAACTATGCTTTGTGGAGAGCTACCGGTGCATCTGTTAGCTATTTGACAGAAGAGCTGCGAAGGAGACAACTCAAGTATTTGACCGCTCTATCAGGAAAGACAGAGAGAGAATCACGTTGGAAGGAGTGCATTGACACTGTCAGTGGAAGGTAAGGATCTGTAGCTTATATTTTTAGCTATTTGTGGAGTTTGGTAATTGTAACTTCATTTTTCTCATTAAACAACTTAAAATTTCCAGCCTCTTCATTGCAATGGGATCCCAGTATGTGAGGCGTTATTTCCAGGATGATGCTAAGAAGAACGCATTGGAAATGGTGGAAGATATTCGCACAGAATTCAACAAAATCCTTCAGGCATTAGACTGGATGGATCCAGAGACTCGGTAAGGGAATCATGCTTCTGTGTTTTAAAAAATAATTTGCACCACAAAAAATTACAGATACATCTTTGAAAAAGGGCAGAAAAAACACGTGAGTTGAAGCTGGCAATACGTCATCAATAGTTTTTAAAAATTATTATTGATTTATTACCAGTTAGTGACTTATTCATATAGTATTTTGACGCTCAAGATCAATATATGCCATATTTCACAAAAAAGTGATGTGAGTGGAATAAACTTCCTAGTATTATGCCAAAAAAATCATACAATAAATGCAAAACTGTTAGGGTCAAGTAATGTATAAAATTTAATTTGTCCATTATCTATAGCATATAAGTATTCAAGCCAACATATCTTCAACACTTAAATGCTTATCTCCGCGCATAACTGGAGAATTTCTTCAGCTATGCCTTTCAGAATATCATAAATGCATTATCTCTGTTTCCATGGATATTCACTCTTTACCTTTGCCTATTCCCCGATGTAGTGAGAGTGCAAAGCAAAAAGCATCAACCATGACTACCCACATAGCCTACCCAGATGAGCTTCTTGATGACAGCAAAGTGGATGAATTCTACAAGAAGGTGAACTATCTTTAGCATATTAGTTAATACGACCTGAAAACTTCACAAATTAACAAATAAACCATTAATAAAATTCTCTCACTCAAATCTTAAGATACATATTTGATAGAAAATGCTTTAAATAATCCTACAATAACTACACAAGCAAGAAAAAGGCTCTCTAATACATAATCTTTCCATTTATCATGCAAAATTGGAAAACAGCTGGATATGAAGGTAATTCCATTATATTAGTCCAAAAGAATTGACCAAGAGTAAATAATTAAGAATGTATTTGCATCCAAAAACTGTGCAATAATAACAACATACTCTTTTCAACATTTTTATTATACTTGTAAAACAAATATAGCATGTAAAATGTACATTTAAAAAATTAAATCTTTAAACGAATTTAAAAACCTTTATAAGTTGGCCAATAATGCAGCTCTCATTCTTTTGTAAATTACAGATGAAAGGGAGTGGTAAATGATCTTGAACTGTATGTTTAATCCTACAATTATTTTAGAAAAAACAGTAACTTCACCAAAAGTCATTTAAATGTTTGCATGAAACTAAAACCAATGATCTAATCTGCATATCTAATGGAAATGCATTATCTGTTTTTAATTTATAGTTGGAGGTAAACAAGGACCTTTATCTAGAAAGCATACTGAACATGACACTATTTGGAACTGATTACTCTTACCGCAAACTGAGGAAACCAGTCAACAAAACTGACTGGGTTACCCATGGTCGCCCAGCCATTGTCAATGCTTTCTACAGCTCTATTGAAAACAGCATACGTAAGTACAAACTCTACAATGCTTACAACTACCCCTAACTATCAGTGAGTCATCTATAGCTGTTGAACTTATTACAGAAGTAAGGATTTAACAGAAAATTCATCATAAGCCACAGTAACATCTGATAACTTTTATTTTGTAAGATGTAAATCTATAAGTCACTACATCAAAGATATAGTTTCAAAATATGTTACTTTAAATTGATTTTACAGGCACTAAATCAGTAAATGATATTATGAAATGACATGCACATAGTAATAAATGACATAATCTTCAATGTTCTTCTAAATGAATGTTTTCTTATCACACATTATATATCAAATGGCTGATTGGACCAAATATATATGGAATTTAAATGATATAATGATTGAATTAGGATTAACTACAATGAAATATAGCTTAATTATGCAAAAATTTACATAACTATTGTTTATTCATCACTTACAGAATTCCCAGCTGGTATTCTTCAGGGAGTTTTCTTTTCAAATGACCGACCTCGATATATGAACTATGGAGCAATTGGATTTGTGATAGGACATGAAATAACTCATGGCTTTGATGATCAGGTAATTTATGAAAACTGCTGCTTATGCTAAAAATTTGTTACTTTCCAATGTGTGGATAATTTACTTTCCAATTGCTTTGTAACAGGGACGTCAATTTGACAAGGATGGTAACTTAGTGGACTGGTGGGCCCCAAAAACAAAGGAGAAGTACCTGAAAAAAGCACAATGTATCATTGAACAGTATGGAAATTATACGCTTAAGGAAGTGATGATGAATGTGAGTTCCTAAAAATCATTATTTTAAGTTAGCATTAGATGTTGAGATCAAATCGCAATAAGGATAATACCCTGGCTTTATTAGGGTGAGATTGAGACTACAAAGTCTCTTCTAACTCTTAAGGTGTTCAAAATTTATGTGATTAACCCATAAGATGTTAAAGCCATTAACATTGGAAATGCATATTTTCTCTACCACACACAAGAAAAAATTTTTTAAAGTAGAAATTATAATTCAGTGAAGAAACCAAAATTTTTGCTATCAAGGCTGTGAAAAGCCTCTTGTCTGAGAACATTTTTAAATTATCAAACCATAATTGATCTAATAATTGAAATTTAATTATGATAATGTTGATACATCCAATATATCCATAATCATATTATTTTGCTATGGTAATATTTCATATTTTTTGATAAATTTACTTATCATACACTTCAAGTTTTATCTAATAACCATGTATTAAAGCGATATTTTTGCCTATTCTTTTGGTACAGGATAGAGAAAAATTTCTTTTATACATTAGTTCTTTCTAAGTCTTGTTGTTGGCTCATAATATAAGAGCTACTTAGGTGTGAGTAATGTTGATTTATATCATTGTCAATTCTCTTTGTATGCTATGAAAAATATTATTTATAGAATGATGGCCATGTGCTTATTTGAACTTTTCCTACTGCCAGTGTTATGGAAACAGAAGAAAGCAATGGCCATTTACCTCACTCCTCATTTCCTCTATCATGCATCATTTCCTCTCCAAAGCTTTTGGTTGCTAAAGGTTGAGGTGATGAAGTTAAAACCAGCCTTTGAGATGATGACAAACAGAATTTCCAGGATCAAAATGGGACATCAAAGAGTCAAAACCAATGCTATTGATTTTATTTACACACTAAAATATTCTTTCAGCTATTTAACTCAATAGGAATATGATTTCTTCCTTCTAGATCAATGGTATCAATACCCAAGGAGAGAACATTGCTGATAATGGAGGAGTAAAGGAGGCCTATCGAGCCTATGAAGCATGGGAAACTCGCAATGGCCCTGAACCACCCCTACCTGGCCTTTCCATGTCATCCCGCCAACTCTTTTGGGTCAGCGCTGCCAACGTCTGGTGCAGCAAGTATCGACCTGAGGCTCTTCGTTTGCGATTACTCACAGGCTATCACTCTCCAGGCAGATACCGTGTCATTGGCCCATTCTCCAACTCCGAGGAGTTTGCCAAGGACTTTTCTTGTCCAGCAGGTTCCCAAATGAACCCAGAGAAAAAGTGTGCTGTGTGGTAGAGGTACAAAAGAACTCTTTAAGCCGAGCTAAAACTTTATATTCCACCTAAATACCTGGCAGAAATCCTCGTGGTGACAACTAAGTGTGGTATCCACTGAAGTACAAGAACGAAAAAGAAGCACTGTGTCATCAGAAGAGGCAGCATGAAATGCATCTGAAAAATGTGTGGAAAGCATTCATACAAGAAAGAAATTATCACTTTGAGACTAAATGTCGCTATCTAATAACTTTCACAATGGCTTGGTCTGTGTACTTTCCATGGGATTGAGACAAAATTGATCCCAGCTCTTCAAATAGCCTGCATTTGGTCACAAGCAGCTCTATGACAATGGTGGTTTTATATGTATTCCTTCCATAAAAAAGTGAAAAGCCACTAATCGGTTCTATAAAAAATATGCTCTCATGATAATCAATTACAGAACATCACACTATTTATAAATAATAAGGATCAAAGGACATGCAAATCGATATGATAGATTTATAAAGTGAATCTGTGTTATTTTAAATGAATTTTAAATGTAACTCTGAATGTGAGATGTTGGAATTTGTAAAGTTTTATTCGTCATAAAATATAGCTAAAAGTTTTCAGACATCTTTTGAGATGTCTTTCTCTTAGTTTGACATAAATCACAAGCATCATTATTACAAGACAAGATATATCTCATAAGAAACATAAAGGCTAAGCACTTTGTAGCTTACCTGTACATACTGAAGACTGCTAGACATTTACGTTTCCACTGATACTGTGTAAATTCTTAATTGTAATAACATTTATACATTTTCTATTATATTATAATTTTTAAAGAGAAAATAAGGATATCGTGGGTAATTTATAAGGATATATAGATTTAATTTTTTATTCCGCCCAGTATTTCAAAAATATTGTGCCAATTTGTACTTAAATAAACCCACTGTGATGATCTTCCTAACCCTGAAATGTTATGTTAGCTTGGCTAAAGATTTTATTAAGAGTATCAGTATGGAGATGAATGCTCTGTTAAGAGAACAAACCTTTGTACAAAATTTGAGGTAATTTTTTCCACAGTTTCCTATTGCTTTAAACATATCAACCATTTAAATCATTAAATTGGAAACTATCTGTCACATCTCTCTTAATTTTTTAATGCACAGGTGACCACATATTTCAATGCATATTTCTCTATTTCCACTGTTTTATCTTCTTCTGTACCCATCAAACTTTGTTATAAATTTATTTTGCTCTGAATTTTCAATCAAATTATTTGAACACGCTGATCTCTAATTATACCTCTTGCAAGAGTACTGAGAGTATATTAAGGTATAACCACTACAATTTCTTACATTCAATTGTACTTTTGAAAATAACTAATTACTTGCATTAGCGACCCATCTATCTTCTGGAAGAATAAATAAAACTTTATGCCGAAGGATTAAAGGGTTTTACAATCCACTGAGCAAATATCCTTGGCTATAAATTTTCAATAAGGCTTACAAAATTCAGTCTCAATTTACAAACAGAAATATGTGGTCTACCTGAATAACAGAGTACCATGTCGAGGTGTATTATTTTGAAACATTTGTGGTAAAAAGCATACATATGCAGTTGTTATAATAATAAATAAGTAAATTTCTGACAAAAAAGGACAAACAGTTCATTTTGTATCTATATGAGCCATAAAAACCTCAATCAAATGTAGCATTTATATTTTAAGTTGAAGAAAATCCATTACTTCCTACTATTTCTGTTTAATGATAATTTATGGTATTTCTAAGAAGCTCCCATAAAATTTGATGATACTAAAAGGATGTTGGATATGACATTGCCTAAAGGATAAGGATGAATTTTGTTTAAGTTTGAAGGTTTGAGAAGAAAGCATTTCATGAAAAATCTACTACCCTAAGGGTCATGAGAATCCCAAAATTATCAGATTCGTGATTAACACAGGGTAATTCCTAAATTTTGATTATAAATTCACCTGCATGCTGGGAAAAAAGAATGAGATAAGCTGTATGTCTGGAAACATTTGGAACATAGGTATTGCAAATACCAAGATGTACACCATTCACATTAACAAATTTGTTGACATAGTTCCAGAGAAATTAAAAAAAATAGTTAAATCAGTTCTAGATAAGAGATAGGAAATCTTTAGCTCTTAAACTACAAGTAGAATTTTCCAGCTGTGGATAAAGAATTTCCTCCAATTCTTGAAACAAACTTAGGTATTTTAATTATTCAATTTCTTAGTTTCGTTCATGAAGAGGAGTGAAAATAAATGGAAAATGTTCTCTTTGAGTATACTTAGCAATTAGATTCCTTGTGCATTATTTCAACTGTTTTGGACTATTTGGATACCCGCAAATGTTTCAGGAATCCAAATAGTTGAGAAATATCAGGCAAAAAGTGCAGCCTGATGGTTTCATGTGCCTCATAATGGTTTTATTTGTGGCCCTTATTGTACATAAGATGAAGAAATGGTCCACTGCCTTGAAGCAGTCCATCAGTCCTGAAAATACGCATGCATTTTCTCAACTTGGCCCGACTGCTAATCAGAGTCATACACAGATGGTTTCAAATAGCCTAAATATGAAATCAAGAGTATTAATGATGACAGCTAGTGAAATTGCATGAATACCAAAGGCAAACATTGTATTAGCGTTTGCTAATACAATGTCCCAAACATTTCCAGAAATCTGTATCTACAAAAGTTCACATTCAACGACTTACCTACATTAGCAGGAACTTTTCCATTCCATTCAATAGGCCAAACTGAAAGGTAATGTTTATGATTCTCATTTGGAATCATCCTCTATATGCAGTCTTAAGCTCCTACATTTCCTGTTAAGAATTTGAAAATTTAATGAGTAAAACTTATGTAGTCTATTATGTTTCATCAACTTTCTATTGGTTTTATCTTTAATCACTTAGTGAGTTAGACAGTAATCCTTTCATTCCAAAGAAAGAGCAAATAGCTAATTATCATTCTGAAGATCAATTAGAGGACCACAACCTCTTGGCTTAGGGAACTCAGCAGAATTTTAGATCGATAACATTTTCAGCTGTTTGACACTGAAAAGATTTTATGAAAATAATAGAAAGTGATCATGGTCTCAGTAATCAGTCCTTGAGCATGGTTGCTTCCTGGTGCTACATTTGCAAATAAACAACTGACCAACTCTGAACTTGATTGAGTTGGTTTGATTTTTAATAGAAAGGAAGGAAATGTGATACTGAGCAATCAGAAAAGTATTGTAGAAAGAAGAAGTTTTTTCCTGGTGAATATGATGTAGAAAGAGCTCTCAGGTCTCCAACCGGGTTGCCTCCTGCCAAAGGGTCGACATTTCGGGTGCATACTCTGCACCCATCTTCAGGAACTGAAGTCCTGGAATCTTCAGTTCCCAGTCTTTTTAAATTTTTGTACAGAAGTATTTGGATTACCACTATATATTACAGAGGATATTTCTGAAATATGCAACTTAATTATGGAACGTTTTGTATCATAACTTCTTAGATTATATCACAGTAAGCCAACTGGCAGTTTCTAATGTTCATCTATAAGTATGTAACCTAAAATAACAGGAAGCACAAAGACTAAAATTACTGGTAAAAATTCAATCTGTTACACTAAAAAAGAATAAGTACATGTCCATTGAATAACAATGTCTATAAATGGGCTGACCATACTTACTGTTTTGACAGTGTATTAAATCACCTCTTGGCAAGTTTCTAGATCTGCCTGATACACTATACATATTATCATTGAAATTCTTTATTCATATGTCGACCTATACATGAGTATTTATGGTATATAGACTGATAATACTTCAAGAATGGATTAATAAAAGTTTCCAAAAACTATTCTTATACCCAGAATTTTCCTTCTCCCAAACAAGTCTTTGCTCTTCAGAAGAAGATTAATGAAGCTGAATTGACAAAGGGAAACACTCACCGATTCTCAGAGACATTTAATTTAATACTTATAACAATTTATTATGTAACAACTGAAGGGTAACTGTAATATACAAAGACAACCCTACATCATTGAAACAGCCAATCATTACATCCATGATTTTTGGCCTTATCGGTGGACATCCTATAAAACTTTAGGTAACAAGTCTAGCAATGTGATTCTGATTTCTGCAAAATTTAGATGCTGTTGAAAAATTATGTACCCGACTCTTAACTGAGTCTTGCATGAATAATGCATATTCAACCGAAGTTTATAACACTTTACATGAGTGTACTGTAATAAGGGATCTTTAGTCTTTAAGTTTGTCAGAAGCATAATGGGAATAACCTTTAAGAGGATACTATATGATTTCTAAATCCATATTGAATCAAAATGGGAAAATATGAGTGCAATTTCAAAAGCATTAAATTAGGCTAGGAAATAATAGGAAAAGCATAAATGGTGAAATGATAAATCTATCAATAGGAGAAAACAGCTTTATTATGCTTCCCTCATATGATGGGGATACTTGAATGTAAGAAACTAACCATTTTTTATATAAAAGGCAGGTGGCAGTGATGAAGACTTATGGATACATCAACAGCAAGAATCAAGTAATAATGCTTTTTGATGTTCGCTTCTCTAATCTGATTCCTCATGCACACTGGATTAACAAGTTTTCATACATTGATAATCTTTGGCCAATCTTATTACAATAGCATTTAGTTAACAATACAGCTGCAATTAACCCAGATTCATATTTTTAACATAACTTGCATTTCTTTGTATGAAGAGCACCAGTTTTCCAGTTTTATTCTTTAAATGAAGCAGAAGATGATGATGGTTTTTAGTACATCAATTACTGTAAAATTGTAACTCCACATGATATGTCAAATGCAGTTAAATATAATGGCAAAACCTGTCAAAGAAATTTTAAATTCTCTCAGTGGTTCATGTAGAATTATAAACTTTTCATAGGAACAATAACATCTATTATATCTTATTTGTTTGCTGCTATATACAATTGGAAGAAAATTTTCTGCACTGATAATAGAGCTTTTGAAAGGCACTTTTAAGCTTGACTATGTCCTTGCCATTTTATCTCCTGTATCGCAGCTACTGGGAAGATTTAAAAGAAAATAAGGCTTTGCTACAATCCATTATTTCACTAAGAATGTTAATAAATGTCTCAATACTTGATGTTTAGAAATTATCAGGCGATAAGCTAATGGTTGTTCATCTTAAGTCTAATCATTTGAAAGGATCCTAGAAGAAGAGAAGAATGGCCAACCATTAGAAAATATTAATGCCTTCAGTCAAAAATGTTTGTAAATATTGTAAGTATTGGCCATAAAAGAATCCCAAACAATTTGCAAGCACTGTTTAGAGATTTAACTTGTAAGTTTGAGGAGCTATGTTTAACCATCTTCTGTTAATCTTTTAATATAAAAGGAAACATTTTAATACACCCAAGAGATTCCTCTAAAAATATCCTCCAGATAGGCTTTGACAAAGAGTGGCAATGAAGCAAAAACAATATGGAGTTGTTTACTCAGAGAAACAAATCTCTTAAGAAGACCAACAATCAGTGAAAAACATGAATGAAAAAAAGAGGCAAAATGAGCAATTTAATTTTTTTCAACTAGATTCATTTAATGAATCAAAAATTAAATGCATCGCAAGTCTTAACATATCCTTGAGTACCACAACTGGTATGGATCAAACAATCTGTACAGTTTCACTATGGTCCACGAGGTCTGTTCATCTAACAATTTGTTTAGCAGTCCTATTATTTTGACATCCATCCGCACATACGCACACAAGCAACAGTTCACTCACACACCAATTTGCTAAGGGCAACAGTGACACACAACAGCAAGGGGCTTATTAAGAACACACTACTGGCTGAGCGTTCCCTTATGAATCCCCCCACACCGTTGCAGCAACTTCTCACGACCGACTGGGCTACAGCTAATCCTAATACACCTTCTATGCAACAACAACTTGCTATGTCATGAGAAGATAAGGAATGGCAAGTGGGATTTTCATCGGGAGAGCTTCTCTGTCATATCTTCTCCATCTGGAAAATATTCACTACGCAAGAGCCACCTGTGGACTTGAATGAGAACTGCTCCCCCCTTCTCCGCCGCCACCACCACTCTTCCCATCTCTAGAGTGTGCTGTGACAGCTGCTGCATCTTTAAGAGACCTGTATGTGATGGTTTTCGATTCTCTCTTTTCCTGTTCACTCTGCCATTCAACCTGGAAAGAGGAAGAAGATACAATGTTTCATTACACCAGAGCTGGCCTGAGGAATGTTGGAACTCTGGCCATGGAGACATCCATGCACCACTTCCATTAGGAAAGGTATTTTCTCAAAACATCTTGGAAAAAATATCTTTTGAGAACATTTTTGGTATTCATTTGAAATAATTTAAGATTTTATTTAAGCAAGGTAGTTTTGTTTATAATGCACTAACTTTAATCATAACAAATTTGAAAATAAAAAGGAATTAAGTGACAAAAGCAACTTAAGAATCAGCAATTAACATCTTAACCACCAGGCTGTAACTTGTTTCAAAAGTTAATTTAACAGCTTTACTTTCAAAAAGCTCCCTTTAACTGCACACCTTAGAAACATACAGTTTTATTGAAAAATAAAACATGACTAACTTTTCTCAACACACTGAATAAATGGCATATGAAAGTATATTGACTTTCTTATGATTTAAGGCTAAATATTTGTTGAAGCATTATTCATATAGTATCCCTTTAAATGAATTTATGAAGAATTTTTTATTAATTTGCCATTGAGCTCAACTCAAGCTCTTCTACTATAATTTAGGCTCATATTGATCCTGCTCGAGTATATTTTAGAACTGAACTGATAATACAAATTCCAGGAAATTCCTTGAGTCATTCGAGTTTTGGAATTTCAGGATTGAGAAAAACTAGGAAACAAATCACTAACTGAGATGACTCTAATTTTTGTTATCCTTAGAAAAGGCTAAGTAATGAAACCAATAAGAAAGCAACCAAACATTTTCACAGAATATATACTTATTGCAACTCCTATTTTCATGTACAACAGAGACATCTTCACATATATTCTGTAGAAATATAAGATTTTTTTCTTCTTGGGAATGGTACCATTTCACACATTTGAGCTTCGACACATCAGATTTATAATGAACATACATCACAAAGACAGGTAGGAATGAGTGATTGCTTATGCATACCTTCTGTTTATGCTGCAGAGCAGCATCTGCAGTGCGATCAATAACCATCTCTCTGGTAAGGACACCATCCTCGGAAGCATATGCTGCCGCCTGCCATGCAACACCCAATTTGGCAATCTCTCTTCCAGACATGCCTTCTGTCATATTTGCTATCTCAGAGCAGAGCTCACTATAGTCAAACTGAGCAACCTTAAGTCTCCTAAATAAATAAAAATGGATGATACACAGTAAAAATATTGTTCAACCCTCTGTGGGCCATTTTTTGAATCAATGATACTATGATATTTGAAATGTTGTTACAAGCAATAAAATTAAACAAAGATACAATAAGTTGAGACTGCTTTGGCTGCGATTACATTACTTCATAGTGGCAAAAGCCTATAAAGGCTACTTTATCAGATTAATCTGTGAGAAATGATGGACTGTAATTCTCAAGTTATACAGATGAAATCAAGACACAACACAGTCATGCCTGCATTAAAAATAAAAATGTATTCAGCATTCAATGTAGAAAAGTGATCAATTAACTCTGCTATACTAAATCATCGGGGACTTTTTAATATTCCTCCATAAGGGAGTCAAACAATTTAATCATATTAAATTGAAATATTCTTTGCCAAGAACATGGAGGGTGCAAGGTAGAACNATAGTTATATTAACCAAGTCTGGCTTCCAGATAACGAGCTGCTACTCCAGTGGTACCACGTGCAGTGTAGACACCAAGAGCAAGAAGAGAGAGCCAATATTTAGCAGAAATAACAAGGGTAGTAATCAAAGGCATAGAAAATGGGGGTGAGAGATGAGCTAAAGTGAAATTAAACTTTTTAATCAAAATAAGCTCATCTGATTTTCTAAAGAAACTTATCACATATTTTAAATGATAAAGATGAGATATTTATAGCTGTTCTCTGAACATTATTACAAATGAAGATGAATCTAAACTATTTCAGAGGAAAAAAAAACATTTGTAGCATGGAGAAGGTCCAGTGCTCAATTTAGATTCTGTTCTGGCATCAATCCATAATAGTTAAAAGAGTAAATACACAATTAGCTCCTTTATAATGTCATGTACAGCATCACTGCTTTGAAATTACTCAATTTTTTCCATCCCTTAATTGCATGCGACAAGAATGCAGTGAGATAAAAACAATGGAAGTGCAAATTGTACCTTGGCAAACATGGTTTTTCCAGTTCCAGGTGGACCATGCATGAGGATATTCCTATACATTCCACGATTACGTTTTGTGTTTTTCGTGGCAATAGCTATATCTCTGCAATAAATACAAAACATTATAGAATGAAAAAATTCAACAACTTTTTTTACGGAAATAAACTGTAATTGATTATCTATCACAATTGATAGGATTGAAATATGCAAATTACCTTAATCTTTCTTCTAATGTGGGTTCTAAAACTACTCCAGACAAGGCATCTTGGGGTTTGAGACGAATGCGCTTCACATTTTCAACTGGGTGCCTCACAGCATCAAACAGAGAAAACCTTGACGTTTCACGCACCAATGATGGTTTACCTGATACAGAAATATTTTGTTAGCAACCAAAATGTTTGAGAACAAAATTAATTTCTTAAATATGAAAAACTGTTTAAATACTGGTAAGAATTCATCTAAGTTATATCTTGAGTAGTGTTCCCTCTAAGCCACTGCACCTAGGCAGCTGTTCAATACTTATTTAAATGCCATCTAAGAGAAATTCGAAAGCCTTTTGCTTTAGTTTTCACAAAATCATCAATGATATGAATTGTATACTAGAATCACAAGGTTACAGTTGTGATTTAAATGGATAAAATCAGAAAATTACTCTTAATTAATTAAAACTATTCCTTAGCATTAGTGATAAGGGAGTCAAACAATTTAATCATATTAAATTGAAATATTCTTTGCCAAGAACATGGAGGGTGCAAGGTAGAACAAACCTAGAGGAGCATACGTATATGGCTCATTAATATTACATATATAATGCCTTAAAAGATATGTGAATAAGTATTAATTTGCAAGGATTTTATCTGAAAAATATACTTCAATAAAATAAAATAAATACCGTTTACAGTTGACTTAGAATTTAAGGTGTGCATCTTCAAAAATTCCTAAGAAGAAATGTACATGAAGAAAGTATGACAGGATGAGCACTCAAACTCCCATCTACCACTTGCCAGGAAGTTGCTCTAACCATGCCAGAACAGTAAGACAAACCATCTGGGAGAAATATTTGCCTACAAGTCTCCCAAACTGCATGTTTGAATGCTCAGGCAAGATAGTGAAATAGTTGGAACGACCACGCAGCATGTGGGGAGTCCAGGTCCAGTTGGACTTTATTCACGTTAATTTGTCAAAATGGAAAAAATATTCATGCCATCATGGGATGTCCTGAGTATAGCATACATTTTGTTTGCGGACTGTATAAATTATAAAAACAATAAAAAAAAAGGCCACATCTTGCCCATGGGCCATAAATTTAATTACGTTGTATCATACAGATTGGATGCAAATACCAAAATGAATTATAGCTCAACTATTAGTTAGCATTGAATGTTCAAAATTAAAATATGTCTCAACTGCATTATAATGCTTTGAACAACTTCAGACAAACTTTCAAAAATTAAATCGATGGCATGATATCCCATAGGGCCTCGTCAAGACGACTTTGTTGGGAACATACACAGGGTCATCTGATCCAACACCATCCATTGATGGCAAACTTACCATAAAAAAACAAAGTTTATTTCCTAAATATTAGTGACTAAAATTATCGCCTCCTTGACTCTCACCTTTTTCCTTCAGTTGCTGGTTTCAGAACAAACTTTTCAAAGTACAAACGAACGAGACGTTCTCTTTCCTCAAGTCCAGGAAGATTAAACTCTACCATTTCATCCAAGCGGTCGTTGACGGCCCAATCAAACTGCTCGGGAGTATTTGAAGCTAGCACAAGCATAAACCTTGAACAAAATTCATTCTTATTTGGGCATTGCAAAATAACACAAGGAATGAAAACAATGAAAAGGGAAAAAAGGCATGGACAATGAGGAAAAAAATATTATGTGACTCACTTATTTGACTGTTCTCCTGTTCTATATAAAAATGCATTCAAAGTTGCCCTAAGATTTTCTCCTATTGTTTCCGAACTTCTTTTTCGTAAAAAGGCATCTGCTTCATCAACAAATAGCAAGAGCCCTCTCCTGGAGCTGTTGGCCCAGTCAAAGACTTTGTGCACTGCTGTTACTCCTTCTCTACCCATTGGCGCAACATCACCACCAGTCATAATGGCATAGTCCATCCCTGAATGAACTGCAAGTTTCTGTAAGTACAAACACACAAATTGTTATCACACCCTACATAAAATCGAAAGTGATTTTTTACAATTTGACAAAATAAAAGCACAGCTGGATCAAAGTTAGAGTATCTTTAATGGGTGAGAATGAGTTCTCTTGGCTCACAGCAACTTTCACTCCAAAATAATTTAAACTTTAGCAATATCAATTGAAACGTAAAGAAAAAAGGTATGAATATCTGGTAGATTTTCAACACAATAATATCCATGCCTAATTAACAAAGAGTAACTTCAGAATTTATAATATCCTAACTGATTTTATGTTGAGAACTGAATAAAACTGAAAAATCCTATGCAATACTGTATGCGAGAAAATTGACAGAACTGAGACATCAACCTTTTCCATNATATTCTTAAAAAGAAATTCACCCCTGGATTTTTAATAATGTAACATAAGCATGTTCACTCAAAAATAAACAACTGAAATTCCATGCCTATGAGTAAAATTGAATTCATACTGTCTCCAACAAAATTCATTTATGAGATAGTATGAGATGTAAACCACCAAAGATTGGAGATACTTAACTTAATTAAAACACTATCACAAGGGGAAAAAGGAAGACAGGTGATGTTGATCATTGAAAATTTGTTTAATATTAATGTGTGAATTGCTCGAAGAAACAAAATTAAGGAATAGAAATAATTTTTCTATTATTTCCTATCTTTAAGCTGTTACTGTTAAATGGCAGAAGATCTCTCTACAAACATAACTTGTCCAAAGATAATTTTGCTAGCCTAATTGTTCCTTATCTGATCATTCATTTCCCTTAGATTTTCATGGGACTTTGGTTAACTCACTCTGACACCACAAAAAAAAATAAATAAAAGATTGTACAACTAATTGACTGCTAACTAACAGTATGATATACAGATAGAAAACAAATACTACTTAAAAGACATGTCTGTTCCTGTGTTTGTTCTGATAGGTGTTCATTATCCAAATATATTCATAATCTGAACATAGGAATCTTTATCCACCGTTTCGGCCTCAACGTTTTGGTAACTCTTTCTGATGAGAGAGGAATAGAACTATTCTCACATGTTACCACAGAACTTTTAATCTTCCACAACCTAGCTTTCAAAGCATGGCACCATCATTATATACATGATAACAAGAAATAATCACATATATCATAGTACTCCCAACTCCCCCTTCCCTTTCATAACACTATATATGTGACTGTATCTTGTTTGCATGTACATGATGATAGCATAATACTTTGAAAGCAAGGTTGTGGAAGATTATAAATTCTGTGGTGACATCTAAAGAAATGTTTTAAATCCTCTCTCAACTTAGAGATCTTTCCCAAAAGTTTTCAATTTCTTATTAGCTTGAGATCCAAATCTTTTCTAAACAAATCACCCAATGAATCCAAAATTATAACAGATTTTATAAGAAAAGCACTTTGAGGGGATAAAGCTAAATATTTATAAACAAAAGAATAGTTATATTAACCAAGTCTGGCTTCCAGATAACGAGCTGCTACTCCAGTGGTACCACGTGCAGTGTAGACACCAAGAGCAAGAAGAGAGAGCCCTGCAGCAGCAGAAATAATTTTATCCCAGTCATTAAGAAATGCTTGAGCACCAGTCCCCAAAACTGATCCAGCAGTCCTGAAAACAAAATTTCAATCATGCAATAAACAATGCTTAGAGAAACTTATTTGGATAAATAATCTTGCAACCTCTTTAAACAAAGTATTGGTATAATCAAGATCATACCTAGGTATTACTTAAAGGAACAAAGGGATTAGTATCACGAGTGATTTATTCCAGGAAATAGATTACAAAAAATATGACAGCTATTTATATACAGCTATTTTATACAGCAGTTTATTATTTTGAAAGTCTTTTCTTTACCTGAAAATCAGTATATTGTTGGAATAATAATTTTTATGTGTTAAAATATTAGATTAAAATATATATTTATTATTTTTAGGAGCTTCCAATTCCAGGATTATAAAGAGGGGATTTGTTCTTCCCGCTCATATTGTGCAAACCTCTTAGTATCAATATATCATCACAATTACCATGTATTTCTTTAACTAGATAAGCAACCATTATCTTTGCCCAACTTATGATACACTTAGTTCCAACTAGGTTTAAATTGTTCCATACTAAAAGAGATGTTGATCCAACAAGTAGTAAAAGGATCTTACGAAAGAAAAATTCCATATTTCAGTTCCTTCATATATGGTTTCTCAAGAGGAAATTGATGGCTATCTTCAAGCTACCTTTTGTATATCATTTTACATGAAATACCTATTTTCTGAATCAAAATTTTGAAGAAATTCTGCATTATTTTTTTCTAACATGAAGATAGGAGATAAGAAAACAAGGGGCAAATTCATCTATAGAATTATTAACAATTTATAACTATACTCATGGTGAAAGTTATCTAATGAACAACTCACTTGATAGATTCCAGAACTGTGATCCTGTTTTCAGCTGCCTTAAGACGTATCTGCTCCAAATTAAGATCCTGATTTTCACGATCAACTTTTGCCTTTGCTCGATATTCTGCTTCTAACTTCTTCATTTCAAGCTTTGAACGCATTTCCATTTCATGCTCAATAGTAGCTACCATTTGAAAACAAGGTATCAAGAAAATGTTAAAATTATAACAGGAAAGCAGTTGTGGTTAATTTTGTCTTCACAAAGTAATTCCATCACAATCCTTATTACCTTTTCTCATTGCTTCTTGTTTGGCAACTGATTCCTCTTGTTTCCTTAAATTCTCTTCATTGACTAACCTCTGCTGCTGCAATTGATCCTCATATCTAAGCAATAAAAAGAAAACTATCATGAACATTGTCTACTCAATTTTATTTGGAAAGAATGACTCTACTAATATCTCTGATAGTAAGATGATAATGGACATTATTCATATAAGACCAACCAAGAGTATTCATATAAGACCATCAGCAGTACCGAGTAAGACATGAGTGTTTAGCAGGGATAATGACAACGACGAAATTACCTTTTCCTAGACAACTGATCTTGGTACTGAGCTCTTAACTGATGTTGTTTAGTTTCTTCTTGTAATGTTTTCCTCCTTTCTTCGTGATCAACCCTTTTTTGATCCACTTTGAGTTGTTCCATATGCGTCTCATATTCCTTTATTTTTGCTAAATATTCCTGCTGCCTTGTACCTTCCTGAAGCTTAGACAGCTCCAAGGCTTCTTTGGCATGAGCTATTATCACAACAGACAATGCATAAAATATCAATCAAGATGAATAAGTAGGATTCAGAATCGTCTAGCAATAAATTACGAAGCTTTATTTCATACATACCGGATTTTTCCAATTCTTTAGCTGCCTTGGCTGCTCTTTCCAAAGCAGTGGAATCAAACCGGTAAGCTTCCATTTTACTTTTACCACTTTTGTCATCATCATCGCCGCTTCCACCACCGGCAGGAGGAGGCTGAGGAAATTGTGGAAAATTTGGATTTCCCTGGTCTTTACGTATGCCAAATAACCACGACATTCTTGAGTTTTACTACAGCAGTCAGCCTCCAGCAGATAACACGTGAGAGTGTAGATGATGTAAGACCGAAAGGTTGCCGGTCAGAGAGTAAACAAAACTAGACGTCTGATAGCTTCGTAAATTAAAGTAATTGGTTTTAAATGAAGACCTTTATTAGATCATTACTATAAAACAAACAGAAAATTACGAAATATCGAAAAATATATGCTAAATACAGAATGACTAACGATTTTCACGTAAAACAATTGCTTCCATTGGAGCGCATATAGAGACAAATGAAACTCAAAGCAGAAGGCTCCGAATTTAAAAATGATTTTATGTTGTCGCCTATCGACATGAGTCAGGAGTCTTAACTCTTGATCTTTAACTCTCTCTCAAGATCTTATCTCAATTACTTCGTTTTACCTAGTTTTTAGTAAAATCGCAACTGTTATGTTATTTTTACAGTTTTAGGCAATCTCAATCAAATATATTGAATAGAATTTCACATGATATGTATGCATAATTATATATCACGTGTTTCCGTATGTATTCTCTGGGTGTAGAATATTCCCATACACGCGAATAAAGACATCACTGAACCGCTAGCAGCATTTTCCTATTCAGCGCAGGATAACCACCTCACATATTAGATAATCTAAGTCATAATTATTCAGTTAGCTGAATTTGGCACCAACTAATAACTTAGCGACTGGGCACACTTAATGAATTTACGAAGATACAGGTATTGATATGGGTCTTTATTTAGGGATACTGTGAAAATTGAAAGAACTGAATTCTATGTCTTAGAAACAAACTCCTTTTCTAAGCAGCAACTCTCTTCATGCTTTCATTTGGTCAAACAATTGTTTGGAAGTATTACTTCACAGAAACAATAATATTAAATTGGTATAAAGCTCTTTAATATATATGCCAACATTTAAAATCCGTAATTACCATGAAAATTCCATATAAATAAATATTCCATAAATTTTACATTTACAAAACAACAACATTATCAAAATATACGAAACACCCATCCAAACCCAAAATTTTTTATGAGGCACTTTAGATGTTCTCAGCATGTAATTTACATACAAAAATATTTGGCTCCCAAATGCAATAACAAGGAATGTATGGATCCTCAACAATGATGTGGTACGCTCTTAAGTTTGGTATACATGAACATATCTATGCTTGGTAGGTGCTGGCTGACACAGAACCTCCATGGCCGGTCCAATTGGTATGCACAAACTTGCCAGGAGAAGAGAGCAATTCATATGTATGAGCTCCAAAGTAATCCCTCTGGGCCTGAAAGTTAGATTTAAAATTTCATTCATTTTTATCTTGATTAATTTATCTGGATTATTCATGGATTCCAGAGATTGGAAACAAGGGCAAAATATGTTAGATAATATTAAGGGTGGGATAAGTCATCCACTTTGTAGTTACCCACTATAGTTACTATAAATTAAAATTTATTTTTAAGGCACATAATCCTACCAAATGGTTGAGTACATAGCAAAGAGCATAAGTACTGTACCTGTATGAGATTAGCTGGAAGCCTTTCAGATCTGTAACCATCATAAAACGACAGGGCTGTAGAGAGAGCTGGAATGGGAATGCCAATCTTTGCTGCTGTTGCTACAACAGTTCTCCATGAGTCTTGGCATTTATGAATAGCATCCCGGAAGAAGTTGTCCAACAAAAGATTGGACAGATTTGGATTTTTATCAAATGCAGCTTTAATATTTCCCAAAAATGCACTGAAAACAGAAAAGGTACGTTACGTAACACAAGTCATACTAAGACTTACATTAAGGTACAAGCATTACCGTTAAAATTATGCTATGCAATATTATGCAAAAAAAATAATGCCGACACTTCATGATTAGAAAACGGCTTGATTTGTACATTGAACAAAGACCCTCAACAACAAATGTCATCTTTATGAATACAAGGGTTTTAACTAGGGGCATCAGTGATAAGTTTTTGTAAGATTACTTGTGATTTACCATTTTTTAAGGTGCAAGGCTTAATTCTCACATTTAATAGCACTTGCTTCAAACTGAACTGTAATCTACCATATACTTTTGATTTATTTGTATTTTGCTGTTTCAAATGTCACTAATTCATCATTTATTTTAAACATTATTAGTAATTTTCAATTTCCCATGATAAATAAAGAATAATTTTAGTTGCCAATTCAGAAACCTATATAAATCTCAGGAACAGTTTGGAATTACTGCTATAGCATACAAAATTTAATAGATAGCAACAATTATTAACTTTGCTTTGTAAATTTTATGAATATTTGACAAATTTAAAGTTTTTGCAAATTAATCTCAAAATTAAACATTTGACAAAAATGAAAATCTCTTTGAAATGAAGTAAAGAAGGCTGAGGTATACATTCAAGAAATTCAATGGATTGCCAGATTCTAGCTCAAGGATGAATATAATATTGGAGTACGGCATTCATGTTTAATTCTTCAGCAGTAACTGGATCACTATAGAAAATTTTTTTAATTTTCATTTCATACGGCAATGCCTTTGTTTTAGAAACTTCAATAAGATCATCACCAATTAGAATCAATGTCCTGGAGACTGCTGATACAACAAATATTTACCTTCTGATGATACAACCTCCACGCCACATTAGAGCAATCCCACCATAATTAAGGTTCCAGTTGTATGTCCTTGCAGCCTCTCTCAAAAGCATGAATCCTTGGGCATAGGAAATTATCTTTGAAGCATACAAGGCCTGGACGGATAAAAAAAAACATTTTATGCAACATCAATTCCTAAAATAAGCTCAAGTAATGAAAGTGGAATAAATAGAGATTAGAATAGCTCAAGCAGAGAGAATTCTGATGGAAAAATTTATTCTTCTTCTGCCTATATTAAGTCATTTCTGGAGGCCATTTTACCACAATCTAGCAATTGATTGTTAGAAAGGCAAGCTCTAAGTTTTACCAGAAACTTCAACTGCAGTAATTTACTACACTCAAAAAATAAATAACATAAGGAAACAAATATAATACTCATTGGATAATTTAAAGGGGTTGGTTTCTTTATCAAAATATAATGGAGAGAATTTCAAGTTTGGATCTTTTGGGCATATGAAGCTATAGTGACAAATGTATGTACCTTACGAATATGCTCCACAAACTCTCTCTTATCTCCATCATAAGATGTTTTCTGGGGCCCTTTCAAGACTTTGCTGGCCCCAGTTCTTTCATCCTTCAGAGAAGACAGGCATCTGGCGAACACAGACTCTCCTATCAATGTAACAGGGATTCCATATTCCAAAGCAGCAACTGCTGTCCACTTTCCAGTCCCCTTCTGGCCAGCAGAATCCTTTATCTTTTCAACTAAGTGCTTACCTAAATTTGAAAGGAATCCAAAATTTTAAGCTTCAAAAGGTTAAGTCTCAAGGAAAAATATAATTGAAGGAGGTCAGTATCATATATATAAAAAGCAAATGTCTGTCATCCCCCTGTCGTCAAGAAACAGCTTGACTTAGAGATCTGAAACAAACTGCATTGTGTTTCTACAATGCTGAAGCCCCCAGGAAAACTATTTACATCTATGTAAAGGCCTGGGTTCGAACCCAGGAGCACAAAATACGTTTCCATAAGAGATGTATGTAAATTACGTTTTCATGACTTGCAGAGGTCGTTTCTTTTTATTAGAAACAATGGTCCTATGAAATTGAGACAAGTGTCACAAGAAAGGAAAATAATCATAGAATCTTATTTTAGTCGTGAATCATTCATATAAATTCGAAACTGCAAGAAATTTGATAAAATAGACGAAAAATTCGTAAAATATTTTGGAAATGAACAACCCATCCCTTTGACAACCAAAGCAATTGTTGAACATTGATTTCATGAGTTTCCCCATACAAATTCACGAGGATAATCAGTTAGTATACTTTTCCATAAGAAATGTACGTAAAATAGGTTTTCATTACCTGCAGAGGTTGTTTCTTTTACAAAATTCAATTAGAAACAATGGTCCTATGAAATCAAGAGAAGTGTCAAAAGGAAGGAAAATTATTATAGATTCTTATTTTAGTTGTAAAATATTTATATATATATCTGAACTTTCAAGGACTTTAATAAAACACATGGAAATTTCATAAAAATATTTGGGAAATAAACAACCCACCCCTTTGACGACTAAGGCCATTGTTGAATGTTGATTTCATGAATTATCCCATATAAGTGCACGGGGATAATCAGTTCTTATAATTTTTATAAGAAATTTACGTAAAGTAGGCTTTCATGACTTCACAACTGTAGAATCAATATTATAAATAATGGTAAGAAATATATTTAGTTATAATCTTATGACGGAATTTTTTTTGCGCTTAGGAGGACCAGATATAAACGATAATAGATATATTTTTAAACTAAATGAAGTCCCATCATGCTTGACGGGGGCGTTTACTAGTATACACATTTTAAAACCAATAAAATAGAAGCAAGTCAAGCGATGCATTCATTCCAATATAAAATGCTCAAGTTAAACAATGGCTTCGTTCTACTTGTTCTTATAATACATCATTTGAGATAGTCGAGAACATTTTATCACAACTTTTAACACATTCAGAGCAGGTTTAAAATTTTAGATTATCCCAGTAGTGGCATTCTTTCAAAATAATTTGCCTTCAAAACTGCCACAAAAGTTCAAAAAACGATGAAGAAAAAATGGACTTCATAAAAATACTGCCATGTCCATTAGCAATCATGAACAGGCGGCATATGGTGAAGTTCCCAAAATAACTACTTTTCTTCTATAAGGAACCCAACTGTGACAGCAGTAGTCTGCCTCCAAAGTTTAACACCCACCACTGTTGCAGTGGTGGGTGCAATCATAGTTTGTACTTCTTTTGATAGCCAAAATTATCTTAAGACTGAATGGGACTTGTTTTCATCATTACAAAGTTAATTAGACCAATAAGTTGACATAACCCTTGATTTTTCCCCAGCAAGTTCCATGATTATAACCACACTAACTATTAAATGTCAAAAATATTTGTTAGTTTACATTCATCTTAATAACCAGCAGTGATCAATAATATTCTATAGTAATTGATCATAACACTTAACTAGTTTACCTATGTTTTATAAGATATAGCCAGGAAGGTCCACAAATGTAGCAAACAGATATAGCACACACTACTGTATGGGTGAAGAGTTGAATACTTACAGAACTCATTTTTTCAATTCAATTAAAATATCAATAACCATCAAGAACACAACCCAATAAATTATCAAGATCAATCAGAAACAATGGCAGTAAGTTAAAATTTGAACCCAATGCAATATTTAAAGGAAATTGCATCATAAATAAGTTCTCACCATCAGTGTCCTTAAACTTCAAGATATCTTTGGTGATTTCAATTAAAAAGGAGTCCAGCTCTCCCTTGTTCCACTCTTCAAATTCCTGAAAATTAAAGCTATTATGAAATGGAGTCTAAGGAAGTCTAGCAAGTATCTTTCATACAACTCAGAGTACAAATACCTTGCTCATATCATCATGTGACATTCCCAATGCATCCTTCATCAGCTGATATGCTTCACAAATAAGTTGCATGTCTCCATATTCTATTCCATTGTGAACCATCTTGACAAAATGTCCAGCACCATCTTCTCCCACCCAATCACAGCAGGGTTCTCCATCAGCTTTTGCAGAAATAGACTGAAAAAATTGTTTATTGTAGGACAAACAGAGTTCAGAATCTGATTTAAGTCCTACAGCAGCATCCCTTAGAGCAGGGTTTCCCACAGTGTGTTCCACGGAACACTGGTGTTCCACGGAAACTTACGAAGAATGATAATTCTTGTATGAATTTCAGTTTTGAATTAAGTTATAACATATTTTTTAAATCAGGAACTCGTGATTATATGAGAAATTTGTGTTTTCAATAAACCATTGACTCTTACTTTGACAAAATCAATCATTACTAATATTTATTGACAGAAAAAGTAACCTAGGTGTTCCGCTGATATCATAGAATTGATAAAGTGTTCCGCCGGAGGAAAAGTTTGGGAAACTCTGCCTTAGAGGGATAGGGTCTAGTCTGCAGAACCTGCTAAAATTGCAAAAGGATATTAAATTTCACTTTCTTCAGAGTAAAACAATTTTCTATTCTTCTTTTGGTTTTCATTTTAGGTGAAGGTGTAACCAATGCCATATTACTAAGTACAGGAGTCTGCAAGCTATGACCTGCAGGTCACCAAGTGACCCATTTGATAATTTCAAGAGAGAGACTAAAGTTTCGAAGTTAAGTGGAGATTATCCTTACAATAATGACTGTGACAAAAATGGAATCACGCAATGCAGGTGGAACCACAAGAGTGCGATGATAGTGGATTAACGAATAATCAGAAAACAGGGATAGTCCAAACTTTCTCTTTGATTTCTTATGACGTTCAATTACTTCGTACAGAGATTTAAATAATGAACCCCAACTCCTTTGCATCTCCCCAAGTGACAAGGCTTATCTAAACGACAGACAAAGGGAAAACAACTTCTCAAAGAACCCTACAATTGCTAAATTAACTTTATTCAAGAAAAATTCTGCAGGAAGGACATTAAAGAAAGAGATTATAAAAACTTCCTCTCGATCTTTTACACAAATTATAATAGTATAAAATTTTTAGATAGAACATTCACTGAGATGAACCGCTTAAACATTGGAAATACCAAGAGAATGAATAAATAGATAATATACCTTTCCATAGAAAATTACAAGACCTGAAAATTGCATTAAAAGAGGGATATAAAACTAAAGGCAAAAGAAAACAAGGACATCAAAGAATTTTACTATTACAGTGCCTATGATCGATTAAATCTACTTTCATGGCTAATAAAAACGTACTGTCGAAAGTGCAGACAGAATCCTCATAAGTTGATTCGAGAAATCACTTTTAAATAGAGAATATGTAGAGGAAACTTCAAGGGTGTTGCATACACGGTCAAATGGGTATTGAAGGGTACTCGAGACTAATTCAATTAGGTGCTGCTCACCTGAAAGATCGACTTAATGTGCGGCCAGGCCTTTGGATTGCCTCCAGGCATTAGAGATGGGCCATATCTCGCTCCATCTTCCCCACCTGACACACCAGATCCAACGAAGTAAATGCCCTTCTCTTCCAACGATTTGGTTCTTCTCTGAGTGTCTTGATATTCGGAATTCCCCCCATCAATAATTATATCGCCTTTCTCCAGAAGGGGCAACAACTTCGCGATAAAATCATCCACGGCTTGGCCAGCTAAAAAAATGAGCATTTCCGATTCGTTACTCAGGTCTGTCCTCGGAGAAAACAGCTTCCGTTATATCGACCCACCTTTAACGAGCATCATCACTCTCCTCGGCTTCTTCAAAGAAGCTACCATTTCCTCCAAGCTGGTCGCTCCAATTACTTTGGTACCTTTCGCCTCGTTTGCCAAAAACTGGTGCACCTTTTCAGTCGTTCGGTTGTAGGCACAAACCACGAAACCATGATCATTCATGTTTAGAATCAGATTCTGGCCCATGACGGCCAGGCCAATTAATGCGATGTCAGCTCTGTCAAAATGAACCACATTGTTATTCAAACAAAAACATGAATCAAATCATTTAGATAAAAGCCAATGAACTGAACCAAATATACATTTACTAAACGTAGACAATTATGCCGTCACTTCAACAAAATTTCTAAGTAAGAATTGGTATTCATTAAGAACTAAGATACATGACATAAAACAATGTTATATTAGAGAAATGAACGCAAAATCTACTTCCTTGAGATATATTCTGCAACTTGTACTTACTGTTGAGACATGACTTAAGTGAAAGAAACGTTCCTCCGTGAATACCTAGCACCGTGACCGCTGAGATTTTTCCAGCAGACAGAAAGCACGACCTCACCACAGCTCGGCTATCTCGCAAGAATGAGGCTCGCTCGCTATCCTTGACGAACAGCGCACTCGCTCACGGCCTACATTTTTTCTTTTAAATTTAAATCTGAAATGATTGTCATGTCAAATGAACGTGATGGTTATGATTATTATCGTTATGATTGACTTTCTCAGATTTACATGAAATATCTATGATATTTTCCACAGAATGAATGCTTCTAATTATTAAGATGGAGTAAATAACTTTTAATTCTCTTTTCCATTTATTTATCCGTGAATTAAAATTTGAATAAAGCAAACAATGGTCATATTTACTTAACATAGCATTTTCTTACGAAAACTTCATTTTCCTTAAGAAATTCTTACTATATTTCTTTCATTGATGTAATTAAATACCATGGTAAATTATTAATAAAGATATATTACTTCTACTTGGATTTCTGGGAGGATAAAAGAAAACCCGAGGGTACCCGCAATAATTTGATGGAATTTAAATTTAAATACATCAAATAGTGGTGAATGCAATTTTAACAGCATCGCTAATTGTTTATCATTAGATATTTCCACAAGCGATATGCTTTGTAACAATCCGCAGGGTAGATTAGGAAAATGAAAACAGATAGCCCACGCCGAGACTTGTAAATTTACAATTACCATTTTGCGCTATACAGTGTGCAAAAGATGATTCATAATGACTATTTTAACAGCATCATGTTTTCTCACTCTTTCATCTTCGATCTATTATCGTAGAAGGACGTCACTCTTTTAAGCGAGACATTACATCATTTCAGAAGGATATGAAAGCAACGAAGTTTTGTTTTTATTTTTAAAGAAGAATACGAACCGAAAAGTGCAGTTTCACCACTTACCTGACGGTTAAAGTTGAATAGGCAGATTTGTTTCGAAGTCTTTTTTTCGGAAACCTTGGTTGAGGAAATTTCTCCTCTGCCGCTTTCATGCGATGGCTTAGAGAATACGATCGACTTTCGGATGCAATAATTGTACACACGAGTCAATGCACAAGCGAGCTAACTCAAACCCCAAGGTGTCGGGTTGGAGTCCCGGATAATCGGATTCTGATAGTTAGGGAATGGTTGTGTGTATTCTTCTATAATAATTATTATTAAAATGGATGTAATTGGGATCACCTTCCCGTTTTGATTTAAGAAGTTTTTACTATTTTGTTTATAAAAGCATAACTAAGTTGAATGTATCGTACTAAGCAGTAAATATTACCAGTGTATGACCTTAAGTATATTAAAAATAAAAAGTTGTTGTAATCGTAGGTCATCATTATTTTACATTAGAAATTATTCGCGTGCTGCTGGATAGCCAAGTGGAAGTAGTCCCGGGTTCGATTCCTGGTGGAGGGCCACGTGTACGAAATTACCTTAGTTGTCGAAATACTTATTAAAATAATATTACTTCTACTACTATTATTATTCGACGGTTATTGAAATTTTACTTTTCAAATCTTATCTCCCTCGATATGATGATTCCAACGCCTGAAGACTCACTCCTTGCAGTAATATACTCATTTAGTTTATTTTACAGCCGTGATAAACAACGGAATTTTATTGTATCATTGAGTAAGATAATACCGAGTTTACATAGGTTGTTCGAAGAAGATTGCGCCGTTAAAACCTAATCATAAGATATAACCTTGAAAGGTGGAGCTCGGTGTTAAAGTGAAGAAAATTCACCTCAACATCATGACTCATGAATTACTTGCACGGTTAGACTATCTCCAATTGAAATAAAGGATATTCGTGTAGGAAGATCTTCAACGGGCTCAAGGAGAACTCGATTATCCTGATTTAAGATTTCCACTCGCCGCTCTATCTCCGGATAATCATGTACACAACCGAACTAGCAATAATATAGTTCGAAGGAAAGGGCATTGTCGAGTTGAACGGCCTCAGATGAAGAGGGCGTGCCTTCCGACGAAAGTGAAAGAAACCGGAGCGAAAGGAAATCGAAGTTAAGCTAGCCACCCAATTTCCCAAGGCTGCTGCTCCAATTCCTTTCGTTTATTCCCATATCGACGAAGCCGACCGTAGAAGCAAGTGTTAGATTATAGGTGGGTTACATACATAAATAGTATCTTACCGTAGTTCATGGGTGGCATACCTTCCAAAGTTCATGCATAATTTAATTTTGTGTGTGCCATACATACTACAATGATGCGTCATAATCTATAAAAATGCGCTATTACCAATATTTTTACTATGAATTGAGCCACCACCACAATATGATAGTAGTTCAGTACGTAAAAGAATTTGACTTTAAGTTCAACATTCCCTAAAAGAATCATTTTTATTATTGAATTATAGTATTGTAGAATACACCAATTTACATATTATTCCTTTCATTTATCATTTAATTTACAACACATCTTTCTAACCTATCAGTAACTAAAATATTTAATACTGTCAGTACCAAATATTCGCATTTCTCTAAGACCATTTGATTTACTACATTTTTTGTGTCTTTAAATGGCTCAAGAAAGTAATTTCTTCGGTGCTATAGTGGTTCCAGTAACTTTTCTTTAAGATCTTCCTATATGATTACATTGTTCTTAATTTTCTATTATATAGTATTCAATGTTACACTAAACAGAATTTAATTTGCTCTCTAGAGTTCAATGATAGATTACATCATATGCATAGATTTTTTAGTGTACAAAGTTTTGAGAAATTTATTTCTAATTTTCTTAGGATTCAATGAGGCACTTTTGACAGATAGGTTGACTATCCCTAACTTAGTTCATTACCGGAAAGTTTTGCTCAGGTTGTGCAAAATTTGCAAAAAAAAATCAGTAGTTTCCACAAATACATTCCAGTTGTGATTAAAATTTGTTTCCCAACTTGTAAAAATTATTTTATTTTTTATTAATTATTTTGATCACAAGAGGGCAATTGTTAAGTTCAAAATGCAGATTTGATTTATAAAAAAGGAATGTCCCAAATAGGAACATCTCCTCCATTTTAGCTCATTTTGCACAAGTTTATTCTAATATTATCTGAGCAATTAGCGTTTGCCAGAGGAAATTGATTTCCACAGGACTGACCACTTACCAAATGGGGCCTGGGTGCACCTGGGCTCTTTCTTACAGATATATAATTTTCTATATTCAAAGTATACATTTCCATTGCAAAATGGAGCCCCTTCAAACTGGGGGCCTGAATTTTAGGCATCCAAAGAACCCCTCCTCTTAGCTAGCCCTGGATTTCTCCAATTGCTCATCATTCAAGAAACCAGATTGATTAATGGGAGAGATTTTAACTATTATGTCACAGTGTTTATCAATTTCATTATTTCTCTTCAGCATTAGACCCAATTTATTTAAAATTCTTACTTCATTCAAGTTTAAATTAGTCTATAATGTAAACAAATGATTTTTATCTAATAAAACACAAGGAGATTGCTTATACAATCCGCAGGGTAGATTAGGAAAATGAAAACAGATAGCCCACGCCGAGACTTGTAAATTTACAATTACCATTTTGCGCTATACAGTGTGCAAAAGATGATTCATAATGACTATTTTAACAGCATCATGTTTTCTCACTCTTTCATCTTCGATCTNTCAAGTTTAAATTAGTCTATAATGTAAACAAATGATTTTTATCTAATAAAACACAAGGAGATTGCTTATAAGTTTTAAAACTGTATCACTTTCATAAGCTGCTACTCTTTCTGAGCACAGTTCATAGAGTAAGTCTTCACACCGGTAAAATTCAGTGAAAAATCAAATATTTTTTATACAAGAGATTGATACATTTAAATTTTTATCAGCAGTAATTTCTTAAATTGATGTATTTGCTATGAATACATGATATTGATCAACAAGAGAACCTATAAACAAGTGGTGAGTCAGTTCATTGTAATTTGAATTATGATAAGTTATGTTGATGTTACTGAATGTAAGTACAGAGAAATTTTTCATTATTTAAATGTCAGAAAAAAAATTAATTCATGTTCTCCTTACAATGATTTCGAAATAGTATTCTCTTGGGCAAGATTTAATGAAATCAACATTTTGATTTAGCTTGAGTTTCAAATCATGAGTTGAATGAAATCAATAACTATAGGCTTCTAATTACATACTACCATAATATGTCATTAATAATTATAAAGCAAAGATGAATAGAAACCTGGAGAAAATAGCCAGCATTTTACTCTATCTATCCACCACCACCATAAATAATGCAAACTTCTTGAATTTGTTGAATTTTTAGTATCAGCTTCTTTGACACCAAAATTGAATCTAAATGGTTGATGAATCTTCAAGGAAAAGAATATGATGGGTCAAATGTTTCTATGGTGATGCATAAGTATCCTGGATTCAACTGCCAATTCAAAACCAGATAGACCTTTACTTGTTCTAGCATTAACAAACTTATATGAACTCAAAGTTCAGTAACTTATGGAATGAAACAAGTAAAACTATGATCTATGCAGCAGACACCAGTGTGGAATTCAGGTTACTTATGCATCTCCATTTAAAGGTGAATCACTGAGGTGGGTGTGAGGTAATGCAGTTGTAAAGGATGAGAACTTGAAAACATGAAGTTGCAAGAGACAGAACTTCTTGAAGTAGAAAGAAACCAGAGAATAATCAAGTAAGCTAGGATTACGAAAAATCATTGCAACATCGAAAGAATGGATGCACAGCCAAAACTAAATATGGAAAGAAAGCACAGGTGGAAGGGAAGAAAATTTGAACAATTATGTTAAATAGGTCATATATTGACTAATCAAGTACAATATTTGTCATATTTACATGCACAGACACGTGTTTAATACTTCATCTATGTGACATCAGTTTGTGTGTTTTATTCTTTTACAATACAGGCTTCATACTCTATTGCACATGACCCTAGAGGTAAACACTGTTACAAGATTTCTATTGTCATATAGCCAGTCCTATTTTATACCGCCCATCACCATGCATTCTAGGATTTTTGCCTCTACCAATAATGTCCTTGGCTACCAAACAGGCGAAGCCAATAGCAGGACCATTCGAATTTTTTTAACAAGTTTAGTATTATCACAAAAATTCCTGAAATGAGGAAGGGATAACAGAAAATGCATCGCTAGTCTCTTTTACTAGAAAGGGAGTTTCAAGTCGGAAAAACAGAAAAATCGGCAGTGCTTTCCCTCAACTTACTTTTATTCTTTTCGCAAGTTCCTCTGAGCAGGATCTCGGCAGAAATACCTTCGTGACTGCATCTGACATAAACATTAATCTAGGGGTGATCTAGAAAAATAGCTGACCTTGTCCAGTCTTCTCCTAGTTCTGTGCTTGCAAAAAAATCAATCTCTCAACAGCAGACGAAGGAATGACTTTGCCTCAGAAAAAGATGTCATCGGGAGGCAGTTTTCGCAACTTTTCCAGACACTCTGAAGGAAACAACTTAAGACACTGAGATAACACATGATTCTGCAAACTTTTTTTTTCTCCTTGTAAGACAGTTCATGTACTCAAGTGCGACCAGGCACCGATGCTTGTCAGTATTTCCTTTCAACATACATTTAATGCAAAACATAATAAATACACAGTCAACCAATGATCCATTTGTACCATTACTCAAGTCCCTTGAGGCTGGTTTAAGATTTATTTTTTTCCACATTTTGTCTGTTAAAAACAATAAAGGGGGAGAGACGGCAGTACACATCCACACTTCCAAGTGGTTACACACACAGACTAAAAACAACTGACAAAACACAAAATAACCCAAAAAAAGCAACTTTCCAAAAATTATTTGGACATGAAAATACATGAGGATTTGGCTAGGAGACTAGAAGTTAGTGAGAGGCATTTGACAAGTTGCAGACAGAATAGAGGTGGTCCGGTTGTTTTCATATTTAGCTTAAACACAGCATTTCAGTATTGTCAACAGTTTCCAGCATATACTGTTAGGGCGTACCACATAGATGCATTCTTTAGCCATCGGATGGCTGAGGTTCACATGACCATAACACACTTTTTCCCAAAGTTTTGACATTCCACAGCTTAGCTCCTTAACAAGTAAATTGTACTATGAGATCCTCTGCCTTCTCAACGCCTCCTCACTCTAGTGTCCCACCAGTAAACATATACTGTTATGGGTAAGTACACTGATTTCCCCCATAACGAGGCCAGATATTATTTACAAAGAGTAATAGAAGCCTGATGATAATTCAGCAGAGAAATAACTGAGGTAAACCACATTAAAAAACCTAAAGCAACAGATAAAAAAATATGCACCAATTCATGAGACTGGACTTAAATCGGATGAATAATTTACAATTGCATCAAGTAAATAAATGAAAAATATCTGTGAATAGCTCGTTTACGAACAAATTAAGCTGCTTCTCTCTGATAAATGAGGGTGGGGTAAGCATGATGCTATGAGGTTGATGGACGTGTTACAAAAGGAGACGAAAACATGAGTTGGATCAACATTTTTCCCTCTGAACCTGCCCAAAGCTTGCAGCTCTCTTTCAGATCACTGTCACACAATTTTCTCACTCCCTTTCCTCTACAGTTTTCATTTCTTTTTCCTCAACGTTCTTCAACGGCCAGTCTACTTTCCCACCAGCTTCATGAGGCCGTCTGTAGACATGGATTTTGGTCGCTCAATTGGCAGACCAAGGGCACGGTCCCAGATCAAGGATGCCAATGTTCCAAGAGCTCTTGAAACACCAAAGAGCACAGTGTAGTAGTTCATCTCCTTCATTCCGTAATACTGCAAAAAATGGGTGGGAAAAATGGATATTTAGAAGCAGTAAAGAGTGGATACAAAATTATTTGCCAACTGATAAAATTTACCAGCCCATGTTACATTTACTTCAACAATTTCAAAAAAAATTTAATTATTAAGGTATTTCAATGCTTGAAATTTATAGAAAGAAAATTGAGGTGCTATACATCAAGCTCAGCTAACTTAATAAAAGTTATTCATCACTGAAACCCAGAAAATTCTCAACTCAGCCTTGATAAATCATCCTTAAAGTAAATTTCATTCAAAGTGGTACCTTAAAACAAACAAAATTTAAAATCTTAACATACGAGATGCAGGCCAACTTGAGGACACATATTTCGATAAGAAATTCTGTATTATTGCTGTGAAATACTAAAACATCCTATCTATTAGAGGTGTTTGAACATTTCAAATTTTGAATTATTTTTCTTTTTGTTTGAAAAAATTTCAAACCAAATTGACAAAATTTCAAATCAAATAAAAATGTAGGAGGTGGAAAATTGTGTTATTTTTTGTTTTGTTTTTCAGTTTTCTATATATGTACTAATGACCAAAATGACAATAATTAGGAAATTTGGCCTCTGGTTAGCTATGTGGGTAACATGTTTGACTCTGGTGAAAACAGTTCCAGGTTCAATTTCCTGTGGGGTTCACAAGCAAAATGACCTTAGCTGTTCAAGCACTTTTAAAAATTACTATTACTAATTAAGGGATTATATCCAATCTAAAAATTTTTCTCAACTTTTCATACATTTGTAATGCTATTTTAGCAGATGACAACAACAGTACAAACAGAATGAATATTTACTTTTCATTTGAAGTGGAAAACCACAATTCATTCATCATTATGATCTATCCACATAAATATCATTTCTTTGTATATATTTTCAATGATTAACACAATAAGTATCAGCCAAATGTTAAAGGGATGACAATTTAACAGAAAAGAAGAATGGATCTTCAACTGCACAATTATCAATATTGTAGTAGTATTGTTAAAAGTGCTTCAGCAGCTTAGGTCATTTTGCACATGGTCTCCCACTGGGAATCTAACCCGGGACCGTTTTCACCAAAGTCGAATGCCTTGCCCACTTGGCTATCCGGGAGCCCAATTACCAATTATTATTATTTAACACATTTGCGGTGGAGGCTAATTTTCCTATCTACCCCGCTAGGCATAAAATTCTAAACGAAATTATTAAAAAAAAAACTTTTTATCGATTAGTAATGCTTAAAAGGTATTTATAATGATGTTCTATTGTTTAACCTGTGTTTCATAAGAAATTAATCTGAGGACAACATATAATGAAAGTTTTATGACTTAGTTTCATTAAATTTCTTAAATGATATTTATTTATGCTTTCATGCATAAAAGATTTAGCCTTTTCTGAGATTGAAATGAAAATATATCAATAGAAAACCTATAGCATTTATTATTTAACTTGAGAATTCGATAGCTAAGTTTCCTGAGGAAGTCAGTTGGAATAACATATTTGGAAGTCCCTGTGGGTGTAAATAGAATCCACATGTCTTCCTTTCAGACTCCCGAGAATGCAAATATATTAATTTTTCTTTTGAGCAGCCTCCAAAATTGATCAAATCATGCTGACTGCTTAAAACCAATAGGGGCTTTAATGGAAGCTTCAATCAAGCTACAATTACAGTGGCAGAATTAACCTTTTAAAGAATCAAATTCATTGAACTATGAAAAATTTAAATGTGGGTACAAAGATATCCGATTAACCTACTTCAAATTTAATATTAATCTTTAGTCAGCTTTACTAAAGAATAATTATTGATAATATAATATATAATAAATTAATAGCAATTGAATTTATATAGAAAATAGTTGTGTAAAAGCATAATCTATTTTTCATCTCGACATTACCGCAACTTCCAAAATAAAATATTCAGATTTAGCTAATAAACTTGCTTGAAATTTCACCAACTGTATCAAAATTTGACAAATTTTATATTCCATGAAATTTTATATCGTGAAAAAGAAACAAACATGGAGATTTATAAATTTAGTTATAATTATTTGCTTTTCATGTTTGACAATGCCATATTCCCAAATGCAATGCTCCCAAATTTAGTCTAGACCATCAGGCCTTGAGATAACAATATATATGTACTATTTTTGCTCAATTGATGGAATCAGTCATTTATCTTTTAATTATAAACATATTCTTACACCCTTACGAAAACAATACACAATATTAGGATAAAGGAAAGGAAGGTAACTTAGTAGGTTGTAAAACCTACGAAAATCCCAAAGGAATAACAAGTGTGAAAAATAGCGACACGACTGGGACACGAACCCAGGTCTCCCACTTTCCGGGCAGGTATTCTAGCCACTGAACTACCGTGCCGTGTCCCAGTCGTGTCGCTATTTTTCACACTTGTTATTCCAATACACAATATAATATCAAATTTTCTTATTATAAACAAACCATGACATTTTCCATGTGAAAAACAATGAAAATGTGGTCAAATGTATTTTCCCAACAACTAAGAGTAAAACCAAATTTGTGCAAATAGTTGAGGGTTGACAAGCACAAATTCAGGAATAATGGATTACCTGGAGGAGAACGCCGGAGTGGGCATCCACATTGGGCCATGGGTTCTTCACCTTTCCGGTCTCAAGGAGGATGGGTGGAACTACTTTGAAGACTTGTGAGACAAGCTATAAAGTAAAAAATGATAATGACATGAACAATTCTGATAAGATTATTAACTATAATAATAATATTAACAGTATAACATCCGAGAAAAAATTGGCAATGACTTTGCGACTAAATTATTCAATAGTTCATCACGCAACTGTATTCTTATAATATTTTCAGTTACATCTAAGACAGAAGAAAAACTTTCGTATAAACACTTTAATATGTCACTTACTAAAGACTCTTAGTTGATACAATGTGTTTCATACTAGTTCTAACGTGTTAGCACCAACAACATGAATTAATTTCATTATATAAAGTACTTAGTCCTGATTACTGAATTTTAAACATACTAATACAAAACTATATTGCACATTTCCCACTATAAGCACTGCATATACCCTTCCATAGTTCAATCTCAGTATATAGATAGACCTCAAAAATTTCCATTTTTCAAATACCTTGTATATTTTTAATAATTGTAAAGAAGTGCAAGGTAACTCAGATTATCATTGGTTGTACCCAAAAGACTTTTTGTAAGTGTATATTCCCTACTAATAAGAACTAGAAGAAAATTTTTTTAACAAGAAACACTGAATTATACAAATAAAATTACTTTTATAGAAGTCCAAGTGTGATTGAAATAATGAAAATATTTTCGTAGGCTTCATATTCTCCGAAACCATATTCAATTTTCTCCTCACAGACAACTCATATTATAATATCTCGATGAACTATAGAACACTAAATCACATGTTAAGCCCAATATTAATAGTACATATAATAATTATCACAACTTTATTGCAGGCTGACTCCAGTTTCGGTTCATTTGAAATTCTATATTTTAAGGTATACCAATACATGAGTGTATAAAGTATGAACTTTTCAGTTCCTGTGAGTATTAGTACCCCAATGTATTACAAGTTAAATACAGTATGCAATAAGTGCTTCCATGAAATACATTCAAGGCTGAAAACCAATGATTATACCCTTCCTTAGAGAGAAGCTTTAAATTTGAATAGCTTAAAAATCTGAAACTTTTAATTATATTAACTAGCTGATCCCACGCAAACATTTGCGTGCATTGTGCATATATCTGCGAAAACTTAAACGCTTGTGACTATTTCATATATTTAGAAACTTATATCCATACAATAAATAATTTCATTATGTCTGTTTTGAATTATCAAACATTATAAACAATTTGTTTAATGAAACCTTTTCCAAAGCAATTAATAATCTTCAACTATATTGCAATATGAATACCTTTTTTATCTCATCATGGTATTTTTTAATTTCAAAGACTGCAAGTTTCAAGACTGTCAATGAGTTAGTTCAGATAAACAGATGATTAATTCGCTTAAGCGATACAAAAATGTAATCACTGTTTTAAAAAATCTTGAGCTAACAGATGATCCCGGGCGATATTAGTCCTGATTACTGAA